>BMAU01016998.1:0-496873 GCA_019973935.1 Trichonephila clavipes | reverse complement strand
ACAACCGCCTACAACCGCCTACAACCGCCTGCAACCGCCTACAACCGCCTGCAACCGCCTGCACCGCCTGCACCGCCTTTACAGCAGAATCGGCTTTTTCTACCTACTGACATGCACAAGTGATATATCAATCGAAAGATAATAATACAAAGAATAAGATTAAATAAAAAAAAAGGATAGGTTTGTGATTTTTAGGGTACCAAGTCCCCTTAACAGTTTTGTAGCCAAACCGTAGATTGGGCGACCAAAATTAATGTGAATACCTTGGTTTTTTTTTATTAATTTTATGTAATTAATGTTGTTTCAAAGCGCAAAAGAGCAATACAATGTCAGGAATTTCACAGAAACATTCAAATGAATCTAAAAAAGAAACATACTTTTTATTAAACTGGTAAAATCCTAGGAAGACCCACTGCTGTTTTTGGCGCCAAAACTTTTCGCCAAAAAGGGCCAAATTGAAGATTTTCAAAAAGGCGTCAATGACGAAAAACTCTTGGGAAGCGTGTGCGTCAGCGGGGGATGAAATGGGCGTTTCGCAAAGATGAAAACGAATAAATACATTAAATTAATCATTATATAAAGGAAAAAACGGAGAAAGTAATGAAATTCATTTTAAAAAAGCATTCTAAAACCAGTGTGTACAACATGATTTACATTTTTAAAAAAGGACGAAAGGGACGTTTCGCAAATATAAAATCGAAGAACTACATGAAATCAATTATTTTAAAAAATTTTAAAAGGCACTTACCTTACGCTTGCATTTCGTCATGTTCCGTTGGTGGATACACACCTTTGCGATGGATGCAAGGAATTCATGAAAATTGTCATCCACCAACTTGTGACCTATTCTTATTAACTTTCAAGTCATTCACCACGAATGCATTCATGCTCTTGCCAAACCAATATCTCGTCAAACGCAAAATAATTATTATAACAAGTTTGCTTTCGCTAAACCAAGTGCCCTTTCTCACACTCCGAACAACGTCGTGGCGATTATCTTTCGACTGGTTGCGGCAAAGCCATTCGTAGCCGTCAACCGTTCCCTTTCGTTCTTGCAAACGCATATTTTTTTTAAACCTCGGACATTTATAATGAGAAGCAATTAAATTAGCTTTCATACACCATTCTAATGTCTCTTTCTTCCCCTTTGTGCCCAGGAGCACAAAGAAACCTGTCGTAGCCTCACTTTCAATTAATTTCCTTTCACACGCCATTCTTAACAGCAACCGGTGGAGAGCAAACCTTCTCAAACAAAGACAAAACGACGTTTTTTCGGAAAAGGCGAAAACCGTTGTACTTTTTTTAGGGTTACCATTTTTTTCTGTGATTTGAAAATCCAAATTTTTGGATGAAATGAAGAGTTACCATATTGTAACCTTTATCGCTCAAAATTTGGCGACAAAAAATTTGGCGACCAAAAATGGTTCCTCCTAGGATTCAACCAAATTATATCTTATACGGGTTTTTTAAGTTTAATTAAGCTTATAATAATTATTTTTTCAGAATTATAAACTTTAAACTGGTTTTTCTCAGTTTGTGTTTTTCGAAACCTTTGTGCATTCAAAATGCTACTCCTTCGACAATTATTTACCAATCACTTCCATTTTTTTCCTGGGTGTTAAAAATAAGTCATGTAATAAAATTAGGGATCCTTTTTGCTATAAACTGAATACGTTTTTAAAAAAAATAAAATGTAAGACATGTTGGCTTTTTGTTGATTTTTAGCCTGTATATCAACATTTTATTTTTTTTCTCAAAAACGAATAAAGTTATTCTAAAATCAATCCCTAAAGTTGTTTAGAACATCCATAAGAATTTTATAAAAAAATTTCAGGTCAAAAAATTAACTTTTACAAAAGGAGTAGGATTTTAAAATTTTCCCAATTTTTTCTTCAAAAAATTTAAATTTTTAAACTTGTGTGAATAATACATGAAAATTTTCATCTGGTAACATTTTCTTGAATAGAAACATTGTATAAAATGCTAAAATATAATTTTTAAATACGTAAATAAAGAAGTTTGCTCAAAGGGTACCAAGTCCTCTTAATATGATGTGACTTTTGTGGTCTTATTCAAACATTTCTTAATACCAGGTTTACTAAAACAGTAGTTAATCAAAAAAGATACAAAATTATATGAAGTGGACACAATAGAATTTCATATGCAATGAGGTCTATATAAAAAGAAGCAGTTGCAACAATATTTTGTGGAGTTATGCATTTGTCACTTACACCATAGTGGTTTTACGATTCCATGCATACATTAAATAATGCGACAGAGAAGTAACCAAAGTGTCTATGGCTTTTTTTTTTTTTTTAAGCTGCTGCCGAAACAATATTTAATAATGGATAACCAAATGTACGAGTGACTATCAATGGTACCTGGCTAAAAAGAAGCTATGTATTTCTAAATGGTGTTGTTACGGCAGTTAGTTTGGACACTGGGAAAGTTGTTGATACTAAAACATTATCGCAGAAATGTTCATGTAGTTTTAACTGTGATGTACATAGCAATGAGTGTTCGGCAAGTTACATTGAAAATAGTAGGGGAATGGAAGTTGAAGAGGTGCTCTTTTTTTTGTATCTCTCATCACTCGCAGACATTACACAATTTACGATATACACAATATTTGGACTATATGGGAACTCTAAAGCATACAAAGCAGTTTTAGAATCTAAAGGTTTGTCAATATTGAACAATTAAAATGTGTTGATCATGTTGAGAAAATGATGGGGACATGACTTAGGGTCTTAAAATCAAAATTAAAAGACAAAAAGCTTAAAGAGAAAAAATCTTTTGGATGCCATAATGGCTTGACAGATGCTGAAATAAACAAATTGCAGGGTTACTATGTTTTGGCTTTTCAAAACTCGGGAAAATTTGTCAGCCATAAGGCAAGCTATATGGGCTATAATTTTTGATAAAATGTTCACAGGTTTGAATCTACGACACGGTTTATGCCCCATGGGATGTGACTCGTGGTGTAGATATAATATGTCTATACTGAAAGGTTACACATACAAGCATAAACCCGACTTACCTATTGCAATTAGAAATTGCATTAACAAAGTATTTAGAGGTCACTAATCTTGAACATTTATCTGGATGCTTGCTTGATAAAACTCAGCATATTAGTGAAAGCGGAAATAGTTTTTGGTGCATAATTAAAAAAATTGTATTTGTGCAATTGGGAACTTCAAAAACTATAGTACATGAAGCTATATACTTTTATAATCAAGGCTTCATGACCAAATTAAAAGTTTTAGATGTATTAAACATTCAACCCCTGAATTTTACAAATGTCGAGCATTGCAAAAAGTAGATCATCCGTGCATTAGGAAAGCAAAATTGTCAGTTTTACAATGAACCAAAGAAGCTAGAATTACAAACAAACAATTAAAATGTAGGCAAAAAGATGATCTTGCAGATGACCTTAGCAATCCAAGTTATAGTTCTGGTATGCATTAGTTAATAGTAAGTTTTTACTTTAAATTACTATTTCTCAAAAGTGTAAATTTCAACACAAAAGGAACATTTTTGAAAAAACTACTTATATATTTTACAGCCTTAAAACTTTGCACATATGTTAACACTATAGAAATAAATATTTCAATGAGAGATTTTGTCAAAAAAAATATTCAAAAAATATTTAGGGATTAAAATGTACAAGAATTTTCATCGTTTTAAAAATTTTGACTTGTTACTCCACATATTAATTAAAAAAAAACTGATCAAATTTTTTAAAAATGCTCCAATTTAAATAATGAAAACAATACAATGAATACACAAAAAAAAATCATGACTATACAACCAACCATTTTTTAAAAAATGTTCCTTAAACTTGGTCATTTTTAACATTACGGAGATAGGGAAAATGCTGCGTGAAGTGACCCCTCTCGAAGCTTTTAATAAGTTAAAATGCAAAGTTTTATGGGAATTACTTAAGCTGAACTGTAAAACCGATAAAAATATTACGTACAAAAATATGAAACACCAAGCTTCAAATCTTCAAAATATTTCATTATTGTTTATGTAGATAAAGTTCAGGGCAACTATGCAAACATTTGAAAATGGTTTTATAAATTTATACTTGACAAACAGTTTCAAAACAATAGCGCATTTATTAAATCTAATAGCAGCAGTAGAAAAATCATTAACCTTATTTCAGCATTTTATAAAAAACTAGATTTATATACAAAGAATATCAATATTCCTTCTATTTTTCTAACACCAAAATTGCATAAGAGTCCAATTAAATTTAGAACTATTACTAATGGTTTTAATACTTATACTGCACAACCAGGCAAGGTGTTGCAAAAAGTTGTACAACACACTCTAGACAATATCTCAAACTCCATTGTGAAAAATAGTAAAGATATCGTTGAGAACATGCAAGGCAAGTGTATTAAATATTTGCATATATTTGACTTTGAAGACTTATTCAACTCTATTGATATAAAGGGTATGATTTTAGTACTTAGAAATGTCTATATTAAATATTCATTAAATACATTGATAAATTATGATAAATTTAATACTATTATACAATTTGTTTTGAAAGAAAATTACATATTTCATAATAACTATTATTATCAACAAATTAATGGTCTGCCACAAGGTGGCCCAGCAAATAATAGTCTGGCTAATATTTATTTACACTATTACGAGAATGAAAAAAATTGATACAGACTCTTGTTACTTTTTCAGATACATCAATGATTTAATTATTTTCAGCAATAAAGTTGATTTTACTCCTAATTTAAAATCTTATCCACTCTACTTGAAATTAATAAAAACCAATTGCAATTTAGAGTCAGCAAACTTCCTAGATCTCCAATTAAAAGCTGAAAATAATATGCTAAAAAGTAATATTTTTGATAAAAGAGACTCTTTTGATTCTGATGTTATAAAATGCCATATTGGAATAGTACCCTCCACATTTCAATTTTTGGAAATATTATTCTAAATTATATAAAAAAGAAATAAAGATTTAGTATCTGAAGAAATTTTAAAAATTAATAATTTTTAAAAATTCTTTCAAATTTGTCTAGACTGTAATTATCCAACTAATTTTATATATAAATATATGTCTTCAAAGTTATAGCTATTTAATTATTATTATTTAATATATTCAGTTCCAATTAGTTTATAGTATATCATTCTTAATTTTCTTATAATAAGTTCAGTTACTAAAATATATCTAGATGGCGCCATTATTTTTAGTTATGCTGTTTTTGTGCTTGGCGTTAGTATACTCTTGTAATCGGAATACATCGGGTAAGATTTTAGTTTTTTCGCACATTTTCATTATTATTACTTATGGTCATAATCATTATTAAACTCTATTGCAAATATTTTTGTTTATACATATTTATATTTGTCTATTTCGTCGGGATTCCTATAGTAATTTAATTTTCCAATTCTATACTATTGATGTTATATTAACCCACGTGGGTTTTTGGGCCTTTGCCTTGGTTTATCTCCTATGCTATTATTTCGAAAGTTTCCGCTGAAGGGGAAGGTTGAAGTCTCGCAAAACACTGCTTAACCCTGTTTAACTGTCCTAAGCCAGTGACAGCTCGAGAAACCTTAATAGTTTTTCCCACTCTAGCTATTTTTCACTTTTTTGGTTTGTAATGGTTGCATGTTCTTGGTTCTTTCGGCTTGTTCTTAAGATGTTTTAGGATTTATTAGTCTTTTTAATTTACTTACTGCTATATATATGTATTAACTATTTTTTGTAGTTCAGATCAGATCACCGCTGTAAAAATGGAGACTTTGACAACGCCTTATACTCTGATAGAATTTGGATAAGTTTTTAACTTAGGTTTTAACGTACAGCTAGTGATTGCACTGTCCATCTGTAGTTTTAATTATCACTTTGAGCTCCAACTGAAACTATTTTGTATATCATTAGTTCTTTTATAAAGGTTAATTTCAAAGTTTCACCGTCATAAGAATTTCAAGTAAAGTCGTAATTTTGCCAATAAAATAATTCCAATCAATCAACCATAATCATCACAGATTTAATTGTAGATTAAGTGATGCTTTAGTTTTTAATTAAAACCTACCTGAGAATAATAGCCTTCATCTTTGCATCAGCGAATGATAAAGTCTACAGCTGTAATTTTTATGCAACATTTTTCCCTTATGAATGATAAATTGCCAAGCAATGCTGAATGCTCAGATTAATTTAGTAACTGTATTCTTCAGAGAACAAATGGATCAAGGAAAGTCAAACACATCCTCAGACAACTCTGATCTTAGAATTCATTAGAGATGAAAAATTCAAGCGGTAGTGAAGAAAATTGAACAATGTTTAATTATATTCGATGCGAACGAAACGTTTTTTCTTCAGTGAAATTCGATTTGGCCAATTTTATTACACAAAATTTTTCGTTAGACGAATTTGAACTTCAACATAAGGTAGTTGATTTACAAGAAACTGTATAGTTTGTTTCGAATGTAAACAATTTAATTCAATCATTGAAACATGCTCATTACTTGCCTGAGGATTGTCTTGAGTCCATTACTTCACATTTCTCTGAGCATTACGATATGGCTCATGTGAGAGAAACCAACGATTTCATGGAAGTGCTTGAAACAATGGTTTCATTAATCTGTGAAATGACAGGTAATTTTTAAAATGCCTTTACTGGAATTGCAGAAAAAATGCATGCTTCTGAATTGTAAGGGGCCACTAATACGGTTCAGTGACAATATTGAATTTTTTGCGATTTTAATTTAATTTCAATAAGTTATCTGTATACAGTCATTCTCCTTCTTTAGAGTAATAACAAATATTAAAAACTTGACAGCGTATTCACGTTTCGTGATAGAGAAATTTGTCTGTGTGTGTGTGTGTGGTTTAGTAATTAAAGTAACTATACATGAAACGTGGTCAAAATTATTTTCAATGCACGACTATATTTTGCCAAAATGTCGAAGTATTGTCAATGAATATGTTGAATGGTTCTAATCTTATTTTTAATTATTTGACAATTAAATGACTTAATGTCGAGCATTTTAAAAAGTATGATGTACTTGCTACCTAAATTTGTAGGAGCTCTCGTATATCCTGTTAAAAGGTCTAGTATTTTTCCCGAGAAATTTTATTTTTAATAATATGTTTACTATTTTAATCGAATAAATATTTTTGTATATATTGGAGTTTTTCTTTATTTTCTTCATATATCTTCCTGAAACTTTCGCATAAATTAGTGTATGAAAACTTCTAAGATGATGTTCATTTTTTTTCAATTTCTGCTATTAATTAACTCCCTTCATTTATATACTTACTTATTAATATACACATCTTGTTCATATTTTCAATCGTTAATAAAATACTTTCTATCCATCCATTCAAGTTAAAATATTTATTTGAAGTTTGTGAGTAAATAAATGTCCAACAGCATATGTAGAAAGAAAAACCGTTCGCACTGTCCTTGTAGCACAATGAATAACGCGTTGGACTTCTAATTCATAGGTCGTCGGTTCAAATCCCACCTGGAATGGCCTAATTTCTCAGAATGCAATTTCTTTTTTGTTATACTATTTCATTAGAATAATAAAACTTAATAAATTAGCAAAAAAAATTATACAACGTCATATATGCAAATAGAAAACTGCAAGGAAGATCGATATATATTTTGTCACTTAAAATGTGATTATGCCATATGTATTTACATACTTATATATATATATTAAATATAAGTATTTAATTAAAAGAGCAAGTATATTAAAATTTCTTTGTTGATCTAAGTAGGAATTGACTTAAAAATATTTTTATATTACTTATATATATATATATATATATATATATATATATATATATATATATATATATATATATATATATATATATATATATATATATATATATATATATATATATATATATATATATATATTCTGGCTTAAATTTGGATTTCATGTCGCAATTGAGTAAAACGATTTAGGTACATTTGAGCTACAAGTAAACTTTCAAAAGACTTGCCTGTGTGTCTATAAATTTTTCTCAAAATTCATTCAGTATTAATTGTATAGTTATATATTTCCACCCGACGGAGCTATAGAAATCTTACTACCATAGCAAAGCACTGGTATAATTATAGTCTTATGATTATTAGTTTACGACTATTTCTTTTATAATTGCCAATTATTTTCGGTGCCATTTGTCAAAATTTATGAACTGGTTGCAGTCTATACTTGGATATGAAACACCCGGAAGAACAAAATCTGAAGACATCTATGCGGGATGCAGTACTTATTTATATAAGACATGCATCATGAACAACTAAAAACGATGTTAAGTAATAATTCGAATCAATGAAATATAATAGTTTGGTTCATGAAATCATGACCAGCATGGTAATCTTGTAAGTTCCCTAATGGAAGACGCCGATGCACACTTAAACTGTGGACGCTCAAATTCCTCACGTTCGCGATGAGTGGACAAGTTAAGCTATCGTTTTATTCATTTATTAGTGGTTCAAGTCAGTATCCAGTAACCATTAACTTTTTGTTTAGTTTGTTAAGCCGGCATAATTTTGCGAAAAAAAAAACGAACGGCATTTCCCTCATAGGTTATCTCATACCCAAGTGAGTTTACACATTCTTCCTTTTACCATAGAAATCGCATTCAAAGGTGAACAAAGAAGAAATGTTGAAAATGCGATATGTTTATTACCCTTTCCACACACGTAAATTTAGTTTATCTGTTCGTTTTATTGAGGCATTCAGTAGAACAAATTTTGTAGCAGCATTCCTTGCTGGTTTCTATATTCTTCTGTAAATCGAAATCCAAAACACTTCGAAAATCAGCATCTGTTTCGATGTTTAGTCGGTGGCTTCATACTACTTAGCAAAATAATTTGCGCATATACTATCACCCCATTCAACAACAAATATTGTCATAGGCTAACGATTACATTCTCTAGCCACTGAATAGAAAGTGGTCATTTTATCTGGGACATATAGTTGCTTCTTCATGAACATTATCTTGTTCCATTTCAGCAGATAAATCATATTTTCTATTATACCGTTAATTATTCGGTTCCTCCTCATCATTCCTGCAAAAAGACTTTTTTCATCTGAGAATATTGTTGTACTGTACCTTTTAAATTATTTAAATATCACATTTCTTCATCATAATTACAATAAGGCGCCATAACATAAGAAATATTTTAAAACGAGCTCATGGATTTAGAAATGTAGAGGTGATTCATTAGCAGGGTATGACATACCCGAAGAGGTGGTATCCAAAACTATATATTTAATATTCGCATACAAGATAGAGCCCCACAAAGGATATGACCTTAAAGTCACAGCTACATGAAAAAATATTTATTTTCCGAAAACATATATTGATGGAATTTTGAAAAGGTTTAAACAGGGGAATAACGTGCATGAGAATTTCTGGGTTATCTTGTTAGTCTGTAAAAACAGGATATTTTTTTTCAGGATAGGGATGCAGCTCTAAATCTTTTGAGAGCTTTGTCTTCTCCGACATTCGAATAGCCCGTTTTAAGTTTCAACACGCTATGTTAGTGAGCAACCAAATCAATAATTGGTCTTTTAATCTTTAGAGAAGCTTTTGACCAGACACTGCTGAAACATAGTGATAGGAGACACAGGATTATTCATGACTAGATTCTTAATTGGTGGCTGAGGGTTGCGTATCATGCTTCCACGCTATAAGTTCGGGTATTAAGCCAAATCAGGACTTCCATACATTCAGTGGGCTGATAACAAGTAGGCTTTGGAGCTAACCATTAAGGTTTTTTCACCTGACATGATTAGTGACTCATGCGCATCATGTGTCTCAAGCCGCATTCCCACCAAGGTAGTCAGCGTGGAGCTCTGAGCGTCTATCATCGTCAGAGACATCATCTCGCCTGAGATGAAATCTCTGATTGGCTCTTCGCTCAACGCTCGACGCAGGCTGCCTGCCTTGGTGTGAATGCGGCTTCATTATCAAAGGTCTTGGAATTTGAGATGTGCACATTAGGCATTGGTTCTTTATGGGCTATTGAACCCCTGACTAAGTTTAATTTTAGTTCTTATTTAAGAACTAGCAGTTAAGTTGTTTTAAACTTACAAAAAATAAATAAATAAAAAGAAGTATCTAAAAAAATCCATTAAGTCAAGCACTTTTAAAAAAATGTGACTGCGGAAGCCGATTGGTCATAAACACATTTTCATGTCTGGCGAGTCAATCATTCTTGCTTAAAAATAGGTTTGACGGGAGTTAACTCTCTTACAGATCAAAGTCTTAAAGTTGGCATTGTTTGAAAGTTAGAGTATCTACTCAACTGTCGCACTCGTCCTGTAAACGTTTTCATCGCCAGTAGCCCAATTTTGACTCAGAGAAGCACTCTTTAAATTGGTACCAAATGAAATGAGTGAGTGAGAGTTGGAGTTAATGACACAAAAGCCGAGTGAGTGAGTGAATGTATATTAACGTCGCACTGTTCCGCTAAACGAGGGCTTTTGATGACGGACCTCGTAATTTTGAAACAAAATCAAGTGAAAAGCAACTGAGATTCTACTCCCTTTCCTAACCACCACACTAACGATAAGATGTTTTAGCTCTCGACAGATTTAAAATACATCGTTTCTCCACGTAGTGGGTCTTAAGAGGCAGTAGGCTCGAAAACATGACACACCGGCCACGCGTCCATTACCTGATCACCTAGGCTACCGTGGCCAACATCAGATTCGGAAATTATTCCTCTGCAGGAATCGAGAGTTTTATGCGGACTTATGGTTAAAAAATTTGGCAAATAGGAAAGAACTTTATTTGCCGAGTAGATGAACGGATCGTAAATGTTTTACACATTTAAATTCACCACCTACTACTATCAGAGCTTTATAAAATGCAAATGGCTATTTTGTCAACTCATCATTGTTTGGTAAAGCTATAAGTAAAACTTTGGCATGCGCAGCAATTTCATCAACATTAAGGATGGGTAAAACGATGTCTTTACACGGGCACTCCGATTTGAATCCGTAAGCGCGAAACGCTTTTCAACCTGGCTTGCTCCACCCACTAAGGAGCCCAACAAGGGAGGCAGTGTGCCTGTCAGCTGACAAAGGGCATGCTCGTTGCTTACCTGAGTATACCCAGGAAGTACCACTAGAGAATCCAACGTGAAAACTTGAACGGGTTCTAAAGCAAGTCAAACAAAATAGGTCGATTGTGTTTCAATATTGAGCGTTTTTTTTCCGTATTCAATAGAACTAACTAACCCTTTATTACCCTTTTCCAATTAAGGAATGTTCTTTTAGCATTTCTCTTTTTATTTCATCCCAATAACAGAATTTGCAATTTCAAGTCAATTAGAGTTGCATGTTTGAACTAATATTTGTATTGTACCAATGGATAACGCATGTTATAAGTATCTTAAAGCATGTCTTTATCAGCATGCATTGTATGGTTCCAGTTCATATGTCGACCACGTTATGTGAACATGATTTTGATTTATTAATTCCCTTTCATCTAACTTTCGTAAGGCTTCTGAAAAGACCTTCACAAAGCAATCGACACTCAATGATTACTTATATTATTTTCCATAGGAGAATATATATTTTGATGTATAACATATATCAAATATATAATATATTTTGAATTAAATCATTTGAAATGCAACGCATTGGAATGTCTTCATGAAAGCGTATAAAGGTTCAGTAATATAGAATTTACTGCTAATGAAATCGTACATATATCAATCAGTCATGTTTACCTACAAAACAGTATTGCTGGGCTAAAAAATACTAATTACATTTTTAAAAAGTTAAATAAGAGCGTAATAAAACTGAATATTGGAAACTGTATTTTGCATTGAACGAACATTCGGGATTTAATGTGATGATATTTTAAACATAAATCTATGAACAAATTTTCAAGTTATCGATTATGAAATCATTTAACTTTACATAATGATATGATTTATCGATTCTTAAATTACAAAGATTCGCCAACGTAGGAATTACAAGTAAAGTCGTTATTTTATCAATAAAATGATTCCAATCCAGCAAACAAAATCGTCAACCTTTAACCTTAACTGTAAGATAAAGTATTCTGAATTTTTGCTATTAAAGCCGACGAGCGAATACATTTTGTGTGTGTGTCAGAGAATATTAAGGACTATATTTTAAAACAAGTTTCCCCGTTATAAACAAGAATTTTCTAAGAACTGCTGAATACATAGATTATTTTAGTGTTTGTGTTCTTCATAGAATTAATGGATCCAGGAAATTTAAACACGTCCACGGACTATTCTCATCATAGAATTGAATGGAGTTTAAGAATTCAAACTGTAAAGGACAAAGTTGAAGAAGGTAAAAGTATATTCAATCTGCAAGAAGCGACTTTTTCTTCATTGGAATCGGATTTAACCAATTTTATTACTCAAGATTTTATGTTAGAAGGAAATGAGCTTCAAAGCATGATGTTAGATATACAAGAAACTCAACGTTATGTTTCAAATGTAAGCAATTTAATGAATTCTATAGAGAATGTTTATGACTTGGCAAATGATCATCTCAAAATCACTACTTTACATATCTCTAATCGTGGCGGTGAGATTAAAATAAAGGAAACCAACGGTCTCTTAGAAATGTTTGAAAGAATGACTTCGTTAATCTGTGAAATGACAGTTAATTTCCAACATGCCGTAACTGGAATCAAAGTAAAAGTCCAAGCTCTGAAGGAAAAATATGGTGCTACAGACTCTGATTAACAATCTTCTGTAAACTCTTGTTCAACTACTTAAGTATAATAACAAATATTAATAACTTTACAGCATATTTATGTTTTGTGACATAAAATTTTAGTATAGTAAACAAAGTGACTATAAACGAAACGCTGTCGAAATTATTTTGAATGCACAACTATCGTATGCTAACTTTTTCAAAGTATCCTCTAGGAATGTTTTTAATGTGGTATTCCTGTATTTAGTTATTAAACAATGAATAATTTGTTGTTGAACACTTTAAATTGTATAATGTAATTGCTACCGAAAAATTTGTTATGACGCTGGCATATCCTGTTAAAAATGCCTAGTATAATTTTCACAACGCCATGCCATTTTATTGATATATGTCGACTATTTTATAAGCTAATAAATTTTTTATATATTGACGTTGTTCGAACTTTCTTTGTAATATTTTCTTCAACTTTAGCATGTTTCAGTTTATGGAAAGATCAAATATATTTTGTTTGTCTTGCCTAAATTTGGATTTTATATCTCAACTGCTTAAAACAATAAGCTGTTTTTCTTATTAAATGCTACAAGTTAACTCTTTCAAATATTTGTGTGCGCAGATAAAGTTTTCTAAACTTCAATTTAATTATTATGCAGGTATATTTCCTAAATGATGGAGCTATAGAAATATTACTACCATAGTAAACAACCAATATAGTCATAGTTTTATCACTATTAATTTATATCTATTTCTTTTATAGACTGCCATGTGCCAAATTTTAAGAAGTCGTATAAATTTTGAATTTTTTTTAGGGTACCTAGGTATGAGTCACTTCCGAAGCACAAAATGGAAAGCAATCTTAATGGAATACAGTACTTATTTATAGAGGGTGTGACAGCTGAAAACAAAGTTACATGACAATTCAAATCGAGGAAATATAATGGTCTTGGTTGTGAAATCATGACAAGTATGGTAATATCCATTTAGTTCTCTAACGAAAGACGCTGATGCATATTTAAAATGTGGACACTCGGAATAATCTCCTTAACGTAGAGTTGACAAGAATAGCTGTCATTTTCATTTGGTCGTGGTTCGAATGACTTGGTTTGTTGAAAATAGCTCAGTAGCCATTAACTTTATCGTTTGCTTAACTGTGTATCTTAAAAGGGTCTACAATTCTAATTCCGGTTTTAACATGTTTGTTAACTAGTTAGGCTACGTGCAAAGATTTTTTCCTGCAGTGGGGTTCTAAATCTTAATTGTTTAAGAAGTTTTATTTGTTGCATTCCAACAGTGTATCTCATTACTCTTGGTGAGAAATCAACTCGAATAATGAACTTAGTCTATAGAACGTCCATCGGTGCCAATTTGAGACCGGAGACTGTTGATCTAGCTCTTCCCGCATATTTGCGGGAAATTTGAAAATGTTTCTAATTTTCTGTATAACTTTTACAGTGTAATTACCATGGATAATTAAAAGTTTCGTACTTCTAAATTATTTTGGAGAAATTTTACAATTGGATATACCTAGAACGTCCACTTGTATCATTTCAATACAAAGACATTATATCATAAATATCTGTCATTCATTATTGCTATTTGTAAAACAAACTGCCCTTACTATCGCACATTTATTTGACCTTGAATGCCGTGTTATTTGGTTAACAGGAGAAACGCATCTATTTTTTCTAAAAGTGTTTCGTTACATTTCGTTTGGGTATCGACTCGCAGAAAAAAAAAATTAAAAAAATCATTCGCTTTTCGCACCTTGTGCCGAGCAGAAATGATGGCTCGTAGAAAGGGTCTAAGCCCCGATGAAATTGATAATTTTTAGCGAGAGACTTCTGAGAATGAATTAATGGTGGTGAGCTGTCTTGTCCTAATTTAGATTCCAATGAAGACGTAAAACTGAGTAAAAGGGACTACTAAGAAGCTGCAGAAAGTGCAGATATAATTGATAATATTCCAGCAAATCCTGATATACACATTGCTAGGGATAGCACAGAATGGATAGTAATGTTTTGCGAAAAGCAGTGGTCCAACAAGCTTCACGAAACAAAGTGAACGTCAGTTCTTTATGATATAAAGGGTCATAAAATATATTAATTACTTGAAATATCAAAAAGTCTTCAAACTAAACTCTACTAAACAGTAGTCAAGCAATTGTTTAGTTATTATAAGCATTTTATATATAATGTCAGTTTCGAAATGACACCAGCGGATGCTTACGGGTAATCGAAATCCCGGACGTTCTAATGTTAAGAAAAGGTTTTGATTAGCAACAGTTCTGCGATATTCATAATTATGCTATGCAAGAACAAATATTATTCGGAGTACTTGTTTGATATACTGTCTATTGAAATATATTAAACAAAATAATTTTTTTCTTGTCAGCCGATTGATCATGATCACGAAATCATAGTTGGCGACTAAAAAGGCAGCCTCGTGCATTTTAATAACAGGACTGAAGTGAATGAAATCTTTCATGGATCAAAGCCTAAAGTTTTCAATGTGAGGAATTTTACGGAGTAGGATGCCAAATTGGATGTCACGTCCTTCGCTAATAGCGACTTTAAGATCAACACTATTTAAAATGGTTGAGTCCTAGGAGGACCCACTTTTGGTCGCCAAATTTTTTGTCTCCAAATTTTGAGCGATAAAGGTTACAATATGGTAACCCTTCCATTTCACCCCTAAAATTTGGATTTTCAAATCACCGAAAAAAACGGCAACCCTAAAAAGGGTGAAACGTATTTCGCCTATTCCGAAAAAACGGTCTTTTTGACAGCTGACTTCACTTGAGAAGGTTTGCTCTGCACCGGTTTGTGTTAAGAATGGCTTGTGAAAGGAAATTACTTGAAAGTGAGGCTACGACAGGTTTCTTTGTGCTCCTGGGCACAAAGGGGAAGAAATATATGTTAGAATGGTGTATGAAAGCTAATTTAATTGCTTCACGATATGAATGTACGAATGTGTAGAAAAGATATGTGTTTTTGACCAGATATTGTTTCGGCAAGAGCATTAATGCGTTCGTTGTGAATGACTTGAAAGTCAATAAGAATACTGTCGCGGACTGGTATATGTTTTGTCATGATGTATGTATGATCCGTAAGAGTAAGGTAAGTGGCTTTTAAAAATTTAAAATGAATTTCATATATTTCTTCGATTTTATCTTTGCGAAACGCTCTTTTCGTCCTTTTTTAAAAAATGTAAATCATGCACAACACACTGGTTTTAGAATGCTTTTTTAAAATGAATTTCATCGGTTTCTTCGTTTTTATCTTTTTAAAATGATTAATTTAATGTATTTCATCGATTTCATCTTTGCGAAACGCTCATTTCGTCCTTTTTTTAAAAATAAATCATGTACTGGATTTTGAGTGCTTTTTAAAATGAATTTCATTAGTTTCTCCGTATTTATCTTTTAAAAATGATTAATTGGATGTATTTTTCTGATTTTATCTTTGCAAAAAACATATTTCGTCCTTTTTTAATGTAAAACATTTACTACCAACGGTTTTCAGGCGTCCCTGACGCCATTCCAGAAACTCCGTTCATTTCATGATTTTTGAACTTTTTGTACCTCCCCCCTACTTTCAGTTACCAACCGTTGCTCTTTGCCCATTTCGCCACCTCCCCTCTGACACATACGGTTTCCACGAGTTTTTCGTCTTTGACGCCATTTTGAAAAACTTGTGTTTCTCAATTTGGCGCTATTTGGCGAAAAGTTTTGGCGCCAAAACACCAGTGGGTCCTCCTAGGATTTTACCGTCGAATCGGGTGCCTCTCGCACCAAGTGTTTTCTCGCCAAATCTGGTAACCCTTCCGAATTTGCTTTCCAATGAAGGAGAGTCGTTTTTTGGCGAAATTTTGAGCATGCGCAGTAGATTTTTTTCATTTTAACAGTTTTAACGATATCGCGGCAAGTTAGTGCATTCGAAATTCGTTTTTTTTTTTTTTTTTTAACAGTTAAATTCTTCAACGGTCTTTCTCGCGCATGAGCAGTAAGCTTTTATTACTTTAAAAATTCCGTTAATGAGGAAACTGTTATTTCTTTTGCTCCGGTTGGGTCAGCTGTTCGGCTTCGTTTTGGGAATTACTTTTTATAGGTAATATTTTTGTTTCTTTCTCCACATAAATTTCAAAAAATTGCCGTGATGTCCACGATGTTCTTAGGATTAATTTGAATGAATGCATGAAAAATTACGATTACTATTGTTAAAGGTTTTTTTGCCATGTTGCCTGTGCTTTGAAAGAAAGCTGTTTTAGAATGGTGCATGAAATACAGTTTGATTGGATCATCGTATGTATGTCCGAAATGTGGAAAACGTATGGAATTGAGAGAAAGAACGGGCAAGAAAGTGAATGATCGTTTTTGAATGGTGCTGCAAAATTCAGTCCAGTGTGAAAGAGGATACCCATCATGTGTTTAGGAGTGTAAAGAAATTGTTTTGGTTTGAATTGAGTAATATGGATTTTTGTACACCGTTTTGTTAGTGATGCAAAAATAAAAATGTTTTGGAAGGTGCTCTTAGAAATATGCAGTAGCACTGGTAAATTTCAGCAGGCAACTCATCGTCATCATAAATGTCGGAAATAGCAGCATTTTTTAAAGGTAAGTGAAATTATTTCCATTTTTAAATGTCTGATTTCTGCAGCGATTTTCAGTTTCAAAACTTTAAAATGCTATTTTTTAATGATTTTCCTGCCTCCATCTTGAATTTCGCGCTCCGGCGTTGCGTGTTGTGGTAGGGTTGCAACTCCGAAACACAATACGTAAAAACGCGCCAAATTGGCAATTTTTCAAAATTTGGCGGAGAGGCGCCCGATTCGACAATTTCACCCGAATTTTAAGAGTGAGTATGTGTAATGTGTAACACATAAGAACGAAAAGACCCAGACTGGCGAGAATTTTGGAACTATAAATCTATGGAAGAAACTGATGTGCCCTATTAAGGATTTTTTAAATTTGCGTTAAAATTTCTTAAATTCATAACACCATAAATCCCTGTAGACGGCGAATTTACAACTTTACTGGAATCTAGCCCACTACTTCGCAATTAAAACGATAGTTATCAGTTCAGAACTATAACCAGAATACAACCGGTGACTATACCATCCTCGGGACGGTGGGGATTTCTATGAGACGCTCGCTAGGGACGGGGTGAATGCATAAGAACTTGCACTTCAGGACGTGGCGTTTTAATCGCTAAGCCTAACTTAAGAAAAAAAGCATTAAAAATAAAATTTCAGGCCTAGAGTCATAATTTGTGTTACCCCTTTAGATTATGTCTGTTAGCTTAAAACTAGAATGTAATAACGTTTTTCCTTTAACTTATATGAAATTATATTTAAAAAATATCACATTGGGAAATAAATTTTGCAGGCGCTATTCATTTTTTTCCAAAATTTACATTGACGAAACATATTAATAAACTATCAAATTAATATAAAACTTATGACAAAGATTATTTGCAAGAAGAAATACCTAAGAGTTAAAATGAAGACTGAATATGGAAAATCTCGAAGCATATGGATAAACGCTAAGTCCTACATTGTATGATTTGCAAGCATGAAATGTTTGTTACGTTTTCATTTTTTTACACACAGTTTGTGACTATACACTTTTGCTTTTTTCATCCTTTTTGTTCATACTAAGGTTAGGAAAATGCTTTCAAATCAATCAAAAAATAATCTGAAGTCAAGGTTCTTGAAATAGGAAAAGTACGCGAAATATATCCGAAATCAACAAAGAATGTAACAGAACTGACACTAAAACTCGAAAACATTCCGCGCTGTTAAGAAAAAGAAAATAAAAAATCATTGGGAGAGTTATTAGAAACGCGAATGATTTATATCAAGTGGAAATGTTACGAGCTATTTGCTTACATTTTCATTACCCCCCTCCTCCCCGACTCAGCTGATGTGCAAAATATCAAATCCAGGCAGAATATAAATTAACTGAAGGTCAGGCTACTTTTTAGCTACATCGATTTCCATATAATGGACATAGGGAGCTATCTAGTGGTAGTTAAAAAGCGTTCCAGCTGATAAGTCATATTTGCATTGCCCGGCCTACCACAACACATTTGTAAAATGCACATTTGCACTGCCCGTCGCGAAGGGGATGTAGCAAATGTTCAATCGGAATTTTTTTCTCGAGGTTTAACGCAGGTTACATGTTTACGCTTTGTGAATGACCCATTAATGGCCATTATAGAACCTTTAGTTTAGGTCGTAAGCTCATGGACATTTTGGTACTCATATGTTTCCTGATTAGAAAGAATGATATATTTTATTCGGGAGGTTCTTAATTCGTACTTTGGCATGGAATGGGTTACAAATTATGCTGTTTTTTACTTTATTTGTTCGTGATTTCAATTATAAATTCGATACAAATATCTAAGTAGTGATTAGTTACATATCTGTAACCCGGCATTTCTCGGGCGAAAAAAAGTAATGGAATCTCACGCGTAGGGTATCTGACATCCAAGGTAGTTAAAATTCTGTTTTCACCGGAAAATTTGCATTTAAAAGTGATAAAGGAAGAAAAGTCTAAAAGGAAATATGTTTATTACACTTTACACACGTAAATCTAGTTTTTCTGTTTTGTTTTTTTATTAGGACATCCAATACATCGTTTATACAATTTTTAGTCTTCGTCGTGAGTGAGGGCGATGTTTTCACAAGATCTTATTTTTTTTATATTAGGGCTATCAGTTCTTAATTTTTTTTAACTTTGTAGAATAGTTACTTGCTGGTTTCTACATTCTTCTGTAAATCAAAATCCAAAACACTTCAGGAATCAGCGTCTGGTTCGATGTTTAGTTGGTTTCATTTAGAAAAATAATTTGTGCATTTATTGTAGCAACGTTCAACAGCACTAAAAATCTTGTCATAGGCTAACAATTGCATTTTCTAGCTATTGAATATTATGTGGCTATTTCGTCAAGGACGATAATTGCACCTTCAGTTAAATTACCTCGATGGATTTCAGTAGAGAAATCATATTTGCTACATTATACTCTTCATCGTTCGCTTCTTCCTCATCATTCCCATAGAGAAATTATCTTTCTCCGGAAATACTGCGTGTGTGTTGCATTATATCAATTAAATGCATTATCTATTACAGCTCTTAAATCATAATTAACTCTATTAAATTTCTTCATCATAACTAAAAAAAATATGCCATTGGATAAAAAGGACTTCAAAGCGTGCTCATGTATTTACGGCTGTAACACTGATTCATGCGCAGAGTATGACAAACCCGAAAAGGCGGTGTCTGAAAAATATATATTAAGAATTCAACTACAAGCTAAGAACCCATAAGGGAAATAACCTCTCTTAAAGTCAGTTACACCAGAAACTATTTATTTTCCAAAGAAAGATTTAGGTAGAGTCTTTAAAATAGTTCGGTGGTGGGTATGACATACCCTGCGCGAGAAGTACCAGGTTAATATAAGTGCGCACTTTGTCGTGATTCGATTCATAACAAGGTATAGTAATTAACTATTTAGGTGGCGTGCAAGGATATTTTCCCCCAAGGTAGGGGTGTAACTTTAAATATTTAAATATGAGCTCTGACTTCTTCGGCATTCCAACATCAGCCATCCACATTCATAACGCTTCAATATACGATGCTGGAGAGCAATAAAATCAAAGAGTAAACTTCTAATATTTTAACGAAGCTTTTGTTTAGCCAAATCTATTATACTGAATGTACAATTTCCCACGCTAAGATTCGGGTATTAACAAGCTATGATATTTGACTAGTTAGGAGGCGTAGAACGATATTTTTGACCGTATTGCTAGTTTAAATCTAAACCTTTTAAGATAACATCTGTCTTCTTTGGTATTCCAACAATAACTATCATTAAGCTTCAACATGAGATGCAACAGGTGGCCACGGTAGTCGAGTGATATAGGTATCGGATCGTGGCTGGCTTTGTCACGAGTTCGAGCCCAGTACCACTATAGACCCGCCGTGTAGAGCAGCGATGCACGTTAAATCTGTCGAGAGGAGAAACGTCCTCCCGTTGGTGTGGTGGGGTAGCTAGGAGAGGGGTGCCAGCTCAGGTGTCATCCACGTCACTTGACCATGGTTCAAAATTACGTGGTCCTTCTCCAAAAGCCCTCGTGTAGCTGAACAGTGCAACGTTAATATTCACTCACTCACTCATGAGATGCTACTGAGGAAAAAACTCAATGACGAAACTTTGTGCTTTAACCCTTTATCTACCACATTATGATTTACAGCAGTTTTTATTCATGCAATATTTTTTTTGGAATACTACATTGAAAATTAAAGGATATACATCAGGGATAGCGAACCAATGGCACGCGTGCCAATGATGGCAAGTGATAGAATATTTTGGGCACGTCATCGATCAGAATAGCTGAAAATAACTAAGTTCACTATAAAATATTATGTACAAACGCGAGTGATCTGTCGTGAACTCGTTTATGTTGCGTAGTTACGTCGTGTATGATGCAAAGTTTTTCAACGCATAGTTGGCGTGTATGCAAATATTTCTAGATATATTCAAGTTGTTTAAAAAATATATTCTAAAGTTTACACCACATTAATAGTTCAGCATGTATACAACTAATTTATCAATGTCATCTAATTCTTGCCTTGTAAGTCTAATTCATCAAGTAACTCTCACGGCTTTATTTTAAAAAATTTTTATGACCTGAGACAAAAGCGAAAGAGCAGACACTACAGAGATCTCATACATGTACTCAATTTCCAAAAAACAAAAATCTGCGCATGCGACCGCAGTCGGTAATTTTTTTTTCGTGGGGGGGGTATATATGATCAAGCGAGAGCACATAGAATAGTCACTTTCGTCGACACAACTGTATATTTAAAGTTTATTTGCGTTAAATTTACGATTTTTAGCTGCTATTTAACATGGCTAGTTCAGCAAAAAACAAAACAAAAAGTGCAAGATAGTAAGTGTTGCAGAGAATTTCAAACTTGGTGGAATGAGAAATATGGCATGATCAGTAAAGGCGACAAAGCGGTATGCTTTTTATGTTCTGGAACAGTGGTATGCAGAACGTGTGTAGTCTGTAAAACGGCATTTGAAGCAAATCACAAATCCTTTTGTGAAAAAAGCGAACCAGAGCAAAAAGAATTAATTACAAGTGCAATAAAAGACAAAAATAAACAGTCGACGTCTATAATTAAATATGTAAGCAGAAATTGTCACACAAGTGTGGCAAGTTACACATCAACAAAAAAATGACATCAACTCCACTCCTTTTATATCGCTATGTCTTGACGAAAGTATTGACATCACTAAATCTGCACGTTTAGCTGTGTTTGCTCGATATTGTGTAGGAAATGTCTTTAAGGAAGAATTAATTGTGATAATATCGTTGTTAACAACTACAAAGGGCACAGATATTTGTACGGCAGTATGAAATTCTCTTGCTGAGAAAGAAATTGATTTAAAAAAAATTGTTTAAGTATAACCACTGATGGTGCTCCAAATATGTTAGGCAAAAAATTGGTTTCATTTCTTTATTTAAAACAGACGTAGGACATTCGATTCTTGAATGTCACTGCATTATTCACCAACAAGCCTTATGTGCAAAGAGTGGTTTAACATTTCTTGATAATGTAATAACGTTAGACACAAAAATAGTCAACCTCATATAGTTGCAGGCTTTAAATAAGCGAAAGTTTGATGCTTTGTTGGATGAAGTCAATTTGATGTATAATGGCTTAATAATGTATAATAGTTCGCTGATTGAGCCGCAAAAAGGTACTTCAAATATTTGTTGATTGCTTGGAATGAATCAGACTGTTTCTACAAAATGAGAGCAAATTTGAACAATACCACAGTTGATGGATATTACGTGGCTTTTAAAATTTTGTTTTTAACAGACATATGACAACATTTCAATGAATTGAAGGTAAAACTTCAAGGCCCGAATAAAACAGTTATCGTCATGATTGATCTCATTCGGGCTTTTGATTGATTGATTTAATATTAACGTCGCACTGTTCAGCTACACGAGGGCTTTTGGCGACGGACGACGTAATTTTGAACCATGGTCAAGTGACGTGGACGACACCTGAGCTGGCACCCCCCTCTCCTAACTACCACACCACACCAACGGGAGGACGTTTCAGCTCTCGACAGATTTAACGTGCATCGCTGCCCTACACGGCGGGTCTTTAATGGTACTGGGCTCGAACCCGTGACAAAGCAAGCCACGGTCCGATACCCATACCACTCGGCTACCGCGGCCTACATTCGGGCTTTTGAAGCTAAACTGTATGTTTTCAGAAACAATATTATCACAAGGAACTACAAGTACTTCCCAAACTTGAAACCAAAAAATCTTTATATTCAAGATCTTATCAAAGATTTAGATGCCCAAGGGAAATGAAATGAAAAAACAGTTATTGATGAATTTATTTCCATAATTGTTTCTGTAATCGAAGAATTTTCAGCGAGATTTCCTCAGTTCAAGGAATTATTGAAAACGTTCAAATTTATTATGTACCTTGGTATGATTTCGTTTGATAAACTGAACTTGTCCCAATTCGATTGGTTGGAAATTGAAGAATTTGAAATGCAACTGATTGATTTCCAGTCTTATTCAATATGGATTCAAAAGTTTATTGAGACAAGGAAAAAGTTGCAATTGATTGTGAAGCATAAAGATTAACAAGCAATACAAGTTTAAATGCCAGTAACGAAGTTTTGGAAACATGGAATTCGATTCCAGAATTCGATCATTTAACTGTTTTAAGAAGCTGGCTTATGCTGTTTTAACCATATTTTCATCTAACAATGCCTGCGAATCGTTATTTTCAGAAATAAATTACATCAAAGACTCGCTTAGAAACCGTTTAGCAGACGACTCTAAATCAGCATGCATTCTGCTAAAAGTAACATCTTATAATCCTGATATAAGTTATTTGTCATCTAATATACAACAACAGAAGTCCACTAATGTTACTTTAATTTAAATTACTTGTATAACTAAAACATTTCCTACTATACAGTGCTAAACACATTTTTTTGTCTTAAATAAAGAATTTTGATTTGTTCGTATTTAGTTTTATTAGTTTCCGAATAATCCCACGTGCAATTATTTGATGGCACGTTAACTCATTAAACATTTCTTTAGAAAAAATGGCACGTTGACCCAAAACGGTTCGCCAACCCTCATATACATAAACCAACTACTCCACTTCTGGGAATTCAATCCGTTGGAGCTAATTAATTAATTAATGATATACAACTGTAAAATTAATTGTATGTACACTGTTCACTTAAAATAAAAAAAATTCCAACTAGTTTTCTAAGGTCTTCATTAATATATAAGAAAAAGACACTTAACTTTTGACATTAACTATTTTTTCGGGACAAAAATGATAATATTTGCAATCCCCTAAAAACGCTGCAAGCTGAAAATGCAGTTTTTGCTATAAAACGGTTCGCCTTTTCCGCACAAATACTTATCATAGAACTTGTTCTGCGATATATCTTGAAAGAATGGACTTTAAAGATCATTCCTGCTAAGTATCGTCAGAAAATTCGTAAAATTGGTCACTTTATGTAATTGTTAAGTCAGTGGGGTACTTATAAGTAACGTCGGTTGATAAAGGGTTAAATCAGTGATACACATAGCACTGTTGTACAGGAATAACTATTAACCGGAGAACTTGTATTGGATTCTAGCAAATAAATTTCTCTGCACAAAAACAACAAATAAAGTAGAAAAAAATTCTCAAATACTGCGATTTTGTCAAAGAAATTGTGTTCATGATAGATAATTGGTCATGACTTAGAAACTGTGGTTGGCGACTTAAGAGTTCTCTTTGTGCCGCAAAAGTCTAGGAACGATGCAAGTTAAAATGTATCATGTCTTAAAGTTAGTAAGGTGTGGTGGTTTTGAGAGTGAGGTGCAAATTTAGGTGTCACACTCGTCAGCTCCAAAATAGCCCTATGTTGACTTTGAGAGCGACAGTATTTAAAGTTCCACCAAATCAAGTCAAAATATTTGAAAAATGCTCTAGTACTGAACATTTCTTTTTTTCCTACAGGCTTTCTTTTGAGCTCTTTTTTTGTCACACTTTTTAAATTCCTACTATTAGTTCACACTCTCCCTATATACACTGGTGTGCAAAAATTAAGGACGAGACGGTTTTTTCAATATAAATTTGTACAAAAGCTTTCCAAATCAACACATTTAATACCGTAAGATCCTCAATACGTAAGGACATGTGTAATATGTAAGCAACACTTACTAAAAGAGAAATCAGAGGGATAAAAAGAAGCTTGATTGAAAAAGTAGCATGGAGCACAATGCGACTGAAGGCCGAAACATCCCTGTGATGGGTGTCCAGCAAGAAACATCCGGTCTTTAGTAGGGGATATGATCTCCCCTGACTGCTAGGCAGGTTTCAAAGCGTCTGCCCATGCTGAGAATGAGGAAGACAATGAGTTGTTGAGGCTTTGCTGCCCATTCGTCTTGCAGTGCCAATCGAAGTTCCCGAATCATTACTGGTGGTAAGGTACGAGCTGCCAAGCGTCTGCCTAGAAAATCCCATACATGCTCGATGGAATTGAGATCCTCAGACCGTGCTGACCAATCCATACGTTCAATATCCTCACTCTATAAGAGCTGTTCGATGACATGGTGCATTGTCGTCCATGAAAAGGAACTGCAGAACCATAGCGCCTCTAAAAAGACACACATTTGGAAGAAGAATCTCGTTACAATAACGGGTCCCGTTGACTGAATCTGCGTCGAAGATGTGAAGGTCTGTACGACTACCAAGCATGATGCCTCCCCAAACGAGAACACCGCGACCTCCATACCTGTCCCTTTCAATGATGTTCGAGGGATGATTGCGGCTTCCCCACTTTCTCCAGATGAGTATGCGATGAGAATCGCTACTCAAACTGAATCTGCTCTCATCTGTAAAGAGTACTCGTCCCCATTCATTGTCTCTCCAATTCCGGTGTTCCCGGCACCACAGAGAACGCCTTCTCCGATAGGCAGGCGTTAAAGGTACACACCGTACAGGGCGTCGTGCAAACAGACCACCACCGTGCAGTCTTCTGGCCACGGTAAAACGCGATATCGGTCGTCCAGTCGCCTGTGTCATGTGTCTAGCGATTTCTCCCGCTGTCTGCCGCCTGTTTCTTCTGGCCTGTAAGACAATGTACTGGTCATCTGCGGGTGTAGATCCTCGTGGACGACCACTACTGAACCCCCGGATAGCTGTTCCTGTAGTTTGAAATAGTCTCCAAAGTAGTGAAACGATGCTGTGAGCAATTCCGAACTCTGCAGCCACACTTGTCACACTGCGGCTTTCCTCCAACTTTCCAATGATTCGACCTCGGGTAAAAGCATCCAGATGTCTCCTAACAGATTGATTATTCGCCATTTCTCGCTGAGGCAGCAACTCGGTGTGATTTTAACTGCTATACGGCGTGCAATCCTTTGCCAAAAATACTGATCTTACACCGACAACATGCTTTTTACTACTCAGACACTTCCCCATTACGTCTACCTGCATATCTGCGCATATGCTACCGTACATCACCTTACTTAATCTCCTGATTGGTCTTTCTGTCCGCTCTGCTTCTTCGTTCAGCTGATATGCTAATTTTTCGATTTCGTCCTTAATTTTTGCACACCAGTGTATATATATATATATATATATATATATATATATATATTATCTTGTTCAAATATTCAATCGTTAATAAAATACTTTTTATTCGTCCATTCAAGTTCAAATACATTTTTTTAAATTTTGTAGTCGATGAAACTTGACGTTAACAATAGTTTTCTCAAAAACTAATTAATTAATTAAATTTAAACTTTTTATTATAGTTCAGAGACATTTCTGTTAATGTTATTCCTCTAGATGGTAGCACCATTGCATAATATAGCTTTTGTTAAATTTGTGATGAAGATTTATTTTAACCTGAATAACCGTATTGTATATAATTGTCAGCATTTGTTTTGCACTGCTTTTAAGATAAATTCATACATATTATATTCATGTCTTACTAAAAAATGTATTTGCACATTTAAAGTGATTAAAATTTTGTTATTTGATTCTTTTATATGTACATACATATTTATATTTACTCTAATTACTTAATAAAACAGTAGAGATAAAATAATACCTCTAAGTAGGAATTGCTTATTTTTTTTAATTACTCTTGTTCCCTCATCTTCATAAAGTTAAGTTGGGTATTTTACAATTCGCTTTGGGATATCATCTCACAACTTATACTTAGATTTTTTCCACCCCTATGAGCATAAAGTATTAGAGTGCTAGCCAAATAAATTAAATTAAATTAGAGTTGTGTATTCGAATCTATTACACTAATAATGTGACCTTTACCAATAGATCTGCCTTTTTTATTAATATCTTAAAGCCGAATGTGCCTATCTTGATGTAGTACGGAGTGTAAGACGCCAGTTCATATGTTGACCGCGTCCCATGAACATGATCAGATTTACTAATTCTATTCCATATAGCTCTTGTGAGGCTTCTAAAAGAAATATTCATAAAACAATCAACACTAAATGATTATAGATGCTTTTTTTTCCACCGATGTAATAAGTTTTAATCACTTAAAAGGCAACGTATCTGAATCATGAAATCACTATAATGGTCTTTAGGAAAGTGTTTTTCAAACTGTGGGGGTATTATAAGCCTTAGTGAAGGGACGAGCATATTGGAGAGTCGAAAAAAAAAGTATTATTTAAAAATATATATTAATTTACTGAAAGAAAGCAAAATAAAATATTTTCTAGACTTATGAAAAGTAACTTAATACTCTTCTCCTAATACCTATAAGTGTGTGTAACTTGAAATATACTTTACTTAAAAGTAACATACATACAAAATTTTATAACTATGTTGATAATTTGTATGATTTATAATTATGAACATATAGAATTTCAAACGTCAAAGTACATTATAACATTTTGTGAAGGAATATTATGAGATGAAAATTATGATTGAAAATTGGGTCGCCAACATTGATGGTTTGAGAATCACTGCTTTAAATCGTACATCATATTGTATTCATAATTTCAATTTATTTTGATTAACTAGAGAATAACGTTAATCAGCGAGATAATAGTGATGCGCCTTTCGTTGTTAAGAAATAGTTCAATGCCAAATATATAAACAATTCATTGTTGGGTGAATGCGTGAGTATTAATGTCACACTGTTCTGTTACTCCAGGGCTTTTGACGATGAACCTCGTAAGTTCGAATCATTGACAAGTCACGAGGACGAGACCTGTGCTGGTATCTTCCTGTTCAAACTAACAGGACTGAGGAATGTTTGATCCCTCCCCTGCACGGCGGGATTTTAGTGGTACTAAGCTTGAATACATGTCATGCCGGCCACAAATCTGTGGCCTTGATTTTACACTCAGGAACATTGAAAATAGCGACCACAGAAGGAAGCTAATTACAATCGCAAAAAACTTTGCAAATAAGTACAGCGTAATGTGATATGCAAATGATCTAAGTTTTGTGCCAATACGCATGCTCATACAAGCCGACGTGGTGCTACAATCAAGAAGAGGGTGCTGTATAAGCCAGCGAAGATTCGAAGATTCATAAACGTGACGATTAAACGCCAATTGTAGGAAGACTTTGGTAAGCGAAACATGCCAGGTAAACGTGCTAGAAGACATTTCTCACAGTTAAGAGAGTTTGAGAGAGGCCTGATCATCGGGATGAAAACTGCAGGCTGGTCGACGCGCCGTGTTGCAGGCCAGGTGGATCGTTCGGAGTGTGCCGTTAGGAATTGTTGGGAGCAGTGGACACGAGAAGGTACCCACGCGCAGAAAACTGGGTCTGAAGCGATCAGGAAAACCACGAGGAGAGAGGATCGAAGGACCGTGCGGCAAGGACTTGTGGATCCCACAGTGACTCGTTTAACGATACGAGCAGACGTAGGCGTATCAATTGTACAACAAACAATTTCCAGACACCTTGCAGAAGCAAATCTTAAATCCAAAAGCCCTTTCCGTGCACTCCCTTTAACACCGGAACATCGGCAACTGCGTCTACAGTGGTGCCAAGCCAGATCAATGTGGAAAGTCATAGGTTGGCAAAATATTGTGTTTAGTGATGAATCCCGGTTTGCTTTGGGGACAGATAATAACCGTGTACGGGTGTGGAGACGTCCTGGTGAGCGGTACAATTCCCCCCACACTGTTCTACGTCACACTGCCCGCACAGTTAGTGTAATGTTCTGGGGGGCCATAGCCTATGATGGGCGGTCCACTTTAATTGTGATATGTGGAACCTTAACGGGCCAACGTTACATTGATGATATTCTTCGAACCCATGTAGGACTTTTCCTAAATGGTCCCCCAGGGGTAATTTTCCCGCAAGATAATGCTCGTCCGCATACAGCAAGAGTTGCTCAAGTCTTCCTACGTCATTTTCAGACATTCCATGGCCGGCCTGCTCTCCCGATTTTTCCCCTGTAGAACACGTGTGGGATCAGCTAAAACGGCAGAGGCCATCGTGTCACTCTGTACATGATTTAGAGTTGGCTGTTCAATATTTATGGGCACATCTGCCTCAGGTCAACATAAGGTGTCTAATCAACTCAATGCCGGAACGTATGGCGGCATATATTGCAGCTGGATGTGGTGCAACGCGCTATTGAAGTTACCCAATATTTGTTTCATTTCACACCCTGTATTCGTTTAATTGTCTTGTTTTTGAGATCAAGTGAATCTCTCATCTGTGTCTTTATGTGTATTAAATTTCATTTCAATCCGATGCTTTGTTCTTGGGTCGCTATTTTCAATGTTCCTGAGTGTATTTTAAAGTTATGATTTGCAATATATGGACATTTAAGGTTTAATTTGTTGAAATACACTTATGGAGAAAAAAAGTAACGTGCCAAGAAACAATTGCGGGATCGTGACGAAATTTTGCATGAAGGTACATGTCGGGGAGATATAAAAATGATTAGAAATGCAGCGTGATTGCGCATTACGTATAGACGGTAAAGGGTGTTTAACGTCGTTCTCCATTTAGTATAAAACAGGTAACCAAAGCTAGTTTGCTTGTCCTGCATTACCTTACCAGCTAATCAGATCACTTAAACTAACTCGGTGACCTTTGTTCCCACTCAAGTCTTCCACTTTTCAGTGCCAAAATACATTATCAGATAGGGGATGGAGGATCTATTGCAAGTCCATATCCCTGTGACGTGATGAAACGTGTTTTAGTGTGCTGAATTGCTTTCAAAGAATGAGCTGAGATAGACATGACATTACGCCGTTTTTGAAGACAATATGAGCAGCTGTCGCAGTTTGAGAGTTAGAATCATTGGTATGATGGACGCTGGGTGGTGAGGTAGGTGAGTAGCTCGTCAATTAGGCCACTCTGTGTTGTGAGGTGTGGGGACCAGTAGATCCGAGAGATGTCATTTACACGAACAGGCTCAGGACGCCCCCTGCAGACCAATCGTCAAGAAGACCGCCACATTGTAAGAAATGCACGTATACAGTTTACTGCTTCATCGGCCGACATCCAGGCACAGGTACCACCTTCATTAGGTACATCTGTGTCTTCTGGAACGTATGAAGGCTCCTATTTTTTATGCTGCCCTGGAAGCCCACCCATCGACGCTTCCGTTTGGAGTGGTGACCCGCAAAAAGAAACTGGACTGCAGCGGAATGGAACCGGGTCGACCTCTGCGATGAATCCAGAATCAATCTCGGCAGTGATGACAATCGTGTTCGTGTGTGGAAACTAAGTGGTGAACACCTCAATGCTGCCTTTGCTTTACAGCGACACGCCGCTCAAACTGCTGGTGTGATGGTATGGGGGTCATTGCAAACAGTATACTGTCATCCCTAGTATTGATCCGTTGTACCATGACAACAGCCCAGCGGTATGTCCATGTCATCCTGCAGCCACGTGTGTTGCCACTCATGCAGATGCTCCCAGGAGCCGTTTTTCAACAAGACAATGCACGGCAAAAGTGTCGCAAGACTGTCTCCGCACTGTTACTACGCTTCCTGGTTCTACGCGATCCCCAAAATGTTCTCCAATCGAGTATATCTGGGAATATTTGAGACGGTGAGTTGGGCATCCCATAGGTTTGGACAAACTAGAGGCAAGGTTGCAGCAAATATGGAACAAAATGTCTCGAGACATGATACAGAACTTCTATGCATCAATGCTTTATCGTATCGCATCGTACAATCACGCTGAAGGGGGTTAAACAGGGTATTAAATCCTCCTTTATTTTGTCTTTTTCTCTGAAATTATATATATATATATATATATATATATATATATATATATATATACACTGCTGGACAATTGCTAAGGCCGGATCACAAATTGCTATGTAGCATAACATTAAGCGAGACATGAGGCCTAGTAGGATAAAATATAGTTGCCACACTGTTCAGACATTAGAATAAAGAATATTTATTGTTCTGGAAAGTACAAAAGCTGTGAAACATCTGAAAGAAAAAAAATGTTCATTTGATCTGCGTACGGAGAAATGGAACAATGCATCTAAACGTCAGCAGGCACCTTAAAGAAAGGTATCAGTACGGGATATGTCCACCGTGGAGTGTGATGCAACATTCCACACGTCGTACCATACTTTGCACAACATTATCCAGCAGCTGTTGAGGCAATTTATCCCATTCCTCTGTGAGTGCATGGATGAGGGTGTTCTTGTTTGTCGGAGGATAGTTTCGACCAGCAACTTGCCTCCCCAAAGCATCCCACACATTTTCAATGGGGTTTAGATCTGGAGAACACGCTGGCCATACGAGACGTTGAATACCCTCCCTGTCTAGACAATCCTGAACAGCGAGTGTTCGATGACATGTTGTGTTGTCGTCCATAAAAACAAATTTATAACTGACAGCACCACGGAAAAAACGAACATGAGGAACTAGAACTTTATCAATGTATCGTTGGCCCGTCATAGTCCCATTCGCAACTACATGTAGGCGCGTGCGGCCATTGATCATGATGCCGGCCCACACCACGATACTGCATGTCGGATATCGGTCCTTTTCCTGGATATTTTCTGGACGATAAGCAGTACCACTCTCGCGCCTGATCAGTGGCGTCTACAATCCGATGACAGACTGAACCTACTCTCATCTGAGAATAGTATGCATGCCCAGTTCTGTTCAGTCCAATTGTGATGCTCAAGACACCATTGCAAACGGGCAGTATGGTGCTGTCTGGTCAATGGGACACACACAACAGGTCTGCGTGCGTATAGTCCTCCTCCCCTCAACCGTCTGGCAACATTTTTTCGGGAGATCTGCTTTCCTGAGGCAGCAAGAAACTGATTTGCCACCTGCTGAGCTGTGGTGCGCCTGTTCCTTTTTCCTGATAGGACGATATATCTGTCTTCTGCGGGCGTCGTACTTCTAACACGACCTCCCCGTGCCGTCTACTACACATTCCAGTAGTTTTAAATGACTTCCACAGCCGTGAAACAACGCTGTGAGCGATGTCGAACTCCCTGGCAACATCTGTTATTTTTCGCCCTTCTTCGATCTTTCCAATAATTCGGCCACGCATAAAATCATCTATGTGATGTCGGGAAGACATGCCAAAAATTTTAAGTTCGTCTATTAAATCTCCTGTAGAACTTTGACTTGAAACAACAACTGTCCACACGCGTCAAAACCTTTAAAGCTCTTATGAACGCTATCACGTGATGAACAGTCGTGGAAAAAAAATTTGCATACTCATACTTCTTCTTACTAATATCCCGCACTTATTCTAAGTTTCCACATTTTGCTTCCTTTCATTTTGTGGTTGCTATGGATGATAGTGTTATCCGTCCTTAGCAATTGTCCAGCAGTGTATATATATATATATATATATATATATATATATATATATATATATATATATATATATATATATATATATATATATTCAATATATATTCAATATACTTCTAAAAAAACCCATATTTTTTAGCAAGCACAGTTGCTTATAATTTGAGTTAAATAACGAAATCTTTCGTGCGTAGTTTAGTAATATGGCCACCAAAACAAAATGTTGAATAGTTTCTTGCCCAATTAATGGTTGAATACTTTACATTTAATTCATGAACACATCTAATATCAAAATTATTTTTCTAACTGTATGTTGTTGTTATTTTCATCTGAAAAGTATAATTAATAAAATAAGTCTTTAAAATGTAACATTTATATTACTGATTTTTAATCGTGGTATTTTTGTGTATTTAAATATACAGGAATGCAAATGGAACTGGCTTCTTCCCTATTTACAGTGTTACAAGGATCTGTTTGTGAGTTTGTGTACTATAATATAAAACAGAAAAAAACCTAGAAGTGAATGAAATTCGAAAAAAAAATAAAATTATGAATGATGCTGATATGATCTGAGGAATTGTTTAATTCTAGATTTCCTATGGGTTTGTTTTCCCTTCTTCTAGATAAATCTCTATAAACAACATGCTTAATAGTTAAACCCACTAACCCAGTGCTTCTCAAACTTTCAATATCCACGACCCAATATTCAATCATAAGTTTCATTGCACTCCCCCTTCCACACATTTACAATGTATTGAATTCCATAATACTATAGTTTGACAATAAAGCTACACACAGAGAGATACTACTTTAGCCTCTTAAGTACCACTGGCGTATATAAACGTCTCGTTCAGCCAAAACATTAATTTTCTGGACCTATATACACGTCCGTTTGACAGTGTTTGCGAAGGATTTACTTACTTCGGAGAGGATTTGCTTATTTATCCCTTTTATTCTCCTCCCATAAAAAAACATCACATATGAGCATCTACGTGGAAAACGGTGCCATCGGGCAGCGAATCGCGTAACTTTTATTCAGTAATTAAGGGATTAATTATAAACCGTATTAATTATCAAGATGAGTTTTTTAATACAAACCCATAAGGTCACTGGTACAAATCAATCTTGTTCTTAACTTATTATTGTTAAATTAATTATAAAATGCATTGTACAGACTGATACATTTATAAATGTATTGTATCATTGTAAATGTGTATTTTTTTATTATGTCAGAATGCATCCGTGGGTAATTAATGTTTTCTAAACTGTAATTTTTTAATAATAGTAGGCACCCGATGCCTGTAGAGAACGTTCAATCCAAAACATTTGCTGGAGACTCCGTTTGCAAGATCTTTACTAAATAATTAATATTTTTTAAAATCTTTTTTTCCACTTTTTAATATGCTCGCGCCCTCCTCGTAGAGTTATCACGCCGCTATAGGGGACACGCCCCACAGTTTGAGAAATGCTGTACTAACACGTTAACACAACCCTAGTTAATGTTCACAACATTGATTAGCAGACCACGGGTGCCTAAAATAAGCATTCAATCTATTTTTTTTTGCTCTAGGCTTCGCATTAGCTACATCTTTATTGCATGGTGATTAACCCTTCAGTGGTCATGGTAGATAGTTTGGTGCTAGATTGATATGACAGGGCAAGGCACTAAGAGCTACTTGTCGTGAAAAAAGGAATTGTGCCAAGCAGTCACTAAAATGGAATCCAAGATGGCGGCCTAACGGTATCAAATCGCCAGGAAGATAATTTTAAAGAAATGGTTAGAAATGCAATGAAATATTTTTCAAACGAAGAATATAGAAAGATTGAGGATAACCAAGATCAATCAATAAATAATGAATAACAGTATAATATAAAAAGTAACATGTACTAATAATATGCAGAATATAATATTCTTATAATTTAACAGTTATTTGATAAAATAATCATATAATATAATTTAGTAATTATTGTATATAATAAAAATATAATATATTTTGATAGTAATTCTAAAAAAGATTTATCATCATATTGTCATATTTTAAAAATTATTCATAAGGATACTCATATAACGTAAAATTATAAATAAATAACAAAAATAATTATAAATAAAGCACATATTAATTATAAATAAAGAACATATTAATTATAAATAAAGCACATATTAATTATAAATAAAGAACATAATAATCTCAACTAAACATGAAAAAAATTTATAAATGAAGAATATAATAACCTCAACTAAACATGAAAAAAATTTATAAATAAAGAACATAATTATAAGTAAAGAAGATGAAAAATAATTATAAATAAAGAACATGAAAAATATTTATAAATAAAGAACATAATAATTATAAATAAAGAACGTAACAAATATTTATAAATAAAGAACACAATAATTATAAATAAATAACGAATATTATGATTACATTTAATAATAATAATTGTATTTTTATATTATTAACGATATAGTTACATGGTGTACATTAAAATTTATCTTGAATATCAATTAAACAGTATAATTAAAACACTTCTGTGTGTGTGTGCAATTATCCAAAAACTGCACAAAAAAATCAAGGTAACCATATTGTATTTTCTCGCCCATCTTGGCGAACATAACAACTTGGCACGTGTGCCGCATGATTAAAACTAGTTCCGATTCTTTATTCCTGTTCGTAAACTCGTGGTCACTATGGTTGTCGGGTTAGTTCATCTAATGAGAGAAGATGATGCACATTTAAACTGTAGGCGCTCAAAATCTTCACGTTGCCGGAAAGCAAGCAACACGTTAAGCTGTCGTTTTCTTCATTTGGTCATGGTTCAAATTGCGAGCTTTGTTGACAATAACTCTGTAGCCATTAACTTTCTTACATAACTGTGCATCTTAACATGGTCTAAAACTGGTCTTAACAAGTTTTAAGATTTAGCTGGTTGAGTGTACTACAAAGATATTTTTTACCAATGTAGGGGTGTAGCTCTAAACCTTGGAAGATGAGCTCTGCCTTCTTCTACATAACAGTCCTCGTTAAACTTCAACATGCTTTGTAACTTAGCTATTACATCAGTGAATAGACTTTTAAGGAAAATTTTTGATAAGGCAACACTTTGATACCGTTTAGTTTGACAGGAATAATCGTGACTTAAAGTTCGCTTTTGTGATTGAGTGTTAATGTATCACGCTTCATTGCTACGGATCCGTGGCTTAAACCTAGGGCAAAGCAAGACCGATTCTGCCTTTCATCCCTTCAGTGGACCAATAAATTATTAACAAGCTTACTTGGGATGTATCACTGGGGATTTTCGTGCCTGACTGACTACCTGAAAGGAACTATTTATGCACCTCAGTGGCCACGATCATGAAAACGGAATTTGAGCAGAAGGCCTTGGCTCACTATGGGCTGTTTGTGCCACTGAGTTGAGTTTTAGTTTTTATTTTTTTTTATTTCAGTCAATTTAATTGTGTTATGGACAAAAAAAAAAACCCTCAAGAACAGCCTTTTAGGCTAAAAAAAAATTGTGTCGTTTGTAGATAATTGACCATAACTCCGAGTTGGAAGTCAAGAAGCATCCTTCCTGAAAATAGGATATGATGGAAGTTAATCTCTTCCGGATCAAAGCCTTAAAGTTGGCAGGATCTGTGGTAACCTAGCGTTCAAGGTAACGGACTCGTGACTGGTGTGTCATGAGTTCAAGGCCAGTACCATTGAAGACCCAATGTGTAGGGAGGCGATGTCCGTTAAATCTATCGAGAGCTCAAACGTCTTTCCGTTGGTGTGGTAGTCAGGAGTTGAGGTTCCTGCTCAAGTGTGGTCTTCATCTCTTGCCTCCGTCTCCAAAAAGCCCTTGTGTAGCTTAACATTGTGACGTTAATATTCACTTAAACATGTCATGGTGTTGAAGTTTGAGAGTGATATGGATACCGAGGTGTCGCACTCGTCAATCAAATGATTTCCACTCTTTACATTTATACCAAATTAAGTCAAACAAAATAAGTCGATTGTGCTTTAATGTTGCGCAATTTTTTTCAGTATTAAACATACATATATTTTGCTTTGTTTATTTTTTAATCAACTTAATTAACCTACAGTAAAAAATTGTGCATGAGAAGTATGTAGTTTCTAAGAAAACGGTACATATAAACTTACGCAATTTAACATATCCTATGGACGTACCTGACCCCTTTTTAAATACATTTTTATAAATGTTACTAAACAGATATTTTTAATATTTTTTGTAGATATTTATCATTAACACTTCCAAGCAGTAGCATCAATTAAAAGAATATTACCACAGTGTATGTTTTAAAATTTAAAATACGGTGTATTACAGGGAAAATTGGTGATCAGTGAACGGGATTTTTCCAACTATAAAACAAATAATTAACTGCTTGTTGATAAAAAAATTCAACCTTTTCACTTTTCAATAGAATATATATTATTTCTGTGCAATTAAATGAAAGATATTTTGTGGGGTCAGAAATTCATTTTAAAAAATCAGACACAAGAAGGGGTGATTTCCCTAAATTGGTTTCGCATAGATTGCTAGGTACCAGTTCATATGACGACCACGCTACACATAAGCATGATTTTGAGTTATCAATTCCTTTTTATATAGCTCTCGTAAGGCTTCTGAAAAAGACCATCACAAAACAATCAACACTAAATGATCAACCATACTTTTTCCAACTAAATAATAAGCTTTAGATTTAATCACCAAAAATACAACACAATTGTTCATGAACTCGTATGAAGAATCGGCAATTTAGAAAATTCTGCACATTAAAATAGTATTATATCAATTTACCTTTATTAAATATAGAACAGTATTGCAAGGCTAAACATTAAAATCTATCATTTTTTAACAATAATTAAATAAAATGCAATAAAACACAGAGTATTAGAAATTATATTTTGCATTAAAAAGACATTTGGAATTTAACATGATAAATTTTTTAACACACAGTTGTGTCACTAAAAACTAAGTGTGTAAGACAGTGTTTCTCAAACTGTGGCGCGCACCCCCTTGGGGGCGCGGTGTTCTTGTGAGGGGGACCCGATCATATTGAATATAAAAGGTTTAAAAAAAATTTGGAATGATAAAAAAATGCTTTCTGACTTAATAAAAAATGCACATTTACAGTGATATAATTTATATGTATATCATCTGGTGATCATCAAAAATAAAACATTCCACTTCAAACGTTCATTGGCAATATTTGATCCTAAAGAGTATTTTTTTCCAGGTATAGAAGTTTAAGTTGGCATTACTTTCCAAGATGGTGACCGATTTAAAAGCTGTCAAGTGATTTATTCTCAGTTTGGATTGGCAATTCATCATGAATAGACTCACGCCTGAACATAATTCGTCGAATGGGCCCAAAACGAGATTGCCGTTGTTCCTGATTTTCATAACGAATTTTGTTTAGCGATGAAGCGCACTTCTGGTTGAAGGGCTACGTCAACAAACAAAACGGCCGCATTTGGAGTGAAGCTAATCCACAATGTATGTCCACAATGTATGCCGAAACACCATTACGTCCAGAAAAACTGACTGCTTGTTTCGCTTTATGGGCTGGTGGAATCATTGGTCCGTACTTCTTCAAAAACGATGAAGGCCACAACGTTACAGTCAATGGTGATCGGTATAGAGCCATGATTACTACCTTTTTCATTCCTGAATTGAACAATCATGATGTCCAGGAGCTGTGGTTCCAACAAGACGGCGCAACATGTCACACAGCTCGTGCCACAATCGATTTATTGAAAGACACGTTTGGTGACCGCCTAATTTCACGTTTTGGACCTGTGAATTGACCTCCAAGGACTTATGATTTAAAACCGATAGACAATTTTCTGTAGGGCTATGTAAAGTCATTGGTCTATGCGGATAGGCCACAAACGCTTGACCATTTGTTCGACGTGTGCCGATATACGGCCACAAATGTTGGAAAAAAGTCATCGAAAATTGGACGTCCAAATTGGACTACATCCGAGCAAGCCGTGGCAGTCCTATGCCAGAAATTATATTTAAAATGTAATGCCACAAGATTATCTTTCGAACAAAAAAAATTAATGTCAATCGAATAATACATCGTTATTTTATTGCAATTTAAAGTTCTATACCTCTAAAAAAAACACCCTTTATAACCAAATAAAAAAAAGACATTCTGTTTGCTTTACTGTAATCACACGATGAGAGATTTTTTATTACGTTTCTTTTAACCCTTAAAATGCTACATTTGACTATCATATATTTGACCTTTAAACTTACTGGTATGTTTCACTCCCTCTGTGTTTCTTTTAGGAAAGTTGTAAATAATATTTTTCTGTTGCTTTTTCCATGTGAATGAGTTATATGATAGATGGATAAGCATATTGAGTACTTTGAAGGATTATTTGGCCAACATATACAATGCATAACGGAAAACTTTACGCAATGCTTTTTTAGAATTAATATCCATATGTTTTTTTTCTATCTTTTTTTTATGGTGCAAGGACCAATCCATGTTTTATTGAATACACTTTTAACACGGGATCGGTCTCGCGATGGGCAGAGTCATCTGATGTTCACGAAATCGTTAATTCTGGGAAAACTGTTTATTTGTTACCAATGACCTTGACAGAGTATCCTCCAATAAGGCAGTCTTAATGGGAACTAAAATGAATTTATCACATTTCGCCCTCTATTTTGGGGGGTGGGGGAGTTTCAAACGTTTTTTTTTTTTTTTTTTTTTTTTTTTTACAATCAAGTTTCTAGTTCTGATCGAGTTCCCTGCGCGACCACTTTTGTTCAAAAATATTTTCTATGAACATGCTTTTTTTCCTTTATTAAGGGCACGTAGGTTTGGAACATTTTCCTTAGTTTTATTTGATTTTTTCTCAAAAAATCAAAGAAAAATTGAAAAGTCCTTGAAAGTAGGGGTAAGTATAGTTTCTCTTAATTAAATTATTCACTAGAATTTTTGGATTTTTATCGTGTATAGTAAAAATAATTAGAAAATTAATTATAGATTAAAAACAAAGAAAAAAACACGCTTTTATAGTGAATCGAACTAAAAATTATATATATATATATATATATATATATATATATATATTACTTAAAAGTAACATATACAAAATTTAATACTTATCTTGTTAATTTGTACGGATTATAATTATGATCGTATTGTAGCTTTAGCACACCCGTAAATGCATTATTATTGCATTCAATATATTATTATTCCTTTGGGGGCGCAATAAAATTTATGATTGAAAATTGGGTGGCCAGTAGTTAAAGTTTGAGAACCACTAATGTAAGCCGAAAAAAAACGTGGAGTTTGCAGCAAATGGTTTGGTGTCGTCATCCCATGCACCTCCTCTTTCGGTGTGACCAGTTCTGCTTTAATCGGCCCAGCATGTTGGAAAAATTGAGCTTTTGAGTGAACACTTGCAACTGCATTTTGCCGGGAAAATGTAGATTGAACATCATGTTTCTTGTGAAATTTAAAACATCCGCCACGAAAACGTTTCAAATACTAATCGAGGCTTATAGATAGTAATTAAACTTAGTCTCGAGTAGATGTGTTTGAAGGATATTAGAGGGTTTCAGGAAAAGGGGGTTAGTGTTGAAGATAATGACTTAGCCGAGTACCCAAGATCAGGGATTACAAACCAAAACATAGCAAAATTAGTGATATAAGAGGGCTTTTACACCCACATCAGTGCTCAGATTGTTAATTAACAATACTGCATTGAAGTACTAAGATACTTCGAGAAAAAATAAGGATAAAATGGCCAGAAATAGGGAGTGATGGATGACCGTTGTACCAAAACAATGCATCCGCTCACATGGCCATATCTGTCAAGCAGTCTCTGGCCATGAAAACATGACTGTGATAGGACATCCTCCTTATTAATCTGATTTGGCTCCCTGAGACATTTCTTTTTATTTCCTACATTTAAATCTTGCTGAAAGGAAACCCATTTTACCTCAGATGAAGAGGTTCAGGTTAAAACGAAAAATCTTCCAAAGGGACTTCCAAAAACCTCGTTCCAGAATTTTACCAGCAATGGCAGCACCGAATGCAGAAGTGTGTGAAAGCTGAAGGGATTTTCTTTGAAGGAGATACTGTCACGGATAACAGATTATGTAAGTACATTGACTTATTCCAACTGTCTCGTTTTTTTTTGTTATACCTCGTATACTTACAAACACATTTTTAATTAAAAAAATTATCAAATCAATGAACGTTATATACACAAATAAACTATTCTGTATTATAAATGCAAAAAGTCACCATTGCAGTATTCTCAATTTACTTTAACCGTAAAATTGTTTCAATCTGTCAATCATAATCGTCAACCAGCTCACAAGGGAGTAGGGATTAATGAACAAGTTGATAAATTAGCTAAAGCCTCTCCAGTGCAATGGAATATTATTTCTTGGATATAACTTGGGAAGATCTACGTAAATATTTCAAAAACACAAAAACAAAAGGGAAAAAATATGGAAAAAGAGCAAGACATAAAAAATACTTTTATATTTCTCATCTTGAAAAATGGAACAGACAGGCAGCAAAAAAATATAAATACAGACGTTTTAATCAATAAGTTGCGAGCTAAGAAATTACCATTAAATGATATACATTTCATTTTTAAACAAAATTCTCCTTTGTGTGCAGATTGTAAAGTACCAGAAACTAGTAAATATTTTATATTAAACTTTATCAAATACAAATCACAGCGTGAAATTTTGAAAAATTTTATCTCCAACCACGGAGAATGGTCTTATCCCTCAATAGCGAAATGTAAAACAATAGAGTTTGTTCAACAAGTTGAAAAATTTCTGACATCATCCAATAGAGATTCTAAAATTCCAGTTACTCCATACTCTACTTTCATCAATCTCAGTTGAAGCACAACTCGATAATTCAAATTACTGATGGACAGTGCAATCACGAACTGTGCGTTACAACATGCATTAAAAACTAATCAAAATTTTATCGGAGCATAAGGCATTAGCCAAGTCTCCACTATTACAGTGATTTCACTGTACTGCACTGAAAATAACTGAATCGTCAACAGCTCCCATAAACTTTGAAATAAAAAAAAATTGTATACGGAATCGATTCTTGAATGTTTGCTATTAAAACCGACGAGCGAATGACTTCCTTTTTACCCCCCGAGTGACGTCATTCGCCTGCATTACATTACCAGCAAATCAGAACACTTAAACTTACTCAGTGAACTTTGTTTTTTCCCACTCAGGGCTTCCACTTGTCAGCGCCAAAATACATTATCAAATAGGCAATGGAGGATGTATTGCAGATCCATATCCCTGTGGCGTGGAGAAGCGTGACTTCATGTTTTTGTCGGAGAATAACTAATGACTAAAGTACTATTTTGCTTTAAGGAAGTTTTCCCCTTATAAACCAGTATTTCACAAGTTCTGCTGAACACTATTTAATTGACTGTATTCTATTCATAGAATAAATGGATCCAAGAAATTCAAACACATCCTCAGACTATTCTGATCCTAGACATCAATGGAGCTCAACAATTCAAGCTGTAGTGGAGAAAGTTGGACAATGCAAAATTATATTCAATCTAAAAGAAAACCTTTTTTCTTCATTGAAATCTGATTTAAACAATTTCATGATGCATGTATCTGTATTGAAAGAAACTGAACTTCAAAACATGGTTTTTAATATACAAGATACGGTACGTTCTGTTTCAGAAGTAGACGATTTAATGGAAAGGATGAAGTATGCTCATGACTTGGCTAAGGATCGTCTAGAGTTGATAACTTCACATATCTCTCAGCATGACGGTAGGACGGAACTAAGAGTAACTAACGATCTCATCAAAAAGTTTGAAATAATGGCTTCGGACCTCTGTGATATGACAGATGATGCTGTAGTTTCCGTAACTGTAATTGAAGAAAAAGTGCGTGCTCTGACAGAAACGTATGGTACCTCTGACTCTGTTAAGTGACAGCATTGATTATCTTATGATTTTGAGTCAATTTCAATGTGTTATTTGTATACTCATTATGCTTGTTATGTAGAATAACAAATACCTATAACTTGACAACGCATTCATGTTTCGTAGTACATATTTGTTTTTGTATTGTAATTAAAATATAAATGAAATGTCAATTATTTTGAATGCACGACTAACTTATGCTAAAATTAGTATAAGTTTGGGCAATGAATATTTTTAATGTTTATATACTTTTTAAAATTATTTGTCAATGGAATGACTTCAAATTAAGCATTTTAAAATGTATCCTTAACTGGATGTCTCATAATTTGTACTAGCTTTCATTATCTCGTTTGAAGTATCTAGCCTCTTTCTAAGGCCGTTAAACGTACTGTTTTAAATGAATAAATTTTTTTTGTTTATATTGGCATTTTTGTTGATTCCTTGTTGTATCTTTCTAAAAATTTGAGTTGGTTTAGGCTATGAAAAGTTTTTGATATTAATTTTTTTTTCGTAAATTTGGATTTCATATCGCATCCACGTAAAACAATTATGTAAGTTCATCTAACTTTTAACGCTACAAATATGATATGAAAACACTTGTTTGTGTGCCAACACATTTTCTAAAATGTTTATTATTAATGGTACAGATATATTTCTAAATAATGGAGCTATACAATTTTACTGATGCAACAAACTACTTGTAAGAAAATAGGGATATAGTTTTATCATTATTTGATTGACTATTTCTTTAGTAGATTGTCATTTATTAGACTCTAGAAATGTGTAAATTCTGAAATCGTTTCAGACTACCTGGATATGAAACAACGGAAGGCGCAAAATGTTAAACTTTCTTTAAGGGGTGCAATAAATTCTCTATCGAATGCATGTATTATGGAAAACTAAAAATGAAGTTAAGTAACAATTCAAATCAATAGAGTTTACGGTAGTATACGATGAAATATTATCCTGGTCGTGAACTCATATCGAGTATTGTGGTCAAGTTATTTCACTGATGAGTCGCTGAAGCACAATTATACCGGAGAATCAAAATTTTCACGATAACCTACAGTGGGCAACAAGTTGCTGTCATTTTCTTTATTTGGTCGTGGCTCAATTTACTTGGTTTGTCGCCAATAGCCAATAACTTTTTTTTTGCATAACTGTGCAACTTAATGCGGACTAATTCCTATCTTAACTAGTTATGTTTTTAAACAACTTAGCCAGTGTGCCAGGATGTTTTCCCCAGTTTGGGGAGTAGATCTAAATCGATTAAGATATCCGACTACGTTCGGAACCGTGATTTTAAAAACGTGTGTAAATGGATAATTTTCATGTTTAGTGTCATTTAGATTTGAATACACGCATAAAACTGTTTTAAGAATATTTGAGGAAAAAAAATATTTAAATACAATATTTTGGCAAAAAAATTAATTTAGAAGATTTTTTCAAAATGTTCTTTTATAAAAAATGCTTCTAAAGTAATACTTCGCTTGTATAAAGTAGACTTTTCTAGAGAATCTGAACCAGAATTTTTGAAAAATTCACATTATCTTCACTGTTACCACCAACTGAAATAATTATCGGCTATATTTTAAAATTTCTCCCCTCTGTTGTCAAAAAATATGGATAAATGTACTTCTAAATTATGTATTTCAAATATTCTAGTTGAGCCTCTATAGAGAGGTCTGAGCTAAATACAGGCAATATATTTTAATAGAAGCATTTTTCATAAAAGAATATTTTGAAAATTGGTCATTTTTTGTTCATTTTTTTTGACAAAATATTATACTTAGATAATTTTTTTATTATAATAATATTCATAAAATAATTTTATATACATTTTCTAATCTAAATGACACTTAATATCATTCAAATTATGCATTCATACGCGTTTGCAAAATCGCGGTTTCGAACGTAGTCGGATACCTTAAGAGGAGCTCTGTTTAGGGCAGGGTAACTAATACTCGGCCCGCGAGCAACAATATGGAACAGTTGACTTATAGCAGTGGTACGAGAGAACTTATTGAAAAATTAAACATTATGAGAAAGTAATACATTTTTTTAATTGTTTTATTGATATACAGTTTTCTCGAACAAAAACATCAATTTCAAATATATTTAAAATATTTTGAATATTCTAAAACTTGGCTGTAACGTAACTTTGTGGGCCAACGCTGTTCTGCAAATTTACCTTGCAGAACTTTTATAGTAAACGAATATAGTTTATATTTTTAAAATAAAAACTTTCAAAAATATTTTTTTTTCCTGAGCAGAGAGGAGTAGCTCTAAATATTTTAAAATGAGCTACCTTGGTCTTCTTGGGCATTCCACCAATAGTTCTCACGACGCATAAACATAGGATGTTAGTGAACGATCAAATCTCTTAATGAACTTTTAGCTTTAAACAGTCACCACTACTGATACCATAACTGATACTATGATTAAGAATGTTATGTTATACAGGAATAATACTTTCCAATATTCAGCGTTATGTTATACTGGGATAATCATGATTAGGTGTTCTAGTTGAGGAATATTGCAGTTTAATTGTTTGACAGATATTCTTATCTTGTAAATTTTTTAGTACAAAGTTATGCCTTGGTATCCCATTGGTCATGATCACAAAGCTAAGTTTAATTTATCAAGAGTCGTCCTTGAGGATGTGAGTAAAATTTCTCATGGGTCAAAACTTTAAAGTTTAAATAGTTTGAAATTTTTTAAAGTGTGATGCCAACTCAGTTGTCACAATCGTCATTCACGAGGTCCGTCGATAATAACCTAATGTTATAATAAATCAAGTCAAACAAAATTAGTCGATTGTGCTGCAATATTCTGCAATTGTTTTCTGTTTTTAATAGACCTATCTGTTGCCCTATTTGTCACCTTTTTTCACATACATTATTAAAACTGCTTCCGTCATTTCACATTATATTTCGGTATATTCTTATAATGATTTTTAGATAGAATTTTTCCATCACATTGAGCTTGCGGTACCAGGTTTGCGTGGCCGCGGTAGCCGAGTGGTATAGGTATCGGACTGTGGCTTGCTTTGTCACGGGTTCGAGCCCAGTACCACTAAAGACCCGCCGTGTAGGGCAGCGATGCACGTTAAATCTGTCGAGAGCTGAAACGTCCTCCCGTTGGTGTGGTGTGGTAGTTAGGAGAGGGGGGTGCCAGCTCAGGTGTCGTCCACGTCACTTGACCATGGTTCAAAATTACGTGGTCCGTCGCCAAAAGCCCTCGTGTAGCTGAACAGTGCGACGTTAATATTCAATCGAGCGGTACCAGGTTTGCTACTCCTACTGTTTTAGTAAAACTTAAGTTTCATATACTAATCTAGATGTCAGTAACGATGCGGTGGATACCAGTAAATACATATTTCAATATTTAATCCTCATTGGTGCACAGTAAGGAATAGAAAGCGTCATTTCATACGTCGACTACGTCATTTGAATATGACAGAATTAATAACTTTGATTCATATAGCTCTCGTATAGTTTTAAAAAGAGGTAAATAAATAAGAAACCGTCGTAATACAAAAAATAATGAATTATTATTTATACTTTTTATTAATGATTATTGATACAAACATTACACTTCATTCACTTAGATTGCAACGCATTTGAATGTCTTCGTAAAAGCGTTTGGATGGAATGGTAAATAATTTTTGGGATACGTATCAAATTGAAGTATTCTTTATTTCAATATAATTTGAATAATTAGAAGAAATTTTTGCATGGCTAAATAATAGTAATAAAACTTTAATTTCTAAGAAAATGTTTAAAGAAATAGCATTACGGTACAAGCTAAAACAGAACTTTTGAAATTATATTTTACATTGATCTATTATTTCAGACTTGATTCGACGAAATCCTTTATCATAAATCTTTGAATATATTTCAAATGTTTTCTACTTATAAAAACTAATCGATGTCCCTACTTTTTTATGAGGGATTTACAACTGTGTCATTTTCAATCATTCTCCTTTTTCGCCAATAAAATAACACCAATCAATCAAAGAGAGGATCGCCATAAATTAACCTGATATTTAAAATAAAGAAATGTAAGTTTAGTGACGCAAGAATTTGCTATTTAAAAGGAACAGCAAATATTATTTCTTTTACTGTCGAGAAATATTGTTTCGAAGCAGTTGAGAAATACTTAAAAAAGTTTCAATTTTTTTTTTTTTTAAATTCGTAACGCAAATGGATCCAGGTAATTTCAACACACTTCCAGACTATTCTGAGCTCAGAACTCAATGGAATTTAAAAATTCACAGACTATTCTGAGCTCAGAACTCAATGGAATTTAAAAATTCAATCTTCAGCGTCGATAATTGAAGCAGGTGAAAGTATGTTTAATCGGCAACAAAAATTATTTTCGTTCTTGCATTCGAGTTTTAATGAACTAATTTCGCAGTATTCTTCCTTGGAAGGAAACGAACTTGAAAAGATAAAAGCTGATTTTGATGACAAAAGTAAAGGATTTACTGAAATCTATGAAGAAAATTCAACGTCAAGCTAAGGATAAACTACAGTTTTTTTAATTTACATGTCTCTAAACATGACTGTCGGAATGAAGTGACTTAAATCAAGGATCTACTCAAGTTGTTTGAAACAATAAAGTCTTCGTTCATGTGCGCGATTATAAATCAGTTTCGAAGTGCCGTTGCTGGACTTCATAAAAAGATTAGTACACTGGAAGAAACGTTCAGTTCCAGAAACTCGGGTGAATAAAAGAGAAATCGGTAGAATGGAAATATTGCTGAGCTTATGAATTTAAATCTCTTTCATTGCGTCATAAGACGAGACATATGTTTACTCTCATTCTTCCTTTGTATAATAAATATTGACAGCGTATTAAAGCCTCAAGGCATGGAATTTTGGTATGGTGATTAAAGTAACTCTTCTTTAAACACTGCCGAAATTATCTTAAATTCAAGGTTAAATTATGCTAAAATTGGTGAAAGTTAAGTCATTGAATATTTTAACGTTTGTAATTTTTTTTTAAATATCTGACAATTACATGTATACTATACCCGTTTCCTTACAAATTGTTTAACTATTTTGCTTAAAGTGTTTAGACATCATATATTGATCATTTTAGGAGAATAAATATTTTTGTTTATATTCACATTGTTAGTTCTTTTCTAGCAAATCTTTCTGATAACATTTTAATTGATTGAATGTTTAATAATGTCTTATATCCTGTATAGTGGTTAGCAATGCTGACTGCTGTACGGTTGGGTTCGAATCCCGGACATGTCATGAATATTTGTAAATGTATAGTGCATTTAGGGCATGGGGACACTTTAACTAGCCGCCAAGCCGCAAGGCCCCTCGTTAGGTTGGTGGAAGGGGAAGGGAGGTGGGATGTCCCTCACCTCTCCCTCAATATTGGCGTGATACAGAGTTAAATAGTTATGTTACTTGTACGGTGCTCAAAGCTACGGCTAACGACCAGCGTCACTTAGACTTTTACAATGATGAGTTTCGTGGGCCTAGATCTGGCCTTTGCAGATCAGGCGGCATTTGTAACAACAACATAATATCTTATTATCACACACGGATAAGTAATTCTGAGCCATGATCATGACTCCAATACGGCTCTTGATTTGTAACTTCCTCTCCAAATTGCCACACCACGTCAATGTGTGGACTTAGAACCTCAACGATTTTAACACTCAATACCCTCTTTTCACTACGCATCTTAAGGACCAGGATTCGATTGAAAGGTGAATGAGTTCATGACTGTAATCACTTTGTATATCACAGCCACGTATCAAAGCAAGCTCAAGCTAAAGGAAACAACTACTAAATAGGTTGATATGTGAGCAAGAACAACTGCAGAGGAGGACCATCCTAATTAGAGGAAAGTGAGTTTTAAAACGTCACCTTATCAAGCTGCACTAGGGCTATTGGAGATGGACCTCGTAATTTTAAACAAAGGTCAAGTGACGAGGATGTCACTTGAGCAGCACCTCCTCTCCTAACTTCCATATTAGACCAACGATAGGTCGTTTGAGCATGCAAATGAGAGAATATTAACGTCACACTGTTCAGCTACACGAGGCCTTTTGGCGACGGACCACTTAATTTTGAACCATGGTCAAGTGGCGTGGACGATACCTGAGCTGGCATCCCTGTCTCTTAACTACCACACCAACGGGAGGTTGGAGTTCTCGACTGATTTAATGTGCATCGGGCCCCTATATGACGGATCTTCAGTGGTAGTGGGCTCAAATTCGTAACAAGGACAGCCACGATACGATAGCTTGAACACTCAGGTACCGTGGCCTCATTTCAGCCTGGATACTTTTAACCCGGGACAGTCGCGCACTGGAGAATAATGTCAGTGGTCACCAAATCATTTTTTTATAATTATATTTATTGTACTAAAAGTAATCGAATATTAAGGGAATAATTAAATTTAGATATAAAGTATGCTTACTTATATATACTTACTTTTCTTACTTTTTTTTGTTATACTTTTCCATTTTTCTTTGATAATGTGAGAACAAATCCAATAAAACTGAACGAAAAAGTCTCAAAGGTGTGGGGCTTTATTAAAAGACACAGTGACATACACGTTTCACTAACGTTACCGGAATGATATTTAGAAGAAAACTATCATATTATATTCAAGTTATTGTAGCTTTATTGCCCTTTAATGTTTGAAAAGTAGCACGTAAAACCTTTTTTTGCTTGAGCCTTTTTGACAGGGTACAGTGTGTCTTGTGGTGCAATTTTGGCTTCATATCTTCTTAATGCAGTGTTTAGGTAGAATTTTAAAAACAATAAAATGTTTCAGGTTTATTTTTTTTTCAAATTTATTTTTCCTGCCTTGATTAATAACAATTATTTCATTGGTTCGATCCCCTGCTGTGCAGTTCCAATTTCATGCAACAAGGATATGTTGCTTTACGATGTGTCTTTGGGCATATGGACTGAAATCAACCTCACAACCCATATCTGAGAGCCCATGATGGGGAAGAGACGGTAGTGGAGTTTTTCTTTCTGTGAGATACTTCATGACTTTTGGTGGAGAGGACTGGTCTGGGAGGTGTGGCTTGGTTTCTTCCTGATGAATAGAGAACTGAGATGCCCCTTTCTTGTTTTATATTCAGTTCATTTACACTTATAAACCATAACGAGTTGTACAACACATCAATTAAAACCCCAAAATCTTTCACAGGGGAAAAAATGTAGCATTTTCATAGAAAATATTATTAAACAAAAACGGTCTCGCGGGGAACCCAGTAATTCTAAGTGTGTTAGGATTGTAAAAAAAACATTGGCCACTCCCAAAACAAAAGAGATTTATGTATCAAATACATTTTATTCCATGAAGACTTTCATATAATATGATACTGATAAGGTAATTGGTGACAAATAATTAATTGGTAGTTTTCCAAATAATTAAAGATTTCATGATCTTGGGAGACACACTGTGCCAAGAGGCAAACGATTCATCGTTCGTGTGCTCCTGCTCCCTTTCCCACAGGGTCAGGACTAGAACCTAGTACACTACAGATTTCCAAACCAAACGGCCATCAATTCACGACTTTGACGACACAAATATTAACCAATCAGAAAGATGTGCGATAATAGATACATTTTCTCATTGGCTACATTTTCGCTACATGCTATGGATATGATAGCAGGGTGGTCAAGGTTACTGACTTGTGGCCAACGCGCCATGAAATCAAACCTAGTACCCTGTAGGGGGGCGATACAAATAAAATCGGTCCAGGCTCTAACGTCTTCGGTGTGGTGGACGGATGACCAAGCGTGCATAGGGAGCCAATGTACAATAAATATGTCGAGTCCCTAATATCATCCCATTGATGTCGAGTAGAATTTAAGGAAGTGTTATGCCAGCTAAGATGTCGTTATCATCCATTGGCCATAGTTCCAAATTACGAGGTTCGTCACCAAAGGCCCTCGAGTAGCTGAATAGTGCTTCCTTATAACAATCAATCACTGACCTCATTCACCACATGCTAAATGGCCCAATAGTAGCTGCGATAACACAGTGGTAATGTAGGCGAACTCATGTCTGGCATTGTCGAGTCATGAATTCAAGTCCTTGTGTAACTGAAGACCCACTAAATGGACGGCTTGGGGCTTGTTAAACTTGTTGAGGAAATTTCACATTGGTATGAATTAAAATTGAAGATTGGAGTGTTAATGCATGTGTTGTCTTCGTAATTTGACCACAATGTAAAATATTGAGGTAAATTTCAAATCGTATGAAAGTGTAGCTTGAAAGTGAGATTTTAATGAAAAAACAGTCAAATTAATGATTTACCCATAAATCGTTTAGCTTTTGATTTGCCACTTTTACCATACTCAGCATTATATTGTGGCTACGTTATTCGAGTCATGAATGCGAGTTAATGAGACGTTGTTGCAGTTGAATTATAGGCTAAACAAAGATAATCAAAACAATTTTAAGCCAGAACGAAAGTGACTGTTTAAAAAAAATCAGTCCATTATAATATCCATTCGAATTTAGCTGACTATTATGTTTCCCTCTCCATTTCATCTTTGCCAATACCTGTTTTTATGGCTTTTTATATTAAACCTTCGTACCTTTTTTAAGATTTTTAGTGACTTTTTTAGTCGTTTTAAGATATAATAGATGATATATCGTCATATTCAGTTTAGTTCAGTTCAGTGAAAACATTGAAATAATGGAGACTTCGCTAACGCCTTATACTCCGTTAAAATTTTGATTAGTTTTTAATCCAAGTTGTAACACACAGTTCGTGATTGCACTGTCCATCAGTAATTTGAATTATCGCTTTGTTCTTCAACTAAAAATGATGAAAGTAGAGTATAGAGTAACTGGAATTTTAGAATCTATTGGATGATGTCAGAAATTTTTCAACTTTTTGAAGATGCTCTATTGTTTTACATTTCGCTATTGAGGAATAAGAACATTCTCCGTGGTCGGAGGTAAAATTTTTCAAAATTTCACGCTGCGATTTGTATTTGATACAGTTTAATATAAAATGTTCACTAGTTTATGGTACTTTAAAACCTGCACACAAAGGAGAATCTGTTTGTTTAAAAAGGAAATATATATCATTTAATGGTAGTTTTTTAGATCGCAATTTATTGATTAAAACTTCTGTATTTCTATTTTTTGCTGCCTGTCTGTTCCATTTTTCAAGATGAGAAATATAAAAATATTTCTTTTCTTTTGCTCTTTTTCCGTATTTCTTCACTTTTATTTTTGTGTTGTTTTTTGAAATGTGTATGTAGGTCTTGCCAAGTTATCCAAGAAATAATATTCCACGGCTTTGGAGATGCTTTAGCTAATTTATCAACTTCTTCGTTAATTCCTATTCCCTTGTGAGCTGGTACCCAAATGAATGTAATTGATTGAGCTACTTGGAGGCACTAATGTAAAGTTGAACTTAAATTTAATTTTACCGTATTTTATTTTCTATTAATATTTTGGATACTTTTTAGGATTGATAAGCTGTCCGTCAGGATGATATAGTTTTATGTTTCAAAAACTCAATTTTCTAACGCAGTCCATATGGCTGTAGCTTCAGCTGTGAATAGTGGTCACGGTAGACGAGTGGTATAGGCATCGGACTGTGGCTTGCTTTGTCACGGGTTCGAGACCAGTACCACTAAAGACCCGCCGTGTAGGGCAGCGATGCACGTTAAATCTGTCGAGAGCTGAAACGTCCTCCAGTTGGTGTGGTGTGGTAGTTAGGAGAGGGAGTGCCAGCTCAGGTGTCGTCCACGTCACTTGACCATGGTTCAAAATTACGTAGTCCGTCACCAAAAGCCCTCGTGTAGCTGAACAGTGCGACGTTAATATTCAATCAATCAATCAGCTGTGAATATTGAAATCATTTCTTTCAGTATGAAATTTTGTCAAATTTTTTTCTTAGGGATCAAGATTCCTATTTATGTTTGATTAGTAATTTTTGAACCATCGGTTGCTATTATGATATTGTTATTAAATTTTGGCTGAATGTAATCATTAAACATATTTTGTACTATGTCATCTGGAAGATCCTTGGTTTGCAATGGTAGTTCATGAGTATAGATGTTTATTTTGCGATTATCGTAGATTGGGAGAAGAGGGTCGTCTTATTCAGGGGATCGTGGTAGCCTAGCGGTAAAGGTCCCGGATTCATGGCTGTCATGCCAAGATTTCTGGCTTGGTGCCTCTGAACACCATCCGTGTAGACGGGAACGATGCACATTAAATATGTCAAAGCTCAAATGCACACCTGTTTGCGTGGCACGTAAGTTATGAGAGGAAGTACTTTATTAGGTGTCGTCTTTGTTACTTTATTGTGGCTCAAAATTACGAGATCGACAGCCGAAAGCCTTCGAGCAGATCTACAGGTGTGACGTAAATATAACTCTTAGTCACCGTCATATTCAGGTAATCCATTCGTGTAAATATAATTGAAACATACGAAGTGTTATATATATCCATGCTTCAATGGAGTGAGTTAATATTAACGTCGCACTGTTCAGCTACACGAGGGCTTTTGGCGACGGACCACGTAATTTTGAACCATGGTCAAGTGACGTGGACGACACCTGAGCTGGCACCCCCTCTCCTAACTACCACATCACACCAACGAGAGGACGTTTCAGCTCTCGACAGATTTAACGTGCATCGCTGCCCTACACGGCGGGTCTTTAGTGGTACTGGGATCGAACTCATGACATGCCTGCCATGGTTGGATACCTTAACCACTGGGCTACCGCAGCCCCATGCTTCAATGGAAGATAATTGTTAATGAAGGATTATAGTTCAATATGGTATATTTTAAAATATAGGTATTAATGTGTGTCAATAAAATTAGTTCAACCAATCAACCGTGTTACTTAATAATTAATTTGGAGTTCAATTACGAAAAATGTAAATTGATATATACCAAATTTTACGATTGAATATAACCCACCAAATTTGATTCGTTTTCATGTTGGAAGATATTCAAGAATAAAAATATTTCACGTATAAGTGTATGAAAGCAGTATTAAGTAGCAGTATAAACGAGCTTCTTAAAAGTTCTGTAGAATATATATTGTGGTAACTATATATTTTCATAAAAAAGTAATAATAATGAACTCAGATTACTTTTGCCAACTTTATGAAAGTTTCAAAGAGAAATGGCTATTTAGAATTAAAGTAGCAGTGCAGAAAGCTGAAAGTTGTGCCAATATGTGCAAAGATTGCGAAACTGTATATTGTTTGGTGAATACTGATTTCTCTAAAGTCCTTGCACTGGATTTTCCAAATGAAGCAAGCAAATGTAATGAGGCAAGTGCTGATATTCGACAAATATCCATGTTGCTCACAAAAATCCACAAACTAATGAAATCGATGACGTTTATGCAAAACATGACTAATACTAATCTAGAGTTCGTGTCTTCACATGTTAACTTCGAGAATGTGACTCCTTCTCAACTGCAAGAAGCAATTGTGGTTATTGAAAAGCTTGAAACAGCTGTTTGGCTGCTTGGTGAAACAATAAGCAGAGCTAAAACCACTATCTCTGAATATCAAAAGAAAGTGGAGGAAATTATAAAAACGTACCCTAAAATTGGCTCGAATGAGGAATAATTGGTTAAATCGCAATTCTATTTTAATTCCAGCAATTAGTTTTGCATCTTTGCATTCATTCTTATCTTGTTTATTATAGCGACTGATGACAATGACTTCCGTATCTATCTTCCGGCATATAGTTTTGGTAAAGTAATCGAAGTAACTGTTTACGAAACATCTAAATTATTTTGGATGTACGAATATTTCGCATCACTGAATATTGTTAACGTATTTATACCAAACTATTCATATGCCTGTTTATTAACTGTTTGATGAAGAAATAGTTTTACGATACAAATTTTAACATATATACTGTAATTGTTGCTTTTAGAATTTACAGTTGCTTTCGTATATCCTATTGAGATGTTACCTGTTTTCCAACATGACTGTATTTTAAATATGATTATTTTAAGAGAATAAATCTTTTATATGTCGATGGTGTTCGTATTTTGTTGTAATTTCTTTCTCGTAACCCTGACATGTTTTCTAGCTTCTAGGGGAAAATCCTTGAGGAACTCCGTACCTAAAGATTTCATACGAGTAAATATTCTGATTCATAAATATTCACTTCGGTTAAATAGTTATTGTGCATGGAAGCTATAAATTTTTCGGAACATTTTTTTTTCGTTTAAGTCAACTCAAACTCTAATTAAATATTTATAATATTTGTGCTTGGGCGCATTACAAAATAACGGAGCTTTTGGAGTCCAACGAATTTGGCAAATTACTTGTATAAGAAAATATAAAAAAAGTGTTGTATTTATTTCATCGCGACTACAAATTATGAATTCGGTCCTCAATATATGACTCTTGAAATAGTCGTAAGCTATCTCGTTTTTAATTTTAGCTGAACTAAATACTACGAAAATAAGTTGGGGGGGGGAAGGCTTCCACACATGCTAATTGAACTCCTAAGTCCCCTTATAGGGTAAATTAAATCTGTGGAAGAAACATGAAACTAAAGTTAATTTGATGGTAGAATAATATCCGCATTTAAGTTAGAACTATCCTGGAGTAACGAATGGTAAAAGATGTGTGATTGAAGATAACACAATATTTTTAATCTACTTGGAACTACATTTGACATCCAATATGCCACATACAGTAAATAGTAGATTCCTACGAAGGCACATGTTTAGCAGTTACAAACTTTGAATACACCCCTTTTTCAAAACATCAATTACTTTACAACATACAATGCATCCATCCGAACGACCATTTTTTCGACAAATATTTGCTTATTGCTGTCTGCATATTTTTCTAGCCCATCTACATCAAGGGATGGAAACGAACAAATTAGGTATGTATTGGGATCATTGGTTCCGGTCATGAATTTGTGGATGGTGAATAGTAACTTTGATTTCCGGTACCACTAGTGAGTGAATATTAACGTCACGATGTTCAGCTACATGAGGGCTTTTAAGTCAAAACTGATCCACGTAATTTTGAACCATGGTCAAGTGACGGGATGACACCTGAGGTGGCACCTGAAAACTTAGAAGCCATCTTCAATTAATAAGCTTAGACTAATGGTTAAGATCACGGAATCGTCCTTTCCTCGACTTAAAATATGGTTCAAAATACAAGGTCCGTCGCCAAAAGCCTAGCTACCGCAACACACCACAGGAGGACATTTGAGCTCTTGACAGAATTCACGTGCATCGCCCCCTACACGGTGGGTCGTTAGTGGTACTGGGAAAAAGAAAAAGGAAGTCTTGAACTCGTTACAAAACTAGCCACGATCCGATATCGTAACCAAATAGTTGAGTTTTGCCTTGGCTAACGCGGCCATTCCGGTACCACTAAAGGTCACTATATAAAGAGGCTGATAAATGTTAAGTCAATCGTAACTCAGATCTCACTATGACAGTGAGTTTAAGTTTAAACAGAAAGTGAATAATGTTTTAAAAAAATGAACTTGCAAAGAAGCCATCTTTGTCAATTAATAAATAATTTCTTATTACCCCGGTAGCCGAGTGGTTAGTTAGATCGACTAAAGACCCGCCATGTAGGGCAGCGATGCATGGAGAGTTGAAACGTTTTCCCGTTGGTGTGGTGGGTAGTTAGGAGAGAAGGGTGCCAGCTCAGGTGTCATCCACGTCACCATGGTTCAAAATTACATGGTCCGTCGTCAAACGCCCTCGTGCAGACAGATCAACGCTCCTCGTGCAGCGGTGCGCCGTTAATATTCCATCAATCTTATTACTAAATTAAGAACAAGTTTAATAATTATTAGACTTCCACGGGCTTTTCTTGTAGATTTTTCAAAGGAAAATTTAGTTTACTGCAGAAAATCGTTGTTGAAAATGCCGAAGTGCTAGTACCAGCGATTTATTACAAAATTGTGTGTGAAATCTATGAAGCCTTCGGAGTACCAATCTTGTGGCAATCCACTCAGGTGTCGTTCTCGACTCTAAAATATGGTTCAAAATACAAGGTCCGTCGCCAAAAGCCTTTCTGTTGTTGAATAGTGCAACGTTAATATTAACTCATTCAGCACTTCAAGGCATGGTTTAAAATCACGAAGACTGTTCCCAATCACCATACTTGATAAAAATTAGTTATTTAAAAAATTTTCTTAATATATATATATATATATATATATTACTTAAAATATACACAAAATTTAATATACTTATCGTGATTTATAATTAAGAATTTCATATCAAACAAAATCAGCAGTAAATCTGTAACTTTAGTGTCTCTCTCTCAAAGTGATTGCAGTTTGCAAATTAACAACTTTTATTCTGCATGTTGGCAGACTGCTCAATTGAGGTTCTAAGCAACCACCGCATTTTGTAATATGTTCCAATTTAAAATCAGAGTGAAAAGTAACATATACAAAATTTAATACTTATGTCATGAATTTGTACGGTTTATAATAAATATTGTTAGTGTGCTAAAAATATTGAATAATTTTGACTTTTCAAGTAGATTCGAGCGGGTGAGATCGTTTTGAAATTTTATTTTGTGTTGAAATTTAGTTCATTTAACTTTTATTCTATCTTCGGATAAGAGCTTTTAATTTAAGTATTTACACAAGATAGTGTATTTATACAAATTGAAGTGTTGGAGCAGGGAAGACTAAATGGGTGACTACCCTCGCCCAGATAATAATTTGAAGATAGAAAATACAAACTTTTCATTCAATAAATATAGGTGTAGTTTAACATATATAGAACTATTGACCAAGTTTGCGGAAAGACAAAATTTAAATACTAGTCCAAGTATTACAATTTTCTTAAAATCAGAAAAGAACTTTCAGAATGGTACTTCACTTAAACTAAAAGAAAGTATAAGGAAAGCGTTCACGATTAAAAAAAGTATTCTGAGTATAAGCAAAACAAGAAACTGCGAGATCATAATTAAAACAAATAATTGCGAGACCACCAAAGAATCTTTAAAAATTAAAGAAATTAATGGTATAAAAATAAGTACAAGAAAGTCCTTTATTGGCCTAACCAGTAGTTACATAATACAAGGAAAAGACACAGAATATACAATAGACGACATAGAATCGGAATTAGAAAATTACATATATGCAATTTTTGAAATCCAACGTTTTAGCAAAAAAACGGAATCTGGATTTAAACCTATCAAAACAGCTAAAGTTACCCAAATTGGATGCAATATTCGCGGAAGAGTTCCAATAGGATTTGAAATGATTAGAACTAACCTCTACTATGAAAAACCCAGTTAATTCACAAACTGTTGGAAATTTGGACACATTCAAAAATTTTGTAGAATATCAATAAAATACCGCATTTTCTCACTAAACCACTCTGAAAACGATTGCAAAGAAATAAAAATAAAAAAAATGTAGCTGTTGTGGAGAGGAGCATGAAGCTAATGATAAAAATTGCAAAATATATCAAGAGGAAGTTGAAGTCTTAAAAATTAAAGTACAGCAACAAATCTCTAAAAACGAAGCAGTTGAGAAATTCCAAAGGGAAAAAAAAACATCATACTCGGCCAAAACCTATAATGATCAAACAGAGAAAATACAAAATATTGAAAAAAGTTTGCGAAATTGGAGTTAAAATTTGAAGAAAACAATAACATATTTGAAAAGTAATTAGAACAAATAGTACAGCGTTTCACGACAGAACTGAATAACGTGGTAGCACAAATTAATTTGAGCTTTTCTTCCCTAATGAATACCATGGATTCCACCTTAAAAAAAGTTGCATCCAATATAACAATTCCTAAAGATGATTGTCTCATAAATTGAAAACAGAATGAAAAAGCAAAAAGATTCAAGGAAATATCAGAACAGAGAGGAAATAGTAGTAGAAAAAATAAAGAAATTTAATAAATAATCAAGTTTTCTTATATTTTTTATCGCTAAAAACTCAATATTATAATCTACTTTCTTTTTTTGAATATTTAAACTAATTCTTTGTATCGTACTTTTTTTTTCGTTTTATATCATGCATATAATCGAATGGAATGCACGTGGAATTAGAAACAAGAGGTCAGATATTCTTTTCGCGCCAATTTTTCAAAAAGCGAGTATTTAAAAAATTCAAGAAACTTAGTTACATCCAAATGATATTTTCACAATTCCCAATAAAAATATATTAAGAATTGATAGGGAAATCAAAAGAGGAGGAGGGTTAATGATAGTTTTAAATAAAGATATTACCGCAATAAAAATATTCCCAGAAATTAATGAAGACTTAGAAATTTTAATAGTCATTCAGATAGATTTAGTTCATGTCACAATGTTTAATATATTCATCTCACCGGGTGACTTTAAAGACATTATTTATCTAAAATAGCATCATATATTGATAATCACAGTTTGATATTAGGAGATTTCAACGCATCTCATGAATAATGGGGATCAATAAATTCCAGTGCTTCTGGAAAAAATATTTTTTTACTGGATCTTTGAAAATGACTTAATATTATTAAACGATAAAAGTCCAACTTATCTCCATTTTTCGGGAATTTTTACATCTATAGATCTTTCTTTAGCATCTATAGATTTAAATTATTATTTATCCTGGTCCACAAATACAGATAATTTTGGAAGCAACCACTTCCCTATAATCATTGATTACAAAAGAACAAACAGCTCAGCAACTAATAATTTTAAACAAAAAAAACAAATTGGAACAAATTTATCAATATTATTCAACAAAATTTAAATTTATATGAAAACATAAATATAGATATTATAAAAGAAATTAAAAAAGCTCATATCTTATCTCAAGAATCAGAAAAAAAAAACTGATCAGTTCAAGAGCTTCATGGTGGACAGCAGCATACGGGCATTTAAGAGCAAAAAAAAAAAAAACTCCTTTATAAAGCAGGGAAAAGCTTTAAAGAAAAAATACTGGATTAAATATTAAGAAATAAGCGCAAAACTTAAGCGAACAATCAAAGCCTGTAAAGAAACTTTTTGGCACAAAACATGTGAAAAAATATCCTCTCCTAAACTTTTTAAAATAATCCAAATAAACAAAAGTAGAACAAAAGCAAACTATTATTCATTTAACATTATTGAAAATGACGGAACCATATTAAGAAACGAACAAACTGTTTTTTTTTACAATATTACGCAAAACAAAACAACGATAGTATTCCAAATATTTCGATTGCGGACAATAGTCAGTACATTAATAAACCTTTTTCTTTAAAAGAATTAGAAATAGCAATATCTCATCAAAATAACATCAGTCCAGGACATGATAAAATTTCTCTTCAATCAAAACAGCATCTCCTCATCAAAGCAAAAAATCTCCTGAAATCCTTTAATGCCAGTTGGTCTTCAAGTCAAATTCCAAAAGATTGGACTCACGCAATTATCCTACCTTTCATAAAACCTAAAAAAAATCTCAAGGAATTTTTGTCATACTATCCTATATGTCTTACTTCAGTAATTGCCAAATTATTAGAAAGAATGATTCTTCATAGAATGCTAGATTTCAGTTTTCAAAACAAAATTGTTCATGTTAATCATCTTGGTTTTTACCCTCACAGATTGATTGATTGATTTAATATTAACGTCGCACTGTTCAGCTACACGAGGGCTTTTACCCTCACAGAAGCAGCATTAATACATTACTCCAATTACATGACATTATACTGGCTAGAGAACGCAAAGAATATTTTATTTTGGTAGCGTTGGATATTACAGCAGCATATGACTCAGTGAGGCCAAATGGCCTTATTTCTTAATTAAACAAAGCTGGATACTCTGGTAGATTACTACGATGGATTCAAAACTTCTTACATCAGAGAACAATTCAAATCAAATGGAGGAAAAATTTTTCAAAAATCGTTACAAACAATTATGGTGTACCCCAGGATTGTATCTTAAGTTATTTCTCCTTTTTATGATTTATATGTCAGATATTTTTGAAATTCAAGACGACAACCATCTTCTGGTTTATGCTGACGACATATTTCTATATAATAGTGGTACACAAATTGTAATAAAACAATAGTCAAAATGCAAGAATTTTAAATAAATTTTCAGTCTGGTGTAAAAAATAGAAATTGTCCACCTCTCCAGGAAAAAGCAGTCTAATCAACTTTTCCAGAAAAAGAAGCACAATATCTCTATTACTTAAAATATGCAACAAACCTATTCCCAAAGTGAAGAGTCTGAAAATCCTGGGTATCATCCTTGACCCCAGTATCACCTGGAAAAAATCATTAATTACCAACGTCAAAAAGGATTGAAATATTTAAATGCCATTCAAGCCGTATATTCTCCAAAAACAGGAACAAGATCTGATCATCTTTTAAATATTATTAATGCCACAATCCGTTCCATATTTGACTATGGAAGACAACATTTTTCCTTTTCTCGCAATAGCTACAAACAAAAACTAGAACCGATTTACAATGCTGCCTTACGTTTAGACCTAGGTCTCCCAAATAACACCCCGTTAGATTTATTAAGAGCAGAGTATATGAATGAAAGTATTAATAATCGCCACAGTTTCCTTTGCCAAAAATTTATAAACAAATTGCATTAAAAAACTGGTCTCCAAATGCAAGATTTTGGGATATAAATAACATTTTTTATAAATATAGAGAAAAAGAGATTAGTATTTTTCAAACGACGGATAATCTGCTCCAAGAAGTATGTATCTCTAAAGTAGATATTCTTAGATGGATCCCTCCTCCTCCAATCTACGAAAATGTGAAAATAAACATCTATACTCATGAACTAACATTTCAAAAAAAAAGGATCTTCTAGATGACATAGTACAAAATATGTTTAATGATTACATTCAGCTCAAATTTAAACACAATATCATAATCGCAACCGATGGTTCAAAAAATACTAATCAAGCATAAATAGGAATTTTGACCTTAAGTAAAAAGTTTGACAAAATTTCACACATACTAAAAAAATTATTTCAATTTTCACAGGTGAAGCTATAGCAATATGGACTGCGTTTAAAAATTGGGTTTTTGAAACAAAACTATATCATCCTGACGGACAGCTTATCAATCCTAAAAAGTATCCAAAATATTAATAGAAAATCCAATACGGTAAAATTAAATTTAAGTTCAACTTTACATTTGTGCCTCCAAGTAGCTCAATCAATTACATTCATTTGGGTACCAGCTCTCAAGGGAATAGGAATTAATGAAGAAGTTGATAAATTAGCTAAAGCATCTCCAAAGCCGTGGAATATTATTTCTTGGATAATTTGGCAAGACCTACATACACATTTCAAAAAACAACACAAAAATAAAAGTGAAGAAATACAGAAAAAGAGCAAAAGACAAAAATTATTTTTATATTTCTCATCTTGAAAAATGGAATACAGGCAGCAAAAAATTGAAATACAGAAGTTTTAATAAGTTGTGAGCTAAAAAATTACTATTAAATAATATATATTTCCTTTTTAAACAAACAGATTATCCTTTGTGCGTAGATTGTAAAGTACCAGAAACTAGTGAGCATTTTATATTAAACTGTATCAAATACAAATCGCAGTGTGAAATTTTGAAAAGTTTTATCTCCAACCACGACGAATGGTCTTATTCCTGAATAGCGAAATGTAAAACAATAGAGCATGTTGAAAAAGTTGAAAACAATTTGACATCAACCAATAGATTTTAAAATTCCAACTAATAGTTTCTCAATTCTCTACTTTCATTAATCTCAGTTTAAGCACAAGGCGATAATTCAATTTACTGATGGACAGTGCAATCACGAACTGTGCGTTACAACTTGGATTAAAAACTAATCAAAATTTTATCGGAGCATAAGGCGTTAGCCAAGTCTCCAGTATTACAGTGTTTTCACTGTACTGAACTGAACATCGTAAAAGCGTTTGGCTGCACTGGTAATTCATTTTTTAAATACGTATCATATTGAAGTCATTTTTATTTCAATATAAATTGAATAACTAGAGGAAATTTTTGCATGGCTATATAAAAGTAATAAACTTTTCATTTCTAAGAGAATATTGAACGAAATGGCATTACGGTACTAGCTAAAACAGAACTTTTAAAATTATATTTTACATTGATCTAATATTTCAGATTTGATACGACAAAATTATTTATCATAAATCCATGAATATATTTTCAATTTATTAGTTTTCCCTTTATTCAACGTTTTCTACTTATAAAAAATAATCGATCTGCTACATATTTTTAGGGATTTACGACTGTGTCATTTTCAATAATGTCATTTTTTTGCCAATAAAAAGACGCCAATCAATCAACGAGAACATCGCCATAAATTAACCGGATATTTAAAATAAACAAATGTAAGTTTAGTAACGGTAGAATTTGCTATTTAAAAGGGACATCACATATTTTTTTTTTTTTTTAGTGTCAGGGAATTCTGTTTCGAAGCAGTTGAAAAATACTTAAAAAGGATTCAAATTTTCTTGAATTCGTAACGCAAATGGATCCAGGGAATTTAAACACTTCCAGACTATTCTGAGCTCAGAACTCGATGGAATTTAAAAATTCAATCTGCAATGTCAATAATTAAACAAGGTGAAATTAATTTTAATCGGCAACAAAAAATATTTTCTATATTGCATTCGATTTTTAATGAACTCGTTTTGCAGTATTCTTACTAGGAAGGAAACGAACTTGAAAAGATAAAAGCTGATTTTGAGGAAACTGATGTTTTGATGAACAAAGTAAACAGTTTACTGGAATCTGATGAAAATTAAACGTCAGGCTAAGGATAAACTGGAGTTCATTAATTTACATGTCTCTAAACATGACTGTCGGAAGGAAATGACCTAAACCAAGGATCTCCTCAAATTGTTTGAAACAACAAATGTATCTTTCATCTGCGCAAATATAAATCAATTTAGAAGTGCTGTAGCTGGACTTCACAAAGAAATTAGTACACTGAATGAATTATACAGTTCCAGAGATTCTGATGAATAAAGGAAATTTATAGAATGACAATATTGCTTAGCTTATAAATTTAAATTTGTTTCAATGTAATATAAGATGTTTACTCTCATCTTTTGTATAAAAAATATTGACAACTTGACAACGTATTCAAGTCTCAAGGCATGTAATTTTGGTATGGTCATTAAAGTAACTGTTCTCTAAACACTGCCAAATTTTTTTTAAATTCAAGATTAAATTATGCTAAAATTGGTGAAAGTAAATCATAAAATATTTTAAAATGTACACACTTTAATTATTTGACAATTACATGTATATTATACTTGTTTCCTTATAAATTGTATTATCTTGAAATATTCCGTTTAATGTATTTAGTCTAATATTGACTATTTTAAGAAAATAAATGTTTGTTTTTATTCACATTGTTAGTTTTCCTGCAATATCTTTCTGCTAACTTTGTATTTTTCTAATATGAAAAGAGTTTTATATCGTTACTTTATTTCTTGCTACGATTTGGTTTAATGAAAGCAGCTCTCCAAAAAAAATTAGGTAAGTGAATTTATCGCTTAAACTTATCTTTCAAAACTGCTGTGCGTGCAGATAAATTCGTAGGAAATTCTCATTGAAAATGATTGCACAGGGATATCTCCAAATAATAATGTTTTAAATATTTAACTTCAATAAGCAAATCACTTGAAATAGATTTGAATAGTTATACAATTATTTATGGTTATACTCGCTGTACACTGCCACCTGTCAATCTTCATGACTGTATACGTTTTGATAGTTTTCTAGACTAGCTGAATATGAAATTTTCATAGCAAAAAACGTAGTCTTCTTTAAGGTTAGCAATATTTCTGTATAGACAGTTGAAACAAAGTTTACTAACAATTAGAATCAATGAATTGTAAGATTGCAGTTAATTTTGGTGTAGTTAGTTCTTAAAAATCAAAATTTTAAAGATTCAACACGATACTTCTAAGATCCCGAAGTATTTTTTACGTACCAAATTCCACTTATAACTCGAGTTTAGGACGTAAGCAGTTCTTTATCATTCCCATTTAACATTATTTTCAAATAATACGGTCTCCAAACTAGAAATTCTGATATTCTTACGCGACTCGGAGTTGAATACTTCACATTTAACAATTTTACTTTTTAAAAAAAACTTAACGATTTTATCATCTTGTAATTAATGAATCTTATATTAAATATATTTCTCTTGTCTTACTATTTCTCTTTTATTTTAAATTGCAATTAAGAAAATATGAATGATGTAACCAAAATTAAATTGGACTTTTTCTATTTATAGTGTTAGAAGGAATTCTTTATGCGGGCATGCGCAATATAATATGAAAAGCGAAAAAAACAGACTTTGTGGGATTTCGGAGAAATAAATGTATGATTTATGTGAAGGTATGTGTGCATAATGAAAAAATATTTAATACTTGATTTAGACATTTTATCTGAACTCCACAAACCCCTATAGACGACTGACATTTAATTCAAAAGCCCCTGTAAACAGCTGATTTTAAATGGCACAATAATCTAACCCGCATATACGACCGTAGTTGTTGATTGATTGAATATTAACGTCGCAATGCTCAGCTACGCGAGGGCTTTTGACGACGGACCACATAATTTTGAACCATGGTCAAGGGACGTGGACGACACCTGCTCTGGAAACCCCCTTTTCTAACTACCACATCATACCAAAGGGAGGACATTGCACTCGAAAGATTTTGCGTACATCGCTTCCCTACACGGCGGGTCTTTAGTGGTACTGGGCTCGAACTCGTGACAAGGCAAGCCACGGTCTTGTACCACTCGGCTACCGTGGCCACTACTGTAGTTGTAGCTTACGACATTGATCGATAGATAACTGATAACTGTAACAAGTGTTGAATCACAACTTTTTTCTTGAGGCATCCCATTGGCTACACGTTTGGCGTATAAAGAATTACCCTACAGATGTCATGGTAGATCTTTTACCCCTGGCCCTAAAGTCATTATCAGTATGCTAGTCTTATAAATTTCCTTTAATGCAGTGCTTCCCAACCTTTCAATATTTAGAACCCAATTTTTCAAACATAATTTCCATTGTTTCTCCTCTCGTACACTTACTATATAATTAATTCAATAATAATTCACGTTGACAATAAACCTATAAGAGAGAGAGAGACTCTTCATTATAAACTGCACAGAATTATGAAGATAAATATTCAATTTTGTATTCACCCTATTCACTCTGATCTAAGGTGCACTATTTTTCCTCTGTTAATGCTGCAGAAAATCAGATACATATTAATTAATAGCAAAAAGAACATATTTAAAAAAAACGGTACCTATCTTATTTTTGTTACTTAAATTTGTTATTTTATTATACATTATTATGTGCTGATAGATTGGATGAGCCGAAGAAACTTTTGCTGTAGGCTAAATGCGGAGTACTGGTTGCGAGTTTGACACGCCTTAAGACGTTTTAAAAGTTAACTGGTTAAGTTTATATCAAGGATATGTTTTACCCAATGTAGGGGTGTAGCTCTGAGTCTTTCAACATGAGTTCTGTCCTCTTCGCCATTCTTTAACAGCCCTCGTAAAACTTCAATTTGTTTTGTGACAATCATGTCAGTAAATTAACTTCTAAGGGAAACTTTTGATTATACAATTCTTCGATATTTATGTTTTACAGTAATAATCATGACTCGAAGCTGATTTTTTGGTGGTTGAGTGGTAGTGTATCACGTTTCATTGCTACAGGTCTGGTGGTCACACTTAGGGCAAGAACGACTCAACCTTTCATCCCTTCAGTTGGCCAATAAAATATTACCAAGCTTCCTTTAGAAATAACACTGGGGAATTTCGTGTTAGATTGGCTGCTTAAAAGGAACTACTCATGCTCCTCGGTGTGCAGGAACATGAAAAGTGAGATGTGCGCAAATAGCCTTTTCTCGTTGCAGGCCTGCGTTTCTCAAACTGTAGGGCACGCCCCCTAGGGAGGTGTTATCACTCTACGAGGGGGGCTCTAGCATATTGAAAAGTAGGAAACAAAATATTATTTAAAAAAAACTATTAATTAACTGAAAGTAAAGAAACAAAATGCATTCTGACATAAAAAAAAATAAATTTAACTTTTACGCATAACACACACGCTTATAAATTTAGCAATACTGCACAATGTTTTTTATAATTAATTTAAAAATACCAATTTAAGAACAAGTTTAATAATTAGAAGTGAATCGATGGTCGTCTCATACATAAGATTATACAAAACAATTAACACTTACGTTGATAATTTGTATGGTATATAAATAGTCCCTTAACTGCCAATTGAAAGTTATGCGATTCGCTCCCCAATGCCTCCGTCTTTCAAGTAGAAGAGCGCTCCCCAATGCCTCCGTCTTTCAAGTAGAAGAGCGCTCCCCAATGCCTCCGTCTTTCAAGTAGAAGAGCGCTCCCCCAATGCCTCCGTCTTTCAAGTAGAAGAGCGTTCCCCAATGCCTCCGTCTTTCACGTAGAAGAGCGCTCCCCAATGTCTCCGTCTTTCACGTAGAAGAGCGTTCCCCAATGCCTCCGTCTTTCACGTAGAAGAGCGCTCCCCAATGTCTCCGTCTTTCATGTAGAAGAGCGCTCCCCAATGCCAAGAAGACCCCCAACGTAGAAGAGCGTATACGATGCATTGAGAGAAGATAATGAATAAAAAAAATAAATCCCTCCTGATATAAGAAAACTTGTGCAAAAACTGTCAATGCTTTTTTTATTGCATTCCAAAGTCTTCGGAATATTTTTATAGATAGCAGTACACACAGAAAATTTTGTACTTCACAAAGAAGCATAAATAGGTCCGGAGAGTTTAATGCGCATGTAGAGCGAAACTTGTATATACGCCTCTGCGACTTAAGTAATTAAAGTCGTATAGTAGCTTTAGTGTCAAAGTATAGTATAAATGACCAGTGAAAAAGGATTGCTGGCGTCTATATAGCATATGATTAATTAGGGTAAGATAAATCTTCATCAAAATCATACATCAAAAGTTGTTTTATCGAATTGTGCTTTCATCTAGAGGAATGATATTGACTGAAAGTTTTTCCTTTTAAAATACACATAATGAAATAAATTTAATTAATGAATTAAATTTATTAATTATTTATTTAAAAGTGTATTAACAATTGTATTTAAACTTGAGTTAATATATCAAAAATATTTTATTAACGATTAAAAATTTAAACGATATATATATAAATATACATATAGGTAGAGTGTGAAATGATAGTAGGAACTGAAAGAAAAACCTCTACATAAAATCTTTTTTGTCAAAAAAATATTGTGGGGCTTTGTCTGCCGATTGGACGTGGTCACGAAAAAGGCGTAGTTGGTGAGTCAAGATACCTTTTTGCCACTGAAGACCAGGCTGACGTCAGTTAAATCTCTCAAGTTTGAGAGAGTGATGTCAACCCAATAGTCGCAGTCGTCAGCTAAATATGCCTTTAAGCAAAATACAAATGTTGATGTAGAGAGCGATGTTATTTAAAGATATAACAAATCAAGTTAAAAAAGTCGATTGCGTTACATTATTCTTATTTGCCCGTATTCTACGCCTATATTTTACTCTCTTTTTGTCGTCATTTTCCTCTTATAACATCAGAAAACTGCTATTTGTATTTTATATTTCTCTTCGGATTTCATATAAACAGTTTTAGATAAACTTTTTCATCTCTCTGAGCATGCACTTTTAGTATAGTAACAATATAATTTCAAGGCAATTCAAGTTGCATATTCGATATTGATACCACTAAGTGGCCTCGGTATACGAGTAGTCACAGTAACGGATCGTGGCTGGCCTTGTCCCGAGTTCGACTCCAGTACCACTAAAGACACACCATGTAAGGCAGAAGTGCACATTAAATCCCTTGAGAGCTCTTGTCGTGTGGTAGTTAGGGGAGAAGGGTTCCAGCTCAGGTGTCGACTACGTTACTTAACCATGATTCAAAATTAAGTGGTTTGTAGCAAAAGGCCTCGCGCGTGACGTTAGTATTCTCTTTTTATATATATATATATATATATATATATATATATATATATATATATATATATATATATATATATATATATATATATATATATATATATATATATATATATATATATACTTACTTGCTCCCTGATACCCCTTATAAGCATCTTTTACCAGTAAATACAATTTTTATAAATATCTTAAAACTGAATGCCACTCTTTTGGAGCAGTGTGTAGTGTAAGTTGTATGTTCATATGTCGACGACCTTACTTGAACATGAATTTGATTTATTAATTTCCATTCATGTAGCTTCCGTAAGGCTTTTGAAAAAGACATTCACAAAACAATCGACACAAAATGATCACACATACCTTTTCCACCGACATTATAAGTTTTAAATTAAATCGTTTCAAAGCAACACATTGAGGATATTTTCATGAAAGCGTGGGAAGTTTCGGTAACTTAGGTCTTTTTATAAATCTTATCATGATTAGCTGCAGAAAATAGCATTGTGTGGCTAAACAATACTAATTAATCTCTATAATATTTTAAAAATAGTTTAAAAACAGACGTAAAAAAACTGATTATTGCAAAGTGCATTTTGCATTAAAATGACATTGCGGAATAAATTTATTTTTAATATACAAGATGTGACACAAAAAAACGAAACAAAGAGTCTAGCTTGAAAAAAGAGTTGTGGTGACGTTACCCAAACTCCTAATCTATTTATGTGGCCAATATATATATATATATATATATATATATATATATATATATATATATATATATATATATATATTTTTGATTTATTTATCCTCCAAAAAATATTCAAAACCTATCAATTGATTTATCTAATTCTCTCAATAACTTTGAAAACACTAATGTGCACAATCTTGTTAATTATACTGCTGATATTAAAAGGAAACGATGCAGCAGAATCATCCTGTCGACTCGTATAATCCTCCTAACCTTTAATCTTACTCTTATTTTTATCTTAATTTGTACTTCAATTGCTCACTATTTTTTTTCTTGTACCATTTCCAGTACCCTAACTTTCGGCGCTGTGCTCTAAGCGTTCGACGCACTTCGGATCAAATCTGCAGCAATACCGTACTCGGTCAATTCGAAGGAGGGTCATCGCTTCGAAAACCCGCCCCGGTTGCTTTTTCAACTTCTAAAAATTATTTTACCCCTTCTGGACATTGCGTCACAACGCACCATTCTCACTTCACCCCACAAACACCGGGCTGCCATTTGGAGCCAGTATCCTCACTTCTGAACAACTAACAGGAAGACTGTCTTCGCTGGACTCCATTCTACAGAAACATTTCAGAACCAAATTGCATGTCTTACATGCTCGAAACCGCTCGTCTAATAGCCGCGTAACACACCTGCAGCATGATAATCCAACTGCGTCGTTTCATCTAATAGACTTTTGTCAGATACGGGCTTGAGGGTTCCCAGTAACCTGTATTCCTCAGAGATTAATCGATTGAACCAGTTTGGAGATTTGCATATTTGACTGAACCCGTGCAACTGCATTCTACTGGAAAAATGTCGAATCTAGTGTACACTCTTGTGTGTTAATGAGTTCTCGTGAAACATAACACCGCGGGAACTGAAACATTTCAAATATTAACCGAGGTTTATGCATATGAAATTTTGACTAGTGCTCGTGTATTTGAATGGAATAAGATCTTTTCAAGTTAAAGAGTCAGTTTCATAAATGATGAGTTGGTTCACACTTACATCAGTGGTCAGACTGTTAATCAGAAATAGTACACAGTAGTACTAAAAAGACTTCGTCATGAAAATATGAGCAAAAGTCATAAACAGAGAGTGATGGAGAGCAGTTGTACCCAGAGAATGCTTTCAGTCACTTGGTCGTATCTGTAAAACAATTTCAGCAAAAATATTACTGTGATACGACATCCTCATTATTCCTTTGTATTGGCCCCATGTGGTATTTTTTTTTATTTCCTGAAGATAACTCTTCCTGAAAAAGAACTAATTTTTCCTCTTTTGAAGATGTTTTGGCAAAAATGTATTATATCCTAAAAGGCCTTCCAAAGAACCTCGTTCCAGAACTGTTCAGAAGTTCTTGAATGATGAGTGATAATGACGTCATATTGTTCAGCTACACTAGGGCTTTTCGTGATGTACCTCGTAATTTTGAATCATCGACAAGTGATGAAGTAGATCCATCTTCTATTTACCACATCACACCACAGAGAGGACCTAAGAGCTCTAAAAAAAATTTAACGTACATTGCTCCCCTATACGGTGTGTCTTTGAATAGCACTGGGCTTGAATACATAACATGTCAGCAACGATCTAATACATTGACCACTAAGGTATTGCAACCCCTGTGAAAGCAGAGGGGAAATACTTTGAAGGTGATACCGTCACGGAGAACTGATTCTGTAAGAAACCATTATTTATTGAAAGGGTCTCGTTTTTGTTGTGTGTGTATCCCACCTTTTATATCAACGAATACATTTTTAACTAATCAAATATCAAATCATTGAATGTTTTAAACACACATGTAATCTTTTCCGCATTATAATTGCTAATATTCATCATCGCAGGATTTTCTAGTTATTTTGACCGTAAAACTATTTCAATCAATCAACCATTATTTTCAACAGTTGCCATGCAGTTTAAAATAAAAAAATGTGAATATAAGAGTTGCTTGAATTTGCAATTAAAACTGCTGAGCGAAGTATTTATTTTTTAAGCAAGATTTAACCTTTATAAACGATTATCTTCTAAACTTTGCTGAATACTTAGATTATATTTTAGTGACTGTATTCTTCGTAGAAAAAATGGATCCAGAAAGTTTAAACCCATCCTCAGTCTATTTGTATCATAGAAATCAATGGAGAACAAGAATTCAAACTGTACTGGTGAAAATTAAACGATGTAAACGAATATTTAATGTGGAAGAAATGCTTTTTTCTTTAGCAAAATTAGTTTTAAACCTTTTCATTTTTGTAGATTCTTTCGAAGAAGAAAGTGAACTTCAAAATAAGGATTTTATTGTACAGGAAACAATGCGTTCGGTTTCAGAAATAAACGTTTTACAGGAATCAGTGAAGCAAGCTTATGTCTTGGCTGAGGATCGTCTAAAGTTGCTAATTGTCCCCATCTCTCAGCATGACGGTCTGACTCAAGTGAGAGAAACAAACGATCTTATCGAAAAACTTGAAGCAACGGCTTCGGAACTCTGCGATATGACAAATAAATTTGAAAATGCCGTAACTGGAATTGAAGAAAAGGTGTTCGCTGTGACACAATCAAATGGGGGCCATTGACACTCTTGAGTGACCACATGGATAAAATTATGATTTTAAGTAAATTGCAACTTGTCATCTATATACTCTCATCATTATTCTTTTGAATAATAACAAATATGGATAAATCGACTGATTATTCGTGTTTTGTAATAGATTTTTTTGCACAGTGATTGAAATAACTAAACATGAAACGGGGTCAAAATTATTTTGAATGCACGAATATGTTACGCAAAAATCGGTCAGTTTTTACAATGGATAATTTTAATCTGTTTATCCTTGTTTGAAATTTTTTGACAATGAAATAACTTCAATTAAGCATTTACTATACTCTGTACCATACAATTTGTATTAGCTCTTTTTATTATCTTATTTAAAATATGCAATCTACTACTTCTCAATGTGTTTATATTTGCACCTCAATTTTTAACCAGAATTTCCTCCGGGCCTCCCTACGTACAGTAACCATACATTGAATACATTAGCAATATACTTTGTCGTAAAACTATAATGTGACTTTATTTAGAACACTAACAGCTTATCAAAATAAGTATTGGATTTTGCATATAATTTTATGACATGCTTACAGGATCATTGGTATTTACTAAAAACGTTTTGAATTAACATGGGGAGCAGTACTGATAGCTTTGTATTATATTAGTGTAAAAGCTTATTTTTTTATGTCAAAATGTATTTTGTTTTGCTTTTTTTCAGATTATTTATAAGTTTTCTTAATTTTTTTTCTTTTCGACTTCTCTATATACTCGCGCCCCCTCGAAGGGTTATCACACTCACAAAGGAGGTGTGACTCATATTTAGAGAGACACTGATCTAGTATAATGGTCTTTCCAAAAACCATTGTATATTGACGGTCTTAAATGAGTAAATATTTTTTTTATATTATTATTGTTCGTTCTTTCCATGCTGTATCTTTCTGAAAACTTTGTCTTTTCATAGTCTATGTAAAATTTTAAGATATTAAATTTTTTTCAATGCTAAATTTGGATTTCATTTCGAAACTATGTAAAACAATGATGAAAGAGATTTTAGGTTTTAAAAGCTACAAGTAAACTTTCAAAACACTTGTGTGCCACAATTATTCCTTGCCAAAATTTTTAAAAAAATCATGTTTTTTTTCACAAATAATAGAAACTTAGTCAAGTAAAATAACAACACAGCATAGAGTATTCATTTTGATATTTTTTCCTCCGTGTGTAGCGTGGTAGTTACGAAATATAGTTCGGAAGATTTAAGATGATAAAATGTGATTTGAACACCAATTTTCTAAATATGTAGCCGGTATACTAAAAGTTTCTGTAATCCTGAATATCTTGTTTAATTTGTCCGAGAGTTTTAATTAACGTTTGCAGTGGGGAGGGGGGTTGAGTACATGTTAGAAATCAAATTCCATCAAGGCATGGGGTAAAATATGAAACAAACATACTCATTTTGAAATGAATATGACTACGAACACATTTTTGACTATGTATTTTTTCTCCGTGCACATGCAAAATTATTTCAGTAAGTCAAATATAATCGCCAATAGTTAATGTAAGCCTAAAAAAAACAATTTAAGTGTGATTTAAATTTGTTAGCAAAACCAACCATCAAGTATGATTTACATGTCGGAGAATTTTAAAGGATAAAATACTATATTTTGAAGCATTTGAAAAATAGTTCGAGTTTCCCGAATAGATAAATGAGAGATTTCCGGAGTATTGCTGGACGCTTGGAATATTTTAATCATTATATTCTTCATTGAATAAATGAATCCTTTGAAATTGAACACATCCTCAGACAATTGATTTTACAATTCATTTCGATGTTCCAAATTCCAAGCTGTAATGGAGAAAGTTGTGCAAGTGAAATTGGGTTGAATCTACAAACAACATTTCTTTCTTCAGCGAAATCAGATTTCAGTAAACTTGTTTCAGAATTGATTTTTATTGTATGTCAGCGAAATATGAGAGGTAATTTACTAAAAACAGAACTGTTAATGCCGAAAATAACAGGGCCAATATAGATCCAATGAGGAAAGTTCTTGACCTAACAAAGGATCGTCTGCAGTTCATTACTTCGCATATCTCTGAGTTTGACTGTCTGACTCACGTGAAGAAAGCAAACAATCTCGTCGAAATGTTTGAAACAACTGCTTCTGCAATCTCCGAAATAGCAAATTGTTTTGAAATTGCTGTAACGGGCATTAAAAAGAGTGCGTGCATTGACTAATTTGTATATTGCAAGTAACTCGGTTAAGTGACACTATTGACTAGCTATTTTAATTTAGTGTGTCATCTGTATACATTTATTCTCCCTTTTCAGTAGAATTAAAAATATTGACACAGTTTTCATGTTTTGTGACATAGAATTTAGGTATGGTTATTAAAGTAACTATACGTGAAAGGTTGTCAAATTTTTTCAAATATAATTTTACCAAGTCAAGACATAGGCTCCTGTACAATTGTAAAGGAATTAGGATTAATGTATTTATAATCAAATTTAGAGCTGGATATTAGTTTTTCACTTTTTTTTAACATATTCCCATTCTAATCAAAATGAGCCACTTTGGAATTCGTGGAACGATATCCTTAAGATATCCGACTACCCTAAAACCATGATTTTTTTTCAAAAATTGGCAAATTTTTTTATGACTTTATTTTATAGACTAGTTTGTTAACTTAATAACAATACCAAGTACTTTATTTTCCCTCCACTAGAACAAAAACTACAAGCGTTTTAGTAAAAGCAAATGCCATAACTTTACACAAGGTGTCAAACATTAAAATGCGTTTTACTCGAAATGTGTTTTTTTCGAAAAATTCAAACGGGGACCGCGATTGCTCAAAAAGTTTTGAAAATAATTAGCTGAAATTTTTTGCTTATGTTCTGCATAACAGTAGAAGTGTTTCGATCTTCAGATTTATCAATAACTGTTTTATTTCAAAATTTGCAGTCTATGTGAATATAGTCAATGTTTTTTTAAGCAATTTCGTATAATGACTTAGATAAAGTGCTCTAGTTTTTGTAAAAATTAAAATATATCTTATCGTGAAGGTCACTTCAAACAGGAATAACAAAGTAACACATCAAAATTGAAAAATTGAGAATTTGTTTATAAAATCTTTGTGTACAGAGCGGGCCCCGTTTATGTAATTTTTCGTACATTTTTACTAGTTTTTTCCCATTTTAATAATAATTTTTTTTCTTTTACCAACTTTAGGATTTTTTCCTTAAAATATACTAAAATATAAAAATCACAAAAAGATCTCCATATCTCCTTTTTTTCAAAAAAAAGTTGTCGCAAGTAGTCGGATACCTTAAGACTCTTTGCCCAATCACATGTCGAAACACGAACTTCTCCCATTAAATATTTCTAAATGGGATGACAATTTTGTCAGCTGATCATCTGTTTGACCTTATAAGTTATTAGCACAGTTAGTTATCACCCCTCTCTTATGTGTTTGTTTCTCATTTAGGTAAGTAGTAAATAATGTATGTTTCTGTTGCGCTTTTTCCATGTAAAAGAGTTTTGTGATATTTGGAAAACCACAGAGAGAGCACTTTGAAGGATTTCTTGACCAAGATTTATTTTATGAGTATTCGCAAACATATAATTCATTATGAAAAACGTTTTACACAAAATTTTAGCACTAACATCCATATTATTATTTGAATACTCTTTGACCCGCGGAATTGATCACGCGGGAAACGCACCACATAAAATCTTTAATTGTGGCAGAACTGCATATTTGTTACAAAAATAAATTGAAAAGTCCTTGAAAGTAGGTAATTATACTTTCACCTTATTTAAATTAGTCACTAGAATCACGATTTTCATCGTCTACGAGAAAAATCATTATAAAAAAAACGCAATTGGGCTACTCAATCACACCGCGTGACCATTAAAGTTAGTACCGAGTGTGTAACTGCTCTTATCGCTTTAAATATAAAAAAAAAACAATTATTTTTAATATCGGAATTTTATTTTATTTTTCATTCTTTAACATTAATTCTAAATGCAAATTTTTTGAGGCTAAAAATTACAGTTCGCTTAAAACTAATTACAATATCTGTGAGCATTCATTTTCAAATATTTTAAATTTTCGTAGACATTGTTGCGGATTTGGGTTTACTCTCCTGACAATTCAGCTATTGTATCAATGTTTAAGTTTTTTTTTAAATAATGAACAAGTGCTAAAAGGGGGTACTTCAGAATGTAAACATTTAATATACCAGTGCCACACAAGGTATTTTATCACTAATTTATTAATACTAAATTATGAGCAAGTTTAATAAGTATTAACGACTTACATGGGCTTGTCTTGCAGAGGCAAAATTATTAAAGGAAGGTTTACGATTAGAAATTGACACCCTGAGTACTGTTTTTAATTTGGCTGTGATCCACATTTTGTCTTCCAAGCAGCCACCGAAATTGTTTCAATTTAAAAATTCAAGAGAAATAAAACAATAAAATGTATTACTTAAAAGTAACATACATGAAATTTAACATAATTAGCTTATTAATTATCAGTTTTTAATTAGGATCGTATTGTAGTTTTAGCGTCTCTCTCTCTCAAAGTGCATTATTAATGCATTCAATGCATTACTATTGTATATAGCGCGATAAAAATTGTGAGTGAAAAGTGTCGTTAGTGTTGAAGGAATTAGAAGTCCTGATGTATGGAAAAGAAAATTAATTGCAAAAAAGAGAGAAAAATAAAAAAAAAGGACTTATCCATGGCAACCTCCAAGAAAATTTGGTATTAATTCTATAACTATATATTTCACTTTTATTTAGGCTTTCATGAAAATTATTTAAAAAGAAGAAAATTCCTATGGTGAGATTATTTACCTTAACAGTTGCAGTGACTCAAGTAACACTTAGCCCGCCCGATCGTGTGGGTAACGAAATCCCGAGAACTAGAATCCGCATTAATAGAGTATAGTTTATATTTTTTTCTATTTTAAAATTATTTAAATATTAATACAAAATTTGTATCGAGGCAATTAGAAATATATTAATTATTCCCTTTTTACGATAGAGCTAAAAGAAGACGTGTTTTCGTTCTATTAGAAAATCAAGTTAGTTTGCCATCCGTAAGTAAACATGGACTACAACCACCATTTGTTGATAAAAATGATACTTTATACCTACTGCAAAAACTATCAATCGTTGCTTTTGGGATTTTTTCCATACGACTATTCCCGAAGCATAAATGTATAAGAATGTCTAACACGCACGATCGTACGGTGTGGGTCTTGAAGGAATAATGAATTATGTTCTTTCTTCCTGCTATTTGTGAATACTTATTCGTGTATACAATTGGTGATGCTTCCAGCCTAATTCGTTTCACTTTTACGTAAAGAATATAAAAAACCGAAAAAAAAATGTAAAGACAATACAATTGAATTTAACGCATTTATCGAGTATACGATAGTTTTTGTTCAAAATATATAAATGATAAATCATTAATAAGATATATAGGTAAGAAATAAGTCTATTACTAATTAGATCAACAAAGGAAAAATTTCATTTTAGTTAAGCTTTATTAAATAGGTACAATTTTTTTTTTATATATATAAATATGTTTAGACATATGACAGAATCACTATAATAAATGTAAAAATAGAAAGCTTTATCCCATGCAATTTTTCATTTTGCTTTCTATATACGGTGTTGGACTAAAATTTTTTTTTCATACTATATTTATTCATTCATTAATTATTCTAATAAAATAGTAAGGTGGGATTCGAACCAGTGACCTTTGAAATTGTTGTTAAACGCGCTATCCATTGGACTACAAGAAGAAAACGAATAAACATCCTTTTTATATATGTTGTTGGACTATTACTTTTGTTTGTTGCTATTCTTCCCTTGACCACTAGGAAATCAAGTCCTAGTGACACACAAATCGAACCTTATACTCCTCATATACAACGCTATCTATAATTCACGACTATTGCCAGTAGGCAGCCGATGCCTATAGCGAATGTTCAATTGAAAACCTTTGCTCGAGGCTTTCCGCTTGCAAAATCCTTACTGCTTGCTGAACGACACATTAGAAGCCAAGATAGACTAGTAGTCAGAGACTACTGACTGATGTATTAAAATATATGGCTTGACTTTACTTGTGGGAGAAGCTGTTTCATAATTAAACTGTTGATACCGAAAGTACTCTTGTTAGACAGAAATGGGCCACCAGTTCATGTGTCGTTTTTCTCACGTTTTTCCTTTTCAAACTACAGGGGCTCGTTTCCAATAGCTCAGTAGCCATTAGGATTGTATTTTTTGCATAGCCATCATTTTAAACGCAAAGTAATTCTCGTCTGTAAATTAATCTAAAATTTGACTGTAATATAACTCTTTGTGCCTTTGCTGGTCTGTAACTTTACCTTGCTGAACTTTTATAGTAAACGAAGAGAGTTTATATTTTTAAAATAAAAACTACGTTCAAAAATATTTTTTTTTTCCTGAGGAGGGAGGAGTAGCTCTAAAACTTTTAAGATGAGCGACCTCGGGGTCTTCTCTACTATTCCAAAAATAGTTCTCACGACGCATAAACATAAGATGTTAGTGAATGATCAAATCTATTAATGGACTTATAGCTTTAAAAAGTCACCACTACTGATACCATAACTGAAACTATTATTAAGAATGTTATCTTATACAGAATTAATAGTTTCTAATACTCAGCTTTATGTTACACTAGAATAAAGATCCAGAGTTCACTTCTGAAATTATTGCAGTTAAATTGTACTAAAAAAATTTACAATATAAGACTGCCTGTTAAATAAATTTATGGCCTTTGCATCTCATTGGTCGTAATCACAAAGCTATGATTGATTTTTTCAAAAGCCTTCCTTGTGGATGTGAGTAAAGTTTTTTTCACGTTTCTTCAGGGATCAGGATATGGATCTGCAATAGATCCCCAACCCTATCTGATAATGTATTTTGGCGCTGATAAGTGGAAGATCTGAGTTTAAGTAAAATTTCTCATGGTTCAAAGTTTTATAGTTGGTATAGTGTGAAATTCTTGAGAGTGTGATGCCAATTGAGGTGTCACAATCGTCCTTCAAAAGGTTAGTCGCAAGTAACGCAAAGTTGCGTTACAGAGCGAAAATATTTAAAGTTATACCAAATCAAATCAAACAAATTTAGACGATTGCACTGCAATTATGGAGGAGTTGATTTATGTTTTTAACAGACCTATTTTTTATCTATTTGTCATTTACATTATTAATATTGCTACCGCCATTTCACGCTATGCTTCGGTATATTCTTCTAAAGATTTTTATACAGAATTTTTTCATAACATTGCGCATGTTGTACCAGGTTTCCTACTCATATATAATTTTAGTAAAATTATAGTTTCATATTGCAGTCTTAATGTCACTAATGATGGACACCAGTTGATATGTGTTTCAATATCTTAATGTTAAGTCCTCATTGATGCAGTATGGAATGGGTGGCCGCGGTAGCCGAGTGGTATAGGTATCGGACTGTGGCTTGCTTTGTCACAGGTTCGAGCCCAGTACCACTAAAGACCCGCCGTGTAGGGCAGCGATGCACGTTAAATCTGTCGAGAGCTGAAACGTCCTCCCGTTGGTGTGGTGTGGTAGTTAGGAGAGGGGGGTGCCAGCTCAGGTGTCGTCCACGTCACTTGACCTAGGTTCAAAATTACGTGGTCCGTCGCCAAAAGCCCTCGTGTAGCTGAACAGTGCGACGTTAATATTCAATCAATCAATCAGCAGTATGGAATGGAGGGCGCCATTTCACATGTCGACAACGTCATGTGAACATGACAGAATTACTAACTTTGATTTATCTAGTTCTAGTAAAGATTGAAAAGGGGATTAATAATCAAGCAACCTTTGTGAAACTATCAGTAACGAATGATTTTTTTAAAATTTTTTTTTACTCATTATTGTTACACAGATTACGCTTTGATTGGAACGCATTTGAATGTCATCGTAAAAGCTTTTGGATGGCCCGGTATTTAATTAGTTATTATGTAGGATACATATCATATTGAAGTTGTTTTTATTTCAATATAAATTGAATAACCAGAGAAAATTTTTGCATGGCTAAATAATAGTAATTAACTTTTAATTTCTAAGTAAATGATGAATAACAATCTCGGTATTACAGTACAAGCTAAAACAGTACCTTTAAAATTATATTTTACATTGAACTATTATTTTAGATTTGATGCGATGAAATCATTTATATCATAAATTCATGAAAATATAATTTCAAGATATTAGTTTTCAAATTATTCAACGTTTTCTACATATAAGAACTAATTGATGTCGCTAATTGTTTTATGAGGGATTTACAACTGTCTCATTTTCAATCATTCTCTTTTTTCGCTAATAAAATTACACCAATCAATCCACGAGATCATCATCATAAATTAACCTGGTATTTAAAATGAAGAAATGTATGTTTAGTGACACTAGAGTTTGCTATATAGGCGAAATATCAAATATTATTTTTTAGCGTCGGGGAATACTGTTTCGAAGCAGTTGAAAAATACTTTAGGTCTCCAAATGTTGTTTAATTCGTAAAGCAAATGGATTCAGGGAATTTAAACGCACTTTCAGACTATTCTGAGCTCAGAACTCAATGGAATTTAAAAATTCAATCTGCAGAGACGTTAATTGAACAAGGTGAAAATATGTCTAATCGGCATGAAAGAATATTTTCGTTAGTGCATTCGAATTTTAATGAACTTGTTTCGCAGTATTCTTCATTGGAAGGAAGCGAACTTGAAAAGATAAAACCTGATTTTGATGAAACTGAAGTGTTGATGAATAAAGTAAAGAGGGTACTGGAATCTATGGAGAAAATTCAATCTGAAACTAAGGATAAACTGGAGTTCATTAATTTACGTTTCTGAACATGATTGTCGGAAGGAAATGACGGAAATCAAGGATCTCATTAAATTGTTTGCAAGAACAATGGCTTCGTTCTTCGGCGCAGTTATGAATCAGTTTCGAAGTGCCGTAGCTGGACTTAACAGAAAAGTTCGTACACTGGCAGTAACGAATCGTTCGAGAGCCTCGGATGAATAAAAGAAATCGGTAGAATGCGAATATTGCGTAGCTTATGACTTTAACTCTGTTTCACTGCGTCATATATAGGATATGTTTACTCATTCCACTTTAGTATAACAAATATTGACTACTTGAGAGCGTATTCAAGACTTAAGGCATGGCATTTTGGAATGGTATTTTAAGTAACTGCTCTCTAAACACTACCAAAATTATCTTAAATTCAAGATTACATTATGTTAAAACTAGTGTAAGTGAAGTCATTGAATATTTTAACGTGTATAATTTTGTTTTTAAACATTTGACAATTACACATATACTATGCTAGCTTCCGTACATGTTGTCTTATCTTGAAATATTCTTTTTGAAGTATTTAGTCATTATATATTGACTATTTTAAGAGAATAAATATTTTTGTTTATATTCACATTGTTAGTTCATTTCTTTTAATACCTATCTGATAACTTTGTATTTTTGTAATATATAAAATGTTTTACATCGGTACTTTTTATCTTGCTTCAATTTGGATTAATAAATCAGCTTCATAAAAAGTAGGTAAGTGAATTTAGCCCGTAAACGCTAATTTTTCAAAACTGATGTGTGTGCTGATAAATTCTCATTGAATACGGATTGCACTGGCACGTTTCTAAATAATGGTGCTTTAAATATTTGTGATTGCGGTAGCAAATTACTTGAAAGAGATTTGAGTAGTTATACGATTATTTATGGCTCTATTTGATGTACACTGCCACCTGTTAATCTTTGATTGAATACGTTTTCATAAGTTTCTATACTAACTTAATATGAAACTTTCGATAGCAAAAAACGTAGTCCTTAACTGTAGCAATATTTCTTTATAGACAGTTGAAACAAAGTTTACTAACAATTAGAATCAATTAAATGAAAGATTGCAGTTAATTGTGGTGTAGTTCATAAAATTCAAAATCTTACAGTTTCAACACGATACTTCTAAGATCCCAAAGTATTTCTTACGTACCGAATTTCACTTATAACTCGAATTTAGGATGAGAGCATTTGTTTATCGTTCCCTTTTAAAATATTTTTCAAATAATATGGTCTCCAAAATAAAATTCTAAATTTTTCTTATGCGAGTCGAGGTTGGGTTATGCGAAGGTGCACAATGAAAAATTATCTAATACTTGCTTTAGACATTTTATCTAAACTCCACCTTCCCCTATAGACGACTGACTTTTAATTTAAAAGCCCCTGTATATATATATATAAACGGCGAATTTTTAATGGCACCATAATCTAACCCACATATACGAATGTAGTTGTAACTTTGACATTCATCTATAGATCAATGATAACTATAGCAAGTGTTGAATCGTAACTTTTTCTCGAGGCATACCATTGGCTACATGTTTCTCGTAAACTTAATTACCCTTCAGATGACATGGTAGATATTTTACTCCTGGTCATTAAGTCATGATCAGTATGCTAGTCTTATAGTTTTCCTTTAAAGCAGTGCTTCTAACTTTCAATATTTAGGTCCCAATTTTTTTTCAATCATAATTTCCATTGGTTCCCTCCCGTACAATTACGATGCAATGAATTCAATAATAAATCACTTTGACAATAAACCTTTTAGAGAGGGAGACTTTTCATTATAAAACGCACGAATTATGAAGATAAGTATTCAATATTATATGTACCCTATTTACTCGGATCTAAGATGCATTATTTTTCCTCAGTTAATGATGTAGAAAATCGGATGTCTTTTGTTTAATAATAAGAAAAAGAACATAATTAAAAAAAAAACGTTACTTATCTTATTTTTGTTAAGTTGGTTTGTTATTTTATTATACATTGTGTGCTTACACATTGGTTTGCCCGCAGAAACTTTTGTTGTGGGCTAAATGTGTCCGTGAGTGTGACGCGTTTTAACAAGTTTTAAAAGTTAAGTTTATATCTAGGATATGTTTTACCCAATGTAGGGGTGTAGTTCTAAGTCTTTCAACATGAGTTCTGTCCTCTTCGCCTTTCTTTAACAGCCCTCGTAAAACTTCAACTTGCTTTGGGACCAATCATGTAAGTGAATAAACTTCTAAGGGAAATTTTTGTTTAAACAAATCTTTGATATTTAAATTTTACAGGAATAATCATGACTCGAAGTTCGCTTTTGATGGTTGAGTGGTAGTGTATCGCGGTTCATTGCTACAGGTCTGGTGCTCAAACCTAGGGCAAGGCAAGACTGACTCAATCTTTCATACCTTCAGTTGGCCAATAAATGATTACAAAGCATGCTTGACAAATAACACTGGGTATGTTGGTGTCAAACATGCTACTTAAAAGGAACTACTCATGCATCGCAATGCGCAACCACATGAAATATGAGATGTGCGCAAAAAGCCTTTTCTCGCTTTAGGCCAGCTTTTATCAAACTGTGGGGCGTGGCTTCTTAGGGAGTTATGATAACTCTACGAGGGGAGCTCTAGCATATAAAAAAGTAGGAAACAAAATATTTTTAAAGCAATTAATTAAATGAAAGCAAAGAAACAAAATGGATTCTGGCAAAATGAAAACTAAAATTAACATTTATGCATAACACACACGCCCTATAAATGTATTAGTACTGCATACTGTATTTTGTAATTAATTTAAAAATATCATGATAAGAACCAGTTTAATAATTACCAGTGACTCCATGGGCAGTTCAAACATAAGATTATACACAACAATTAACACACCTTGATAATTTGTATGGTATATAAATAGTCCCTTAAATCTCTTGAATCCTCATAGTTGAGACTCTGTAGAGAGGCCTGAGCTATATAAAGTCAAAATATTATAATAGACGCATTTTTCCCAAAAGAAAAACATTTTGAAAAAAAGTTATTTTAAGTTAATTTTCTGCCGAAAAAGATTGTATTTAATTAATTCATTTTCACAAAATGTCCTTAAAGCAATTTTAAACATGTATTTTAATCTAAGTGACTTTAAATATCATGGCATTATCTATTTATGCGCTTTATTAAAATCACGGTTCTGAACTTAGCTGGATACCTTAAAGAACCACTCTTTTAATTTATACCAAATAAAGTCAAAAACAAAATAAGTTGATTGTTCTGTAATATTGCGCATTTTCTTCCGTACAAAACACATCTATTTTTCGATTTATCCATCGCCCTTTCTCAATTAAATGAATTAAACTGCATTTGCCCTTTCACTTTTTTATTTTTAGTCAGATTTTATTCAACACTGAGAACGGAGTACCAAAGTTTACAATTCATATAAATCAGTGCTTCTGAAACTGTGGGGTGCGCCCCCGGGGGGGGCGCGATAAACCTACAAGGGGGTCACGAGCATATCGGAAATAAAATTTAAAAATAAATTATTTACTGTAATGAAGTAAAACAAAATACTTTTTGATATAATAAAAAATACACATTTACACTGATATAATTTATATATATTATCTGCGATATTACGACTTCAAAAATAAAAGCTTCTACTTCATGACCTCATTTTAGCTATGTATGTTACTATAACCAACGAAAAAAAATTTTATTTGATTTGCTGTTGTACCATGATGAGAGATTTCTTATTACTTTTACTTTTCGAACCTAAAATACTGCTCTTTCAGATAAAAAAGGAAACCCATACCAATAATAAAAAAAAAAAAAAAAAACATTCAGAGGAAGATAAAAAAAATTCGTCACTGCTATATTATTAGCATCAGATGTAGGCAGCAGAATGTATTTGCTGCGGTGTGACCTTCGAACATACTTGTATGGTTAGTTATGTTCCTGCTCTTATGTATACCTTTTTTCATTTACGGAAGTGTTAAATAGTTTATTTCTGCTGCGCTTTTTTTTTCTAGTAAAATATTTTTATGATTTTTGGAAAAGCACAGGGGAACACTTTGAAGGATTACTAGGCCAATATTTTTTTTATGAAAATTCCCAAACATATAAAGCATACTGAAAAAGGTTTTACATAATTTTTTAGAACAATTATATTGTACTAAATACATTTTTAATCTGGGAGCGGTCACACCGAACACAGAGTACGCGAAATTGGTAATTATGGCAAACGGCAAACCTGTTTGTTACCAATGGCCCTGACACTATCATCCTGTTTAAGAGTCTTAACGGGAACAAATATATATATATATATATGTCTCATATTGCCCTCTTTTTGGGAGTTAAAAACGTTTTATTACCATCATAATGTACTTGTTTGACTGAGTTCTTTTTGGCCGCGGTAGCCGAGTGGTATAGATATTGGACCGTGAATTGCTTTGTCACGAGTTCGAGCCCAGTACCACTAAAGACCCGCTGTGTAGGGCAGCGATGCACGTTAAATCTGTCGAGAGCTGAAACGTCCTCCCGTTGGTGTGGTGTGGTAGTTAGGAGAGGGTGGTGCCAGCTCAGGTGTCGTCCACGTCACTTGACCATGGTTCAAAATTACGTGGTCCGTCGCCAAAAGCCCTCGTGTAGCTGAACAGTGCGACGTTAATATTCAATCAATCAATCAATTAATTCAGAGAAAAACGAAACCCAGACCCATAATCAATAAAAAAATTCAGGAAGATAAAATTTCGTCACCGTTATATTATTGGCATCAGCTGTAGGCAGCAAAATGTATTTGCTGCGGTTTGACCTTCGAACCTACTTGTATGGTTAGTTACGTTCCTGCTCTTATGTATTTGTTTTTTCATTTACGGAAGTTGTAAATAGTTTATTTCTGCTGCGCTTTTTTCCTGGGAAAATATGTTTATGATTTTTGGAAAAGCACAGGGAACACTTTGAAGGATTACTAGGCCAATATTTCTTTATGAGATTTCCCAAACATATAAAGCATACTCTGAAAAAGGTTTTACATAATTTTTTAGAACAACTATATTGTACTAAATACATTTTTAATCTGGGAGTGGTCACGCCGAGCACAGAGTACCCAAAATCGATAATTCTGGCAAAACTGTTTGTTACCAATGGCCCTTACACTATCATGCTGTTCAAGATTCTTAACGGGAACTAAAATATATTTGTCTCATATTGCCCTTTTTTTGGGAGTTAAAAATGTTTTTTTTACAATCATAATGCACTTGTTTTGACTGAGTTCCCGTGGCCGCGGTAGCCGAGTGTTATAGATATTGGACCGTGAATTGCTTTGTCACAAGTTCGAGCCCAGTACCACTAAAGACCCGCCGGGTACGGTAGCGTTTCACGTTAAATCTGTCGAGAGCCGAAACGTCCTCCCGTTGGTGTGGTGTGGTAGTTAGGAGAGGGTGGTGCCAGCTCAAGTGTCATCCACGTCACTAGACCATGGTTCAAAATTACGTGGTCAGTCGCCAAAAGCCCTCGTGTAGCTGAACAGTGCGACGTTTTTATTCAATCAATCAATTGATTGAGTTCCTGATGTGATAACTTTTTTTCCGAAAGATTTGCTTTTTCCTAAAAAGTAGGTGAATATATTTTCTCTTAATTAAATTATTCACTGGAATTACGATTTTTATTGTGCAGTATAAAAATAATTATAAAAAAAGATTTGGGGTGACTCAAAAACCCTGCTCTACTATTAGTATCAATTGCGCGCCTGCTCCAGTGTTAAAACATATTGAATTCTTTTCGCTTTAAATATTAAAAATAATAAAATTATTCTTCATAGGGATTTTATATTATTGTTCATTATTTACCAACAATTCTAAATGCTAATTCTGTGAGGCTTAAAATTACAGTTCGCTTAAAACTAATTATAATTTGAGCAATCATTTAAAAAAAATCATTTTACATTTTTGTAAACATTGTCGCACACTTTGGCTTTACTTTCCTTACAATTCAGCTGTTATATCAATAATGCTTTCTTTTCTTATGAATGAACTCGTGCAAAGAGCGTGTACTTTAGTCGGTATAATTTGATGTATCACTACTGCACAGGGTATTTTATAACTAATTAATTAATACTAAATTAAGAATAAATTTAATAAGTATTAACGACTTCTATGGACTTGTCTTGCCGAGCAAAATTTTTCAAAGGAATGCTTATGTTTAGAAATTTACCCTCTGAGTTATTTTTCTATATTTAGCTGATATCTATATTTTGTCTTCTAAGCAGCCACCGCATTTTGCAATATGTTCCAAGTTGAAAATTAGAGAAAGGAAAAACAACATAATAATTATCGTATTATTTATTATTTATTTATTTTTTTTTGTTCTGCTTAAAAGTAACATATACGAAATTTCATACTTAGGTTATTAATTTGTACGGTTTATAATTAAGATCGCGTATTGTAGCTTTAGCGTCAAAGTGCATTATTATTCTATTCAGTACATTATTAATGTATAAGGGGGTGCGATAAAAATTCTGATTGAAAAGAGGGGGTATTGAAAGTTTGAGAAGCACTGATATAAATTCAAGTCAGACAGTTTCACATGCTTGAATGCGATACCACAATAATATGATACTTTTACTACGGCATTCGTGTTTTAACTATCTTAAAGCAGTATTCACAATTTTAGCGATCCAGTTTTCAATCATAATTTTCATAACACCCAACCTTCATACAATAACTATTTGTCGAATTCAATAGTAATTTGTTTTAACGCTAAAGCTAAAATACAATTTTAATTATAAACCATACATTAAGACAGTGCTTCTCAAACTTCCAATACTGGCGCCCCCCTTTTTAATCACAATTGTTATCGCGCCCAATTTATACATTAATAATATATTGAATGCAATAATAATGCAGTTTGACACTAAAGCAACAATTTTTATTATAAACCGTACAAATTATTGACATAAGTATTAAATTTTGTATATGTTACTTTTAGGCCAAAAAAAAGTAATAGTATAATTATTATGTTATTTTTCCCTTATCTAATTTTTAAATTGGAACATATTGCAAAATGCAGTGGTTGCTTAGAAGAAAAAATATATATATAAGCTAAATATAGAAAAAGAACTCAGAGGGTCAATTTCCAATCATAAGCATTCCTTTGAACAACTTTGCTCTGAAAGACAAGCCCATAGAAGTCACTAATACTTATTAAACTTGTTCTTTATTTAGTATTAATTAGTTATCAAATACTCTGTGCAGCACTGATACATTAAAAGTATACCGGCTTAAGTACCCACTCTTTGCATGAGTTCATTTATAAGAAAATAAAAAACATTATTAATATAATCGCTGAATTGTAAGGAGAGTAAAGCCAAGTGCGCGACAATGTTTACAAAAATATAAAATAATTTTTTAAATGATCGCCCAAATTATAATTAGTTTTAAGCGAACTGTAATTTTAAGCCTCACAGAACTAGCATTTAAAATTGATGTTGAATAATGAACATTAAAAAAATTCTGATAAAGAATAACTGTATTATTTTTAATATTTATAGCGAAAAGACTTCAACATGTTTTAACCCTGGAGCAGGCACGCACTCGATACTAATGGTCGAGCGGGGTTAATGAATCACCCCAATATATTTTTTTATAATTATTTTTATAGTACACAATGGAAATCGTAATTCCAGTGAACAATTTAATAAAGAGTAAATATACTTACCTACTTTAAAGGACACAGAAAATATTTCGGAAAAAAGTTATTACACCGGGAACTCATTCAAAACAATAACGTTAGTTTGTAAAAAAAAAAAAAAAAGTTTGTCATTCCCAAAAAAGAGGGAGATATGTGACAAATATATTTTAGTTCACGGTAAGACTGTCAAACAGGAGGATAGTGTGAGGGCCATTGGTAACAATTAAACAGTTTTGCCAGAATTACCGATTTCGTGCACTCTGTGCTCTGCGTGATCGCTCCCGAATTAAAAGTGTATTTATTACAACATGGATGTTCTAAAAATATATGTAAAACGTTTTTCGTTATCATATAAATCATAAAAATATTTTACAAGGAAAAAAGCGCAACAGAAATTCTTTATTTACAACTTCCCTAAATGAAAAAAAAAAATACATAAGAGCAGGAATGTAACTAACTGTACAAATAAGTTCGAAGGTCAAACCGCAGTAAATACATTCTGCTGCCTACAGCTGATGTCAATAATACAACAGCGATGAACTTTTTATCTTCCTCATTTTTTTTTTTTCAATATGGGTCTGGGTTTTGTTCTTTTTAATGCAATAAAAGAATATCTCATCATGGGATTACAGCAAATCAAATAAAATGTGTTTTATTTGGTTAGAGTATCAAAAAAAGATGGCTAATGAGGTTTTGAAGTAGAAGCTTTTATTTTTCATGACGTAATATCGCAGATGATATATATAAATTATACCAGTGTAAATGTGTATTTTTTATGTCAGAAAGTATTTTGTTTTACTTCATTTCAGTAAAAAAATGTTGTTAAATCTTTTATTTTCGATATGATCGCGCCCCCCTTGTAGGTTTATCGCGCCCCCAGGGGGGCGCGCCCCACAGATTGAGAAACACTGCATTAAGATAAGTATTAAGATAGGTATTAAATTTTATGTATAGTTTTGTATATGACTAGAACATATAGGTAATTTAACTTATATTAACTTAAACCACTAATTTAGAATTCATGAAATAATAATAAAATAAGTCTTGGAGTACTGATAGATTTTTAACATTTATAAATATATTATATAAGCGTAAAAATGCTTATAATTAATTATGCCATAATGTACTTTTTCTTTTGCTTCTTTTCAGTAAACTAATACCTTTTCAATAATCTTTTGTTTTCGACATGCTCACGAACCCTTGGTAGAATTATCACCCCCCCCCTTTGGGGCACACCCCACAGTTTGAGAAGCTCTGTCTTAAAGCTCAACCCCGACCCTGTCGGTCTCGCAGGGCATGCGATCCAAAAAGAAAATTTGTCCTTAAAATTTAATCCGACGCTACTCTTTAAGTGCCATGATATTTTTTATAAATTTGAATATTTCTAAATGATACCGTATCTAGTATTACTTTCTTCACAATGATCGTAGTGAAATTTCCATCATGAAACCATAAGCATTTAAAACTTTTTGCATATTACAAAACTCCAAAATTATCAGAAAGATGTTGCAAGAAAAGAATTAACACAATTTGAATATAAATAAAAATATTTATTCTTTAAAATACTCAATATATGATGACTAAACACTTTAAACAAAATATTTCAAGATAATCCAATTTGTAAGGAAACAAGAATAGTATACATGTAATTCTCACATATTTAAAAACAATAATATATACACGTTAAAGCATTCAATGACTTCACTTTCACCAATTTTAACACTAATAACATCTAAGGAATCTATTGCGATACGCATTAAAATTTTAAATAAAAACACAATTACGAAATTGTTGCTATTTTCAACCAAAGTATTGTTTCACGAAGTAAGAAAAAAGTATGTAATGCATAACTTCGGTTTTAAATAAAATTGATTTTTACTCTGATGTCCAAGGAAGATTGTAATGCCGTTTTAACGGGAAAGTGCTATTTGCCAAAATATTTTTTTAAAAAAGAATTATTCTCCTTGTTGTTAAACAAATACTTTTAATATTTTTTGTAAATATTTATCAAAAACACTTAAGAGCATTAATTAAAAAAATATATATCATCACAATGTATTTTTAAAAATTTAAAATAAGGTGTATTGCAGAGAAAATTGGTGATCACAGTGAACTGGATTTTTCCATCTATAAAACAAATAAATAACTGCTTGCTGATAAAAATAATTCACTCTTTTCACTTTAGAATAGAATATATATTACTTTTGTGCAATAAATAAAAATATATTTGGGGGGGCAGAAATTCGAGAAAAAAAATTGACACAGAAAGGGTTAATATCCCTTAATTGCCCCAGTGTATATTGCAGCGTACCAGATCATATGACGACCACATTACGTGCACATGAATTTTATTTATCAATTCCATTTTATATAGCTCTCGTAAGGCTTCTGAAAATGAACCATCACAAAGCAATTAACATTAGATGATATCCCATTATTTTTCCAACGAACTAATAAATTTTAGATCTAATCGCTGAAAATGCAACGTAATTGAATGTGTTCATATAAGTGTATAAAGGTTCGATAATTAAGGAATATTTGCACATTTAAATCGTGTTTATATCAATCTACCTTGATTAACTACAGAACAGTATTCCGTGGCTAAATAATGTTTTCTAAACTCTATAATTTTTTAATAATAGTAGGCACCCGATGCCTGTAGCGAACGTTCAATCCAAAACATTTGCTCGAGACTCCATTTGCAAGATCTTTACTAAATAATTAATATTTTTTTAATCTTTTTTCCACTTTTTATAAAGCTCGCGCCCTCCTCGTAGAGTTATCACGCCCCTATAGGGGGCGCGCCCCACAGTTTGAGATATGCTGCACTAACACGTTAACACAACCCTAGTTAATGTTCCCAACATTGATTAGCAGACCACGGGTGCCTAAAATAAGCATTCAATCCATTTTTTTTCTCTAGACTTCGCACACTAGCTACATCTTTATTGCATGGTGATTAACCCTTCAGTGGTCATGGTAGATAGTTTGGTGCTAGTTTGATATGACAGGGCAAGGCACTAAGAGCTACTTGTCGTGAAAAAAAGAATTGTGCCAAGCAGCGCTTGTTGTCACTAAAATGGAATCCAAGATGGCGGCCTAGCGGTATCAAATCGCCAGGAAGATAATTTTAAAGAAATGGTTAGAAAAACAATGAAATATTTTTCAAACGAAGAATATAGAAAGATTGAGAATAACCAAGATCAATCAATAAATAATGAATAACAATATAATATAAAAAATAACATGTACTAATAATATGCAGAATATAATCTTATAATTTAACAGTGATTAGATAAAATATTCATGTAATATAATTTAATAATTATTGTATATAATAATAATATAATATATTTTGATATTAATTCTGAAAAAGAATTATCTTATTGTCATATTTTAAAAATTATACATAAGGATAACCATATAACGTAAAATTATAAATAAATAACACATTAATTATAAATAAATAACAAAAATAATTATAAATAAAGAACATATTAATGATATATAAAGAACATATTAATGATATATAAAGAACATATTAATGATATATAAAGAACATATTAATTATAAATAAAAAACTTATTCTCAACTAAAGAACATGAAAAATATTTATAAATAAAGAACATGGTAATTATAGGTAAATAACATGAAAAATAATTATAAATAAAGAACATGAAAAATAATTGTAAATAAAGAACATAATAATTATAAATAAAGAACGTAACAAATATTTATAAATAAATTACAATTATAAATAAATAACGAATATTATGATTACATTTAATAATAATAATTGTATTTTTATATAATTAACGAAATAGTTACATGATATACATTAAAATTTATCTTGAATATCAATTAAAAAGTATATTTAAAACACTTGCAATATTCAAAAACTGCAAAAAAAAAATCAAGGTCACCATATTGTACTTTATCGCCCATCTTGGCGAACATAAACAACAACTTGGCACGTGTGCCCCGTGATTAAAACTAGTTCCGATTATTTATTCCTGTTCGTAAACTCGTGGTCACTATGGTTGTCGGGTTAGTTTATCTAATGAGAGAAGATGATGCACATTTAAACTGTAGGCGCTCAAAATCTTCACGTTGCCGGAAAGCAAGCAACAAGTTAAGCTGTCGTTTTCTTCATTTGGTCATGGTTCAAATTGCGAGCTTTGTTAAAAATAACTCTGTAGCCATTAACTTTCTTACATAACTGTGCATCTTAAAATGGTCTAAAACTGGTCTTAACAAGTTTTAAGATTTAGATGGTTAAGTGTACTGCAAATATATTTTTTACCCAATGTAGGGGTGTAGCTCTAAACCTTTGAAGATGAGCTCTGCTTTCTTCTACATAACAGTCCTCGTTAAACTTCAACATGCTTTGTTACTTAGCTATTACATCAGTGAATATAAACTTTTAAGGGAAATTTTTGATAAGACAACTCTTTGATACCGTTTAGTTTGACAGGAATAATTGTGACTCAAAGTTCGCTTTTGTGATTGAGTGTTAGTGTATCACGCTTCATTGCTACGCATCCGGGGCTCAAACCTAGGGCAAAGCAAGACCGATTCTGCCTTCAATCTCTTCAGGGGACCAATAAATTATTAACAAGCTTACTTGGGAAGTATCACTGGGGATTTTCGTGCCTGACTGACTATATGAAAGGAACTATTTATGCACCTCAGTGGCCACGATCATGAAAATTGAAATTTGCGCAGAAGGCCTTGGCTCACTATGAGCTGTTTGTGCCACTGAGTTTAGTTTTAGCTTTTATTTTTTTATTTCAGTCAATTTAATTGTGTTATGGACAAAAAAAACCCCTCAGGAACATCATTTTAGGCTAAAAACAGATTGTGTCCTTTGTAGATAATTGACCATAACTCCGAGTTATGGTTGGATGTCAAGAAGCATCCTACCTGAAAATAGGATATGATGGAATTTTTAATCTCTTCCAGATCAAAGTCTTAAAGTTTGCAGGATCCGTGGTAACCTAGCGTTCAAGGTAACGGACTCGTGACTGGTGTGTCATGAGTTCAAGGCCAGTACCATTGAAGACCCACTGTGTAGGGAGGCGATGTCTGTTAAATCTATCGAGAGCTCAAACGTCTTTCCGTTGGTGTGGTTGTCAGGAGTTGAGGTTCCAGCTCAAGTATCGTCTTCGTGTCTTGCGTCTCTCTCCAAAAAGGCCTCGTGTAGCTTAACATTGTGACGTTAATATTCACTTAAAGATGTCATGGTGTTGAAGTTTGAGAGTGAGATGGATACTGAGGTGTCGCACTCGACAATCAAATGTTTCCTTCACCATCATCCCAATGTTGACTTAAAGACCCACTCTTTACATTTATACCAAATTAAGTCAAACAAAATAAGTCGATTGTGTTGTACTGTTGCGCAATTTTTTTCAGTATTAAACAGACATATATTTTGCTTTGTTTATTGCCCTTTTTAATTAACTTAATTAACCTACAGTAAAAAATTGTGCATGAGAAGTATGTAGTTTCTAAGAAAACGGTACATAAACTTACGTAATTTAACATGATATCCTATGGACGTACCTGACCCCTTTTTAAATAAATTTTTATGAATATTACTAAACAGATATTTTTAATATTTTTTGTAGATATTTATCATTCACACTTCAAAGCAGTAGCATCAATTAAAAGAATATTATCACAGTGTATGTTTTAAAATTTAAAATACGGTGTATTACAGGGAAAATTGGTGATCAGTGAACGGGATTTTTCCAACTATAAAACAAATAAATAACTGCTTTTTGATAAATAAAATTCAACCTTTTCCCTTTAGAATAGAATATATATTATTTATGTGCAATTAAATCAAAGATATTTTGAGGGGTCAGAAATTCGTATAAAAAAATCAGACACAAGAAGGGGTGATTTCCCTAAATTGGCTTCGTATAGATTGCAAGGAACCAGTTCATATGACGACCACGCTACGTAACCATGATTTTGATTTATCAATTCCTTTTTATATAGTTCTCGTAAGGCTTCTGAAAAAGACCATCACAAAACAATCAACACTAAATGATCAACCATACTTTTTCCAACTAAATAATAAGCTTTAGATTCAATCGCGTAAAATACAACACAATTGTTCATGAACTCGTATGAAGAATCGGCAATTTAAAATATTCTGCACATTAAAATAGTATTATATCAATCTACCTTGATTAAATATGGAACAGTATTGCAAGGCTAAACGTTAAATTCTATCATTTTTTTAACAATAATTAAATAAAATGCAATTAAAAAGAGTATTAGAAATTATATTTTGCATTAAAAAGACATTTGGAATTAATGTGATAATTTTTTTAACACACAGTTGTGTCACCAAAAAACTAAGTGTGTAAGCCAGTGTTTCGCAAACTGTGGGGCACGCCCCCTTGGGGAGCGCGGTGTTCTTCTGAGGGTGGCGCGAGCATATTGAAAATAAAAGGGTTAAAAAAATTTTGGCATGATAAAAAAAATGCTTTCTGACTTAATAAAAAATGCACATTTACAGTGATATAATTTATATATATAATCTGGTGATCATCAAAAAAAGAACATTCCACTTCAAATGTTCATTAGCTATGTTTGATCCTAAAGAGTGTTTTTTTTTCCAAGGACAGAAGTTTAAGTTTGCATTACTTTCCAAGATGGCGACCGATTTAACAGCTGTCAAGTGATTTATTCTCAGTTTGGTTGAGCAATTCATCATCAATAGACTCACGTCTGAACAAGATTCGTCGAATGGGCCCAAAACGAGATTGCCGTTGTTCCCGATTTTAATAAGCTAATTTTGTTTAGCGATAAAGCGCAATTCTGGTTGAATGGCTACATCAACAGACAAAACTGCCGCATTTGGAGTGAAGCTAATCCACAAGTTTATGTCGAAACACCGTTACATCCAGAAAAACTGACTGTTTGGTGCGCTTTATCGGCTGGTGGAATCATTGGTCCGTACTTCTTCAAAAACGATGAAGGCCACAACGTTACAGTCAATGGTGATCGGTATAGAGCCATGATTACTAACTTTTTCATTCCTGAATTAAACAATCATGATGTTCAGGAGCTGTGGTTCCAACAAGACGGCGCAACATGTTACATAGCTCGTGCCACGATCGATTTATTGAAAGACGCGTTTGGTGACCGCCTCATTTCACGTTTTGGACCTGTGAATTGGCCTCCAAGATCTTGTGATTTAACACCGCTAGACTATTTTCTGTGGGCTATGTAAAGTCATTGGTCTATGTGGATAAGCCACAAACACGTGACTATTTGGAAGACAACATTCGCCGTGTTATTGCCGATATACGACCACAAATGTTGGAAAAAGTCATCGAAAATTGGACGTCCAGATTGGACTACATCCGAGCTAGCCGTGGCAGTCATATGCCAGAAATCATATTTAAAATGTAATACCATAAGATTATCTTTCGAATAAAAAAAAAATGTCAATCGAATAATACATCGTTGTTTTATTGCAATTTAAATTTATATACCTCTAAAAAAAACACCGTTTATAACCAAATAAAAAAAATATTCTGTTTGCTTTACTGTAATTACACGATGATAGATTTTTATATTACGTTTTTTTTAACCCCTAAAATGCTACTTTTGGCTATCATATATTTAACCTTTAAACTTACTGGTATGTTTCACTCCCTCTGTGTTTCTTTTAGGAAAGTTGTAAATAATATTTTTTTGTTGCTTTTTCCATGTGAATGAGTTATATGATAGATTGATAAGCATATTGAGTTCTTTGAAGGATTATTTGGCCAAAATACAATGCATACGGAAAACTTTGCGCAATGCATTTTTAGAATTAATACCCATATGTTTTTTCTTTCTTTTTTTATGGTGCAAGGACCAATCCATATGTTTTATTGAATACACTTTTAACACGGGATCAGTCACGCGATGGGCAGAGTCATCTGATGTTCACGAAATCGTTAATTCTGGGAAAACTATTTATTTGTTACCAATGACCTTGACAGAGTATCCTCCAATAAGGCAGTCTTAACGGGAACTAAAATGAATTTATCACATTTCGCCTTCTTATTTGGGGAGTTTAAAACGTTTTTTTTTTTTTCAATCAAGTTACTAGTTCTGATCGAGTTCCCTGCGCGACCACTTTTGTTCAAAAATATTTTCTATGAACATGCTTTTTGTCCTTTATTAAGGGCACGCAGGTTTGAAACATTTTCCTTAGTTTTATTGGATTTTTCTCAAAAAATAATCAAAGAAAAATTGAAAAGTCCTTGAAAGTAGGTAAGTATAGTTTCTCTTAATTAAATTATTCACTAGAATTTTGGGATTTTTATCGTGTATAGTAAAAATAATTATAAAATAAATTAAAGATTTAAAAACAAATAAAAAAAAAAGCACACTTATATAGTGAATCGAACTAAAAGTAACATATATATATATATATATATACATATATATATATATATATATATGTATATATATATATGTATATATATATATATATATATATATATATATGTATATATATATATATATATATATATATATATATATATATATATATATATATATATATATATATATATATATATATATATATATATATATATATATATATATATATATTACTTAAAAGTAACATTTACAAAATTTAATACTTATCTTGTTAATTTGTACGGATTATAATTATGATCGTATTGTAGCTTTAGCACACCCGTAAATGCATTATTATTGCATTCAATATATTATTATTCCTTTGGGGGCGCAATAAAATTTATGATTGAAAATTGGGTGGCCAGTAGTTAAAGTTTGAGAACCACTAATGTAAGCCGAAAAAAAACGTGGAGTTTGCAGCAAATGGTTTGGTGTCGTCATCCCATGCACCTCCTCTTTCGGTGTAACCATTTCTGCTTTAATCGGTCCAGCATGTTGGAAAAATTGAGCTTTTGAGTGAACACTTGCAACTGCATTTTGCCGGGAAAATGTAGATTGAACATCAAGTTTCTTGTGAAATTTAAAACATCCGCAACGAAAACGTTTCAAATACTAATCGATACTTATAGATAGTAATTAAACTTAGTCTCGAGTACATGTGTTTGAAGGATATTAGAGGGTTTCAGGAAAAGGGGGTTAGTGTGGAAGATAATGACTCAGCCGATTACTAACCAAAACATAGCAAAATGAATGATATAAGGATTTTTACACTCACATCAGTGCTCAGATTGTTAATCAACACTACTACATTGAGGTACAAAGATATTTCGAGAAAAAAATAAGGGGAAAAGGGCCAGAATTAGGGAGTGATGGATGACCGTTGTACCAAAACAATGCATCCGCTCACATGGCCATATCTGTCAAGCAGACTCTGGCCATGGAATCAAGACTGTGATAGGACATCCTCCTTATTAATCTGATTAGGCCCCCTGATACATTTTTTTATTTCCTACATTTAAATCTTGCTGAAAAGAAACCCATTTTACATCAGATGAAGAGGTTCAGGTTAAAACGAAAAATCTTCCAAAGGGACTTCCAAAAACCTCGCTCCAGAACTTTACCAGCAATGGCAGCACCGAATTCAGAAGTGTGTGAAAGCTGAAGGGATTTACTTTGAAGGAGATACTGTCACGGATAACAGATTATGTAAGTACATTGACTTATTCCAATAGTCTCGTTTTTTTGTTATACCTCGTATACTTACAAACACATTTTTAATTAAAAAAATTATAAAATCAATAAACGTTATATACACAAATAAACTATTCTGTATTATAAATTCAAAAAGTCACCATTGCAGTATTCTCAATTTACTTTACCCGTAAATTTTTTTCAATCTGTCAATCATAATCGTCAACCAGCTCACAAGGGAAAAGGGATTAATGAAGAACTTGATAATTTAGGTGAAGCCTATCCAGAGCAGTGAAATATTATTGCTTGGATAACTTGGGAAGATCTATATACATATTTCAAAAAACAACACAAAAACAAAAGGGAAGAAATATGGAAAAAGTAAAAGACATAAAAATTATTTTTCTATTTCTCATCTTGAAAAATGGAACAGACAGGCAGCAAAAAATTTAAATACAGACGTTTTAATCAATAAAGTTGCGAGCTAAAAAATTACCATTAAATGATATAAATTTCCTTTTTAAACAAGCAGATTCTCCTTTGTGTGCAGATTGTAAAGTACCAGAAACTAGTGAACATTTTATATTAAACTTTATCAAATACAAATCACAGCGTGAAATTTTGAAAAATTTTATCTCCAACCACGGAGAATGGTCTTATCCCTCAATAGCAAAATGTAAAACAATAAAGTTTGTTCAAAAAGCTGAAAAAAATTTCTGACATCATCCAATAGATTCTAAAACGCCAGTTACTCTATATTCTACTTTCATCTATTTCAGTTGAAGCACAACGCGATAATTGAAATTACTGATGGACAGTGCAATCACGAACTGTGCGTTACAACTTGCATTAAAACTTAATCAAAATTTTATCGGAGCATGGGGCATTAGTCAAGTCTCGACTATTACAGTGATTTCACTGTACTGAAATGAACTGAACTGAATCGTCAACAGCTGCCATGAACTTTGAAATAAAAAAAAAATTGTATATGTAATCGATTCTGGAATGGTTGCTATTAAAACCGACGAGCGAATGACTTCTTTTTTACCCCCGAGTGACGTCATTCACCTGCATTACATTACCAGCCAATCAGATCACTTAAACTAACTCAGTGAATATTGTTTTTTCCCACTCAGGTTTTTCACTTGTCAGCGTCAAAATACATTATCGTATAGGCGATGGAGGATCTATTGCAGATCCATATCCCTGTGGCGTGGAGAAGCGTGACTTCATGTTTGTGTCGGAGAATAACTAATGACTAAAGTACTATTTTGCTTTAAGGAAGTTTTCCCCTTATAAACCAGTATTTTACAAGTTCTGCTGAACACTTTATTTAATTGACTGTATTCTATTCATAGAATAAATGGATGCAGGAAATTCAAACACATCCTCAGACTATTATGATCCTAGACATCAATGGAGCTCAACAATTCAAGCTGTAGTGGAGAAAGTTGGACAATGTAAAATTATATTCTATCTAAAAGAAAACCTTTTTTCTTGATTGAAATCTGTTTTAAACAATTTCATGATGCATGTCTCTGTATTGAAAGAAACTGAACTTCAAAACATTGTTTTTAATATACAAGATACGGTACGTTCTGTTTCAGAAGTAGACGATTTAATGGAAAGGATGAAGTATGCTCATGACTTGGCTAAGGATCGTCTAGAGTTGATAACTTCACATATCTCTCAGCATGACGGTAGGACGGAAGTAAGAGAAACTAACGATCTCATCAAAAAGTTTGAAATAATGGCTTCGGACCTAAGTGATATGACAGATGATGCTGTATTTTCCGTAACTGTACTTGAAAAAAAAGTGCGTGCTCTGACAGAAACGTATGGTACCTCGGACTGTTAAAAGACAGCATTGATTATCTTATGATTTTGAGTCAATTTCAATGTGTTATTTGAATACTCTCATTATGTTTCTATGTAAAATAAAAAATACTGATAACTTGACAACGCATTCGTGTTTCGTAGTACATATTGTTTTGTATAGTAATTAAAATATACATGAAATGTCAATTATTTTGAATGCACGACTAACTTATGCTAAAATTAGTATAAGTTTTGTCAATGAATATTTTTAATGTTTATATACTTTTTAAAATTATTTGACAATGGAATGACTTTAAATTAAGCATTTTAAAATGTATCCTTAACTGGATGCCTCATAATTTGTACTAGCTTTCATTATCTTGTTTGAAGTATCTAGCCTCTTTCTAAGGCAGTTAAACGTACTGTTTTAAATGAATAATTTTTTTTGTTTATATTGGCATTTTCGTTGATTCTTGTTGTATCTTTCTGAAAACTTGAGTTGATTTAGGATTTGAAAAGTTTTTGATATTAATTTTTTTTTCGTAAATTTGGATTTCATATCGCATCCACGTAAAACAATTATGTAAGTTAATCTAACTTTTAACGCTACAAATATGCTATGAAAACACTTTTTGTGTGCCAACACATTTTCTGAAATTTTATTTATTATTAATGGTACAAATATATTTCTAAATAACGGAGCTATAAAATTTAGCTGTTGCAACAAACTACTTCTAAGAAAATAGGGATATAGTTTTATCATTAATTGATTATGACTATTTCTTTAGTAGATGGTCATTTATTTAACTCAAGAAATGTGTAAATTCTGAAATTGTTTCACACTACCTGAAAATGAAACAACGGAAGGCGCAAAATGTTAAGCTTTCTTTAGGGGGTGCAATAAATTCTCTATCGAATGCATGTATTATGGAAAATTAAAAATGAAGTTAAGTAACAATTCAAATCAATAGAGTTTACGGTAGTATACAATGAAATATTATCCTGGTCGTGAACTCATATCGAGTATTGTGTTCAAGTAATTTCACTGATGAGACGCGCTGAAGCACAATTATACCGGAGAATCAAAAATTTCACGATAACCTACAGTGGGCAACAAGTTGCTGTCATTTTCTTTATTTGGTCGTGGCTCAATTTACTTGGTCTGTCGTCAATAGCCATTAACTTTTTTTTGCATAACTGTGCAACTTAACGCGGTCTAATTCCTATCTTAACTAGTTATGTTTTTAAACAACTTAGCCAGTGTGCCTCGAAATGTTTTCCCCTGTTTGGGGAATAGATCTAAATCGATTAAGGTATCCGAATACGTTCGGAACCGTGATTTTAAAAAAAGTGTGTAAATGGATAATTTTCATGTTACAATTATTCGAAAAAATAGTTGAGCACCGTGACCCTTTCAAAAAATGATTGGAAATGGAAAACGACCTTTTTTGAAACGAAAACCATCTCAACGCTGTATTTTTGTTTTATTCCCACTTTTTCATTTTAAATGGCTTTTTTATATGACTATTGTACATTTTCTACCTACGCATCATCCATAACTTGCATTTAAGGTTTTAATTCAAAGGGAAAGTTAAAACGGATGTTTTTTATGACTATAGTCCACTTTTCACCCAAATTTTTATCCCAAAGTTGTCTTTAGGGTCTCGATTCAATTATCCTTCAAATTTCCACTGAGAGCAACCATGTATGAACAGCATAATTTTTTTTCAAATTTCTCCCAAAAATATTTTATCGCGGGGCGAGAGAAAGTTTTTCATTCCATCCCAGAGAGACAATTTAGACAAGAGTAATCAACAAATGAAACTCAGACATCTTGAAGAGGATAAATGAAATTCTTGGCATGTCAAATGAAATGTATGCATCTTCGTGAGAAAACAGAGGACACCAGCGAACTCAATGAGACAAGCCCTACAATCTTGGTGAGAAAACAGAGGACATATGCCAGCTCAACGAGACAAGCCCTCCAATCTTGTTGAGTGAACAGAGGACATCCAAACTCAACGAGAAAATCCCTCCAATCATGTTGCGCGAAGACGACAACAGGTAAGTCTAATCTATATTATTCCAAACTTGGTTTAGTAATTGACCCGAAAAAAGGGGGACCACCCCCAATTTTCGGACCTGAAGATTTTGGCTAAAAACGTTTACTTATAACGCTGCAAGAATTTGAGAATATTAATCACTTCAAATCCTGAGAGCGAAAACTTTTCAGCATGAGAATAAGATTGAATGTTTGGCTGCTGACCTTTTATACTCTAATGAGGTCACCTGAAACGATATATATTGGCTGGCGCACGTTTTAAAAAAAGATACCTTCCAACGTTAGCATATTGTGTGTCTCGAAAAAAGGGGGAGCGAGTCGACACGATCCCTCTTTTTTCGGTATTTTTTTTCACTCACTCTACTAGATGGACAGTTTGTCTTTTGCATTCAGCCTGCAGCTTGTTCAAATACTTCAGGTATCGCGCAAATCGATAACATTTCACCATGGTGCCCTCGTAAATGTCATAGTCCTCGTGCACCTCATCGTGCAGGTGGTCAGGCAGGGTGCGGTCATTCAAATCCCGGAAATGGGGCAATATTTCAGGTTGATGGTAAAAAGTTTAAGCTTTTCAAAAAATTTCCCTTGGTCTGAGCCCTTGACGACGATGAGGCCTCTGTTTCATTGGGCCAGTTGACATAACTTTCCCCTGACGCAGAAAGACAGGTATTTGACAGGTACAGATCCGGGCAGGTGGCTCTTCAAGCTGAGCCGTTCATTGATGTACCTGTTAGTCCTGCTGTCTTTGGCAGTTGTAAGGAGATTAGAGTGTTCCACCGTGATACAAATCACTTCCGGGTCTTTGCCATCCTCCGGAAAACTAACAATGGACAATTCGATCGGGACGGGCTGGCCATCATGGTGAAACACGTTGGCATAAGCGAAAAAGGCTAGATGAGACATGTTGCTGAGTGAGAATGTCTCGTGTCGATGAGCGCTCGCCTTTTATACTCTGCTGGGTCACGTGAATCAATTCTTAAGGGCTGATGCTTTTCCAATCTTGAATCACCAGACATTTATTGCTGATGAAAGTAATCGTTTCATTCAGCGATAAGATTTCACAATACTGATGAATCAAAGAGCACGATTCAGCACAAGGTTTCTCAACACAGATGAATCCAATCTCGCTGCATCAAACTGCACCAAGGTTCCACAATACAGATGAATCCAATCTTGCTGCATCAAACTGCGCCAAGGTTCTATAATACAGATGAATCCAATCCTGGTGCATCAAACAGCACTAGGTTCCACAATACAGATGAATTCATCAAACAACACGATTCAGCAAAAGTTTTTAAAATGTGCACTCCAATCTTGGTACACTATTTGGCCCGAAAAAAGGGGGACCGAGTCGACTCTTGTGTCGACTCGATCCCCCTTTTTCCGGGCCACACAATGTCCATTTTTTTAACTATACCGTAATTTTATAGTTGTATGCAGCTTATTAATCTGCTGCAGGTATTTGGCAAATTGATAAGATTTCAGCATGGTGCAGTACGGAATGTCCTCTTCCTCGTGCTCAATCTCATGCACGGGGTTGGGAAAGGTTCCATCGCAAATGTCTCTGAATTTCGGCAGGTTCTCTAGGGCCATGGCATACAGTTCGAGCTCTTGAAAGATTTTCTGTTGCTCCCCTCTTTTGACCACTATCAGGCCCTGTTGCCTCGGGCCAGCTGACTAAACTTGCCCCTCACGCAAAAGGCAGGTATTCCACGGGCATACTCTTGGATAACGGGTGGTGTACCAGACGAAGACGGGCATTCTCTTGGCTGTCGGATTGAAAATTTTTTGACTTGGAAGTTTGCCCGGCATAATTCACGGTGATGCACATGGTTTCGGGATCACTGCCATCCCTGAGAATCGTGACAATGGAAAATTCAATGGGCACTGGCTTGCCCTCCTGATGAAACACGTTGGCATGAGCAAAATAGGCTGGTTGACTCAAAACAGACATGTTGCTTCAAACAGCAGAATGAGTCTAGCGGCAGGTGGCTCGCTTTATATATGCTCGAGGAGCGTGACGTCAGAGGGCATCCAATAGGCCAAAACCTTTTCATGCGAGCGCTGCACGTGTTTTTCCAATGCCACTTCCATGGTTGGAGACCCACCATGCGCCAAGGGACATGTTCTTTTGATGCATTTCTCAATCGTCCAACCACGTCAATCATTTCACGTACACGTCTGCGACTCGAGAGCAGTCTGTAAAATCCACACTTTACGCATCCGTAGTTTGAGGTTGATAAGCCTCCCAAACTCGCTAAAGGGGAGGATAACCCACTTAAAAGAATTCCAACTCGTCCCTATTGTCCCAGGTCAGATCCAAATGACTCGTAAACACAATGACCGTTTTTCCAAACGACCGAGGAATATGCACACCAAAGTTGGGTTCAAAAATGATATATAAGGATAGTCTTTCGTAATACGTGACTCGATCCGGCCACCGACACAGATTTCCAAACACAAATTAGTGGTGCGATGTCGACACTGGTCCAATAAACTTTTTACCGAAACCATTTTTTATATGCTCTTGTCTCCAAGCTTGGTAGTTTTTGGACAAAAAAAATTAGACTGTTTTCTGGCAAAAGGAAATTTATTTACAAAAAATATTTACATCAAAAAATATTTACAATATTTACATTAAAATAATATTTACATGCAAGGCAAACAATTGCGTACACACAGATCCAATGGTTTAATCACTTTAACCCTCTAAGCAGATAGCACGGAAAATTCCATCAGTGTAAAGATGCTTCGAAAATGCACTGCACGGATTTTTCTGCCTTCAAGTAACGTTTTCAAATACGGAGTAGCTGTAAACGATTGATCTCTTGGTTCTTACTTGACAAAGGAACCGAACTAGGTCATAAAATTGTCCCCGTTCGACCTCCCAAGTTCTAAAAAGGGGAAAGGAAAGAAGTTTGTTGCATTTTTAAAGGAAACTTCAAAATAAGAGTTACCGCTTTCGGAATAACTTTTCAGGAGGAAGGTATCCACTAAGAGGGTTAAACCCAGTAGTTTTTTTATTTACTTTTTTTTTCATTCGGGGCATGGTCAAGTCCATGGGGGCTTGTTGTTGCTCTATGACCAACCCTTTTTCAAAATTATCCAAGAACGAGATGAGATCATTACTCTCGTCAAACAGAGAAGGCACCGTTTCCAGCAACTAGGGTTCTTGGGTATGAGCCGTCGGAAGTTGCGAGAAGTCTCCAGATACGGACGACATGATCTGATCTATCGAATAGTCGTCCATATGGGTCGGATCCAAAGTCTAGACCACAGGTGCTAGATCTGGTAGAAGGGTCTGCACAGGTGTTGGATCTGGTAAAAAGAGCTACACAGGTGGTTTCGTCGGAACAGGTGATATCTGCAGAGGAGGTTGAAAGACTGTATCTGCACAAGGGGTGTCGTCAGTTCAGGTGGTGCATCTGGTAGAAGGATCAGAGGTGTCGTCAGCACAGGAGGTTCTGGAATACTCACGGGTTGAGGGTTGGCCAAGCAAGTGGAATTTCTGGCAATCAACACAGGTGGTCTGATGACGTGTGTGATAAACACTCTTTTCCGTTTGGAAGAAGGTCCTGGCTGTTGTTCCAAAGGTCGTTTGTTTCTTTCTGCATGTACATGAGCCGGGGTAGGAGGAGGTAGCTTGTAGACTTTTTGTTCGTTCCGTTTCATTTTTCTAAAATCCCCCAGGTTAAATCCATTCTCCATGAGCTGGGGGAGAATGGTTTCGGGGATAATGTCCAAACCAAACACAGTCTTTTGAACCATCAACAAGATGTAACGGGTTCCAGCCGGGATCGGGAAGGCCGTGTGGGGTTCCAACACCATTCGATGATAGATCATCTGATCATAGGGCTCAAAGCTTCTCCCAAACAAATTGCGATTGGCTCGACACCTAAGACTGGACGATGGAAATTCATAAATCAGCATGGGGACTTTGGTCGTTTGAATAAGGTGAATCTCGCCAGACTTTACCGTTCGGAATCCGAAAGTAAAGTCTTTTTTCACAAAAAACATGTTGTTATAAATGTACACCATCATCTTGTCGGTGTTTTTAAGGGTTCTGTCGGGTTTTTTTAAAAGTCCCTTGGAGAATTTCTCGCACACGACATCGTCGTGCCTGACTTCGTTCACGTGCTTTGCCTCCATGATGGCACGCTTGAAGTTATCCACCAGCGTCTTTTTTGGTACCAATTGTGTTTGCTAAACAAGACAAAAAATCGTTTCGTGTTGGGTTCCTAATAAGCGATGCAAGCACGGATTTGTCCCTGCCGAGCGGCATATTCCAATGCGTCTGGTTTCTCGGGCAACGTCACGGGCACCACGATCGTTGAAATGTGTTCGGGGAGGGCATCGATTTGGTCCATCGTGCACTGAAGTGAAGCGTCGACTGATGTGAAGCGTCGAGACGAGTCTTCTTTTATACTTTTAAACAGGATGTGGGTGGAGTCATTTTTAACCAACCACGAGTGTTCGAACCAAATACAAGTTAAAAATGGGATTGATGGGTTGATGCAGAATAGCACACATACCTTGCACTGCAATCCAACGATGCCATTTAGTCTGATTACAAAACGGACCTTCGCCCAGCTCACGTTCATTTGAATTTAAAAGCATTACAGGGGTTCGCTTGAATTGACTCGAGGAGCTCCATTTGGCTTGGATTTCCTTAAATGTTTGTTTAGAATGTTGGTCGGTGACACAAATGGTACCAACATTGAGATAGTGTAAACATTTAAACAGTTCGTTGGGACATTCCCGATCCATGGCGGTTCGATCAATGTTCAAAAGGTACTTTAAAATTTTGAGCCTGCGTGAGCTTATAAAGTGTTAATTTAAATTAAAAAAAAACTTTTTTATGAGTATAAAAGTTTGACAGCCTTCTGTTGCAATTCATTCATTCTCAGTGTTTCTTCAAGAGTCACCATGTGGTTCAAAATTCTCCTGCCTCATCAACACTATCCTTTAGCTGCTATTGTTGGAAAGGATGGCAAGCTCTACGTTAGACTGGTGGAGGTTGGAGCCCTACTCGGTCATTCCAAAGTATACAAATTTGCCAAAAGTTTCGACAACGTCGTCATTCCAGGGAAATGTGTGTTGCCGGCCCACCAACAGTATCCAATCATGACGCAAAAGTCAAAACTGGTGACTCCCGATGTCTTCTTTAACATTTTGAATGCCGAAATGTCATCGTTGGCCATGAGTTTTGCCGTCAGTCTCAATGCGGGTTCTGCTCTGGTGGAAAACACTAGCAACCTGTTTCCGGATAGTTACAAAACATCTCCCGTCTTGTATGTCCAAGACTCTCCCGTCCCCAATTCAATCTTGGAGAGACTGTGAGTCCAAACCTTTATCCAAAGTGCAGGGCATGCGTTGGATGCAAAATGGATCCAAATCATCCATACAGATGGTTTATGAGGCCTGCGTGAGGGCTAAGGCAACGCCTTCTGTGGCTGAGGGGCTTTCTCTACCTGAGAGACCTGCTGAACCTGAGAGAATTCCTACTCCCTCTGCTCAAAGACCTGAAAGAATACCTACTCCACCTGTTGAACCTGAAAGACCTGCTGAAACTGAAAGACCTGCTGAACCTCTGAGAATGCCACCTTCTGAACCTCTGAGAATGCCACCTGCTGAACCTCTGAGAATGCCACCTGCTGAACCTCTGAGAATGCCACCTGCTGAACCTCTGAGAATGCCACCTGCTGAATCTCAGAGAATGCCACCTGCTGAACCTGAAAGACCACCCATGGAGATGGTGGATCTCTCTGTTTCCGTATATACGGTGGAGGTGACACAACCCCTGATCACTCGTTGTGACAAGAGTACCCAGCCAATTTCCCCCACCTTCATGTCAAACGCCTGGATCTTGGAAAGAGGCGCATGGAACAACCACAGGCCAATAAAAGACTCAAACAGGAACCCTCGGAGGTTTCATAAAACAATGTTTTGTGGGTGCCTAGAAATAATCCTCTCATGAAATTGGGTAACAATGGATTCATTATTCATCCCACCAATGTAAATGTTATCAATAAAGGATTGATTGTTCAAACATTTCTTTCATTTCATACTTGAAAGCCCTTATCGCACATTTCCTTCTCCCTTATCAGTCGATTTCCTCCTGCCGTCTACTATAAAACAGGGCCCAGAAGCTAAACGCATCATTTTACTCTTGAGACATGGAACACGATTTAGCTTTCACGCTACATCTTACCATGTATCAAGAGGCAGACATCGGTGATTACATCAACTTTATGATGAATTTTCGGACCATTTTAGTTCGTTTTAAACCTTCCGAGTTGATTGAACTCGAAACAATCTGTGCCATGAACATTATTGATTTGATGATGGTAATCCTACCTCACCACGAGCCCCATGATGTGCCTTGGTTTGAAAGTTTTTCCTATTTCGAACCTGCCGACCTGGATAGCGAATACATGGAGCAAGATGCTGCCAAAAGGGAAAGGCGCCTTCATCCAAGCCTTATGGACTTAATATGCCATACCGAAAATGATTGATTTGGTATACATGGCTTGGAGATGCTATGGCGCTCAAAACCTGACCACCTGGACTCGTTTGGCTCAAGCAGTGTTGGATGGGTGTTTTGGGCAGAAATGGCCCGATTGCGCCTTCCAAATGCTAGACTGGTGTTCGATTTGCCTCAGAACGATGCACTGGCCGGAAAAGACGCAATGTGGCCATGCATTTCACTTGCGTTGCCTCCTCCGACACCTGGATGTGAGCAACTCCTGTTCCCTCTGCAGAACACCCAACCCTCTAAGGGCACCTTAGACACCGTATTGCGCCCCAGAAAAATGGGAGAATCATTTCTTGAAAGGAGCATAGATTGGGACCAGTAGTCGTTCTCTGATTTTTGGGGCCCCTCCTCTTGCCAATGTTGGAAGAGATGGAAAGAAGAATTTTGGAAAATATTTTCACACCACAAAGAAACAAGAGGGATTCTCATGACTATATCAAAAATAAATAAGAAGTAGTAATAAAGAAGAAATTTTCTCTTTACATACTTGCTACACATTCATACTATATATTAAATATATACAATAAATAAGGTAATGTTAATTTTTTTCACTATAAGTTTCTGACAGAATTTTCAGTGTTTTGAACAGGTACAATAGTGGGTAAAAAAATCAAGCATTATAACATGTTTTTAGGTGAGATTTGAAACAAATGGGGACCATTTTGTGACATGGGTAAAATTTTGGAATGGGAGCAGACGGTAATTAAAGATTGGTTCAATCAATCCGGCTGAACATTCAAACGCATACAATATGCTAACATTGAAGGTATCTTTTTTTAAAACATGCGCCAGCCAATAGAAATCATTTTATGTGACCTCATTATAGTATAAAAGGTAAGCAGCCAAACATTCAATTTTATTTTCATGCTAAAAGTTTTTTTGCTGTCAGGATTTGAAGTGATTAATATTCTTAAATTCTGGAAGTCTTATCATTAAATGTTTTTAGCCAAAATCTTCAAGTCCAAAAATTGGGGGTAGTCCACCTTTTTTCGGGTCAATTACTAAACCAAGATTGGAATAATATAGATTAGACTTACCTGTTGTCGTCTTCACGCACCAAGATTGGAGGGCTTGTCTCGTTGAGTTCGCTGTTGTCCTCTGTTTTCTCACCAAGATGCATACATTTCATTTGACATGCTAAGATTTTCATTTAACCTTTTCAAGATGTCTGAATTTCATTTGTTGATGACTCCTGTCTAAATTGTCTCTCTTGGATGGAATGAAAAATTTTCTCTCGCCCCGCGATAAAATATTTTTGGGAGAAATTTGAAAAATTTTATGCTGTTCATACATGGTTGCTCTCAGTAGAAATTTGAAGGATAATTGAATCGAGAAACCTAAAGACAACTTTGGGATAAAAAATTGGGTGAAAAGTGGACAATAGTCATACAAAAGAGTCGTTTTAACTTTCCTTTTGATTTGAAACCTTAAATGCAAATTTTAGATAAAATGTGAAAAATGTACTAGTCATATAAAATAGCCGTTTAAAATAAAAAAGTGGGAATATAACAACAAGAATACAGCGTTGAGATGGTTTTCATTTCAAAGGAGATGGTTTCAAAAAAGGTCGTTTTCCATTTCCAATCATTTTTTGAAAGGGTCACGGTGCTCAACTATTTTTTCGACCAACTGTATTTAGTGTCATTTAGATTTGAATACATGCATAAAACTGTTTTAAGGATATTTGACGAAAAAAATATTTAAATACAATATTTTTGGGGGAAAAATTAATTTAAAATATTTTTTTTTCAAAATGTTTTCCTTTTATATATAAAAAAATGCTTCTAAAATAATACTTCGTTTGTATAAAGTAGACTTTTCTAGGGAACCTGAACTAGACTTTTTGAAAAATTACATTATCTTCACTGTTACCACCAATTGAAATAATTATCGGCATTGTTTTAAAATTTCTCCCCTCTGTTGTCAAACAATATGGATATAAATGCAATTATAAATTATGTATTTCAAAATTCTAGTTGGCCTCTATAGAGAGGTCTGAGCTATATGCAGGCAATATATTTTAATAGAAGCATTTTTCATAAAAGAATATTTTGAAAATGGGTCATTCTCTCTCTCTCTCTCTCTCTCTCTCTATCTATATATATATATATATATATATATATATATATATATATATATATATATATATATTTTTTTTGTCAAAATATTATACTTAGATAATTTTTTTTTATTATAATACTATTCATAAAACAATTTTAATACATTTTCTAATCTAAATGACACTAAATATCATACGCATTATGCATTCATACGCTTTTGCAAAATCACGGTTCCGAACGTAGTCGGGTACCTTAAGAGGAGCTCTGTTTAGGGCAGGTGTAACTAATACGCGGCCCACTAGCCACAATATTGCACAGTTGAGTTATAGCAGTGGCACGAGAGAAATTATTGAAAAATTAAACATTATAAGAAAGTAATACATTTTTTTTTCATTGATTTATTGAGATACAGATTTCTCGAACAAAAAACATCAATTTATTTCAAATACATTTAAAATATTTTGAATATATTCTTAAACTTGTCTGTAACATAACTTTGTGTGCCATCGCTGTTCTGCAAATTTACCTTGCAGAACTTTTATAGTAAACGAAGATAGTTTATATTTTTAAAAAAAAACTACGTTCAAAAATATTTTTTTTTTCTTCAGCAGGGAGGAGTAGCTCTAAATCTTTTAAAATGAGCTACCTCGGTCTTGGGCATTCCACCAATAGTTCTCACGACGCATAAACATAGGATGTTAGTGAACGATTAAATCTCTTAATGAACTTTTAGCTTTAAACAGTCACCACTACTGATACCATAACTGATACTATTTTTAGTAGTGTTATGTTATACAGGATAAATATTTTTAAATACTCAGCGTTATGTTGTACTGGGATAATTATGATAAGAGTTCTAGTTTGAGAATATTGCAGTTAAATTGTACTAAAAAAATTTACAATATAAGACTGTCTGTTAAACAAAGTTATGCCTTGGGATACCATTGGTCATGATCACAAAGCTATGTTTAATTTTTCAAGAGTCTTCCTTGAGGATGTGAGTAAAATTTCTCATGGGTCAAAGCTTTAAAGTTTAAATAGTTTGTAATTTTTTAAAGTGTGATGCCAACTCAGTTGTCACAATCGTCATTCACGAGGTCCGTCGATAATAACCCAATGTTGCGTTAAACAGCGACACTATTTAAAGTTATACCAAACCAAGTCAAACAAAGTTAGTTGATTGCGCTACAATATTCAGCATTGGTTTCTGTTTTTAACTGACCTATCTTTTGCCCTATTTGTCACCTTTTGTCACATACATTATTAAAACTGCTTCCGCCATTTCACATTATAATTCGGTATATTCATCTAATGATTTTTAGATAGAATTTTTCCATCACATTGAGCATGCGGTACCAGGTTTGCTACTCATGCCGTTTTAGTAAAATTTAAGTTTCATATTCTGATCTGGATGTCAGTAACGATGCGGTGGATACCAGTAAATATATATAAATATATATTTCAATATTTAATCCGCATTGGAGCAGTATGGAAAAGAAAGCGTCATTTCATACGTTGACCATGTAATGTGAACATGACAGAAGTACTAACTTTGATTCATACAGCTCTCGTATAGATTTAAAAAGAAATACATAAATAAGAACGCCGTAACGCAATAAATAGCGAATTATTATTTATACTTTTTATTACTGATTATTGATATAAATATTACACTTTAACCTCTTAGATTGCAACGCATTTGAATGTCGTCGTAAAAACGTTTGGATGGCACGGTAATCTATTTTTGGGATAAGTATATTGAAGTCGCCTTTATTTCCATATAAATTTAATAACTATAGGAAATATTTCCGTGGCTAAATAATAGTAATTAACCTTTAATTTCTAAGAAAATGTTGAATGACAAATGGCATTAAGGTACAAGCTAAAACAGTACTTTTGAAATTATATTTTAGATTGATAAATTAGTTCAGATTTGTTGCGACGAAATCATTTATCATAAATCTATGAATATATTTTCAACTTATTAGTTTTCAATTAATTCAATGTTTTCTACATATAAGAACTAATCGATGTCGCTATTTTTTATGAGGGATTTACAACTGTGTCATTTTCAATCATTCTCTTTTTTCGCCAATAAAATAACACCAATCACTCAACGAGATCATAGCCATAAATTAACCTGATAGTTAAAATAAGCAAATGTAAGTTTAATGACGCTAGAATTTGCTATTTAAATGGAAAAGCAAATATTATTTCTTTTTCAGTGTCGGGGAATACTGTTTCGAAGCAGTTGAAAAATACTTAAAAAAAGTTTCCAAGTTTTGTTGAATACGTAACGCAAATGCACACATCCAGGGAATTTTAACAAACTTCCAGATTTTCTGAGATCGGAGCTCAATGGAATTTAAAAATTCAATTTCTCTCTTCAGTGTCGATAATTGAAGCAGGTGAAATTATGTTTAATTGGCAACAAAAAATATTTTCGTTATTGCATTCGATTTTTAATGAACTCGTTTCGCAGTATTCTTCCTTGGAAGGAAACGAACTTGAAAATATAAAAGCTGATTTTTATGAAACTGATGTTTTGATGAACAAAGTAAAAGGTTTACTGGAATCTATGAAAAAGATTCAACGTCAGGCTATGGATAAACTTGAGTTCATTAATTTGCATGTCTCTAAGCATGACTGTCGGAATAAAGTGACGGAAATCAAGGATCTACTCAAATTGTTTGAAACATCTAAGTCTTCCTTCTTCTGCGCAGATATAAAACACTTTCGAAATGTCGTAGCTAAACTTAACAATCAGTTCAGTTCAGTTCAGTTCAGTTCAGTGCAAGCACTGAAAAAGTGGAGACCTGGCTAACGCCTTATGCTCCGATAAAATTTTGATCAGTTTCTAATCCAAGATATAACACACAGTTCGTGATTGCAGTCTATCTGTAATTGGAATTATCGAGTTGTGCTTCAACTGAGATTGAAGAAAGTAGAGTATAGAGTAACTGGAATTTTAGAATCTATTGGATGATGTCAGAAATTTTTCAACTTTTTTGAACATGCTCTATTGATTTACACTTCGCTATTGAGGAATAAGACCATTCGCCGTGGTTGGAGATAAAATTTTCAAAATTTCACGCTGTGATTTGTATTTGGTACAGTTTAATATAAAATGTTCACTAGTTTCGGGTACTTTACAATCTGCACACAAAGGAGAATCTGTTAGTTTAAAAGGAAATATATATCATTTAACGGTAACTTTTTAACTCGCAACTTATTGATTAAAACTTCTGTATTTCTATTTTTTGCTGCCTGTCTGTTCCATTTTTCAAGATGAGAAATATAAAAAAAAATTTGTATGTCTCTTGCTCTTTTTCCATATTTCTTCACTTTTGATTTTGTGTTGTTTTTTAAAATAGGTATGTAGATCTTCATAAGTTATCAAGAAATAATATTCCACGGCTCTGGAGAGGCTTTAGCTAATTTGTCAACTTCTTCATTAATCTCTATTCCCTTGTGAGCTGGTACCCAAATGAATGTAATTGATTGAGCTATTTGGAGGCACTGATGTAAAGTTGAACTTAAATTTAATATTATCGTATTGGATTTTCTATTAATATTTTGGATGCTTTTTAAGACTGATAAGCTGTCCGTCAAGATGATATAAACTTAACAGGCAGTAAGTTACAGTTCCAGAGACTCGGATGAATAAAGGAATTCGTAAGAATGACATAATTGCTCAGCTTATGAATTTAAATGTTTCACTGCGTCACAGGAGATATACGTTTACTCTCATTTTTCCTTTGTATAACAAATATAGACATCTTGAGAGCGTATTAAAGTCTCAAGGCATGGAATTTTGGTATGATCATTAAAGCAACTGTTCTCTAAACACTGCCAAAATTATCTTAAATTCAAGATTAAATTATGCTACAGTTGGTGAAAGTTAAGTCATTGAACATTTGAACGTATGTAATTTTTTAAATATTTGACAATTACATGTATAATATACTTGTTTCCTTACAAATTGTATTATATTGAAATTTTTTTGTTTAAAGTATTTAGTTATCATATATTGACTATTTTAGGAGAATATATATATTTGTTTAGATTAACATTGTTAGTTCTTTTCTTGCAATATCTTTCTGATAACTTTTTTTTTTTGTAATTTCCAAAAAATATTTGTATCGTTACTTTTATTCTTGCTACAATTCGGATTAATAAAATTCCGTAATAGCAGATCCGTAAAAGTTAGGTAAGTGGATTTAGCCCTTAAACTTATCTTTCAAAACTGCTGTGTGCAGATAAATTCGTACCAAATTATCATTGAATATGGATTGCACAGGCACATTTCCAAATAATGTTGCTTTAAATATTTGACTGCGATAGCAATTTACTTGAAAGAGATTTGAATAGTTATGCGATTATTTATGGCTATATTCGTTGTACACTGCCACCTGTCAATCTTTATGAATGTATACGTTTTGATAAGCTTTGAGACGTATTGAGTACGAAAACTCACAGCCAGGCTAGATATATAAATATGTACAATTTTACTAACAGAACATTCTAAGCCGCCGTCCTACATCGAGAGCACGTTTCTGCCTCCAGTTGGGACCCCAAAACCGGTCTTCGCGCATGTCCATTCTAGACAAGTCTATCCTAAACGTATTGGAACGGGATTCTAGGAAACCCTTCTCCTCCACTTCTTCAGGCAGCAACACCATTCGTTTCTAATCTCCGACGTAATCAAATGGTGCCGGAACAACATTCACTACAAACTCCTCCTTCCTCTATAGAGAACTTTTTCTGCTGAAGGAAAAGTTTTGTTTGAAGATCAACTAAAATCACTTAAATTGTCAACAGGAGATATCACTTTAAAAAAAAAGTTCTAAATAACACTTCCTTTTTAACAGTGTACGATTCCCTTCTGTCTAGAGTTACATACTACAATACAATTAACATATAAAAATAAATGAAAAAATCACATTTTATCTATTAGATATATACAAATTACCCTTTATCTACTTAGTAACTCAATCATATTTAATCCAAATCCTAATCACAAACTTAGAAGAAAGTGAACTTCAAAATAGATATTTTAATATACAGGAAGCAATGCGTTCTGTTTCAGAAGTAAACATTTTAAAGAATTAATGAAGCAAGTTTATATTTTGGCTGAGGATCGTGTAAAGTTAATAACTTTCCCTATCTCTCAGCATGACAGTCGGACTCAAGTGAGGGAAACCATTGATCTCGTAGAAAAACTTGAAACAACTGCTTCAGAACTCTGCGATATGACAAATAAAGTTGAAGATGCCATAACTGGAATTGAAGAAAAGGTGCGTGCTCAGAAAGAAAAGAATGGGGCCACTGACATTCTTGAGTGACCATTTCGATAAGATTATGATTTTAATAAAATTGCAATTTGTGATCTATATACTCTCATCATTCTTATTTTGTATAAAAACACATATGCATAAATTTACTGAATATTCGTGTTTCGAGATATATATTTCTTGTACAGCAATTGAAATAACTATACATGAAATATCGTTAAAATTATTTTGAATGAACAACTATCTTACGCAAAAATCGGTCAGTTTTTACAATTGATATCTTTAATGTGTTTATCCTTGTTTTAAATTATTTGACAATGAAATTATACTTCAAATAAGCATTTTCAAATGTATACTTTACTCTGTACCATACAATTTGTATTAGCTTTTTTATTAACTTACTTTTTGTATACAATCCAGTGATTGTCACAATCTTTTTATATTTACAACCTAATTTTTAACCATAATTTCCATCGTGCCTCCCTACGTACAAAAACCATATTTTGAATTCAAAATTAATATACTTTGTAGTAAAACTACAATATGACTTTAATTAGAACACGAACAGATTATAAAAATAAATATTGAATTTGCATATAATTTTATGACGTTCTTAGCGGATCATTGGTATTTACTAAAAACTTTTTTATTAACTTAGTACTGTTTGAATAAGATATATATTGTGCAGTACTGATAGATTTATATTATATTAGTATAAAAGCTTATTTTATTTATTTTATGTCAAAATGTATTTTGTTTTGCTTTATTTCAGGTTATTTATAAATTTTCTTTCATTTTTTCTTTTCGACTTCTCTATATACTCCGCGCCAACCTTGTAGTGTTATTAGGTCCCCATAGGGGGCGCAAACCAGGGTTGCAGGAACACTGATCTAGTATAATAATGATCCTTCCAAAACCATTGTACATTGACGGTCTTAAATGAATACATATTTTTGTTTATATTGACATTGTTCGTTCTCTCCATGTTGTATCATTCTGAAATTTGTCTTGATATAGTCTATGTAAAATTTTAAGATACTTTTTTTCAATGCTAAATTTGGATTTCATAACGCAACTATGTAAAACAAGGAAAGATAATTTAGGTTTTAAAAGCTACAAGTAAACTTTCAAAACTTTTGTCTGTGTGTCAAAATTATTTATTGCCAAAATTTAAAAAAAACAGATCATGTTCATTTTTTACACGACTAATAGAAACTCAGTCAAGTAAAATTACAACAAAGAATAGAGTACTCATTTTGATATGTGTTCCTCCGTGAGTAGCTACAAAATATAGTTCGGAAGATTAAAGATAACTAAATTTGTTGAGCACCAATTATCTAACTCTGTAGCCGGTACACTTAGAGTTTCTGTAATCCTGAATATTTTTCTTAATTGGTCCGAGTGCATTATCTAACATTTGGGAGGAAGGGGATTGAGTACATGTGATAAATCTCAAATTACATGAATGCATGAGGTCAAATCTGATACAAATATACTCATTTCAAAATGAGTATGACTACGTACTCATTTTTGAGTGTCTTTTTTTCTCTGTGCACAAATAAAATTATTTCTATAAGCCAACTATAATCGCCAATAGTTTATGTAAGCATAAAAACAGTTTAAGTTAAGCAAGATTTAAATTTGTTAGCAAAACCAATCATCAAATATGTTATACAAGTCGGAGAATTTGAAAGGATAAAATACTATATTTTTAAGGATTTCAACAATTTGAGTTTTCCGAATAGATAAAGGAGGGATTTCCGGATTATTGCCGGACCCTTAGAATATTTTTATCTTTGTATACTTCATTGAATAAATGAATCCTGTAAATTTCTACACATCATCATACAATTCTGATTTTACAATTCAATTCGAAGTTCCAAATTCCAAGCTGTAATGGAGAAAGTTGTGCAAGTGAAATTGGGTTGAATGTACAAACAACATTTGTTCAGCGAAACCAGATTTGAGTAAACTTGTTTCATATTGATGTTCATTATAAGGCAGTGAAATATGGGAGTTAATTTACGAAAAATAGAACTGTTATAGCCGAGAGTAAGAGGTGCAATAGTATCAATGATGAAAGTTCTTGACCTAATTAAGAATCGTCTGCAGTTCATTAATTCGCATATCTCTGAGCTTGACTGTCTGACTCACGTGAAAAAGCAAACGAAATCGTCGAATTGTTTGAAACAACTGCTTCTGCAATCTTCGAAATAGCAAATTGTTTAAAAATTGCCGTAATGGGCATTAAAGAAAGAGTGCGTGCATTGACTAATTTGCATATTGCCACTAAGTAGGTTGAATGACACAAACACGCTATTGACTAGCTTACGATTTTAATTCAGTGTGTCATCAGTATACTGTTTTTCTCCTTTTTTTAGTGGAAGTAAAAATATTGACACAGTTTTCATGTTTTGTGACATAGATTTTTGGTATGTTTATTGAAGTAACTATACGTGAAATGTTGTCAATTTTTTCAAAAATAATTATACAAAGTCAAGATATGGGCTCCGAAATAATTGTAAAGGAATAAGGATTAAGGCATATTATGAAGAACTGAATATTATTAGTTTTAATTCACCTTTATTTTTAACATATTCCCATTTTTATCAATGTGAGCCACTTTGGAATTTACAGGGGCCGTAAGACTCCTTGGCCAATCACATGTCGAAACACGAACTACTCCCATTAAAGTTTTCTAATTGGGAAGCCCCAGTTTTCGCTCCACTTGCCTCAATTAATGATCTATACTTATTGAATAGATTGTTGTCATCATACAAGAGATCATTAAGTTCTGATCTAAGTTCAAACTGATTTATTCATCAATTGAAAAATTTAATCTATGGTAATTATTCTCTTAGACACCTTAAAAAGTTTTTGGTTAAATGTTAACACGGTATTCCATGAAAAAGAGTAAAATGTAACAGAAAATTTTATTTAGAAAAATATTTTTTATCAACCATGCCATACTAAATATCGCCGGGGAAACCAGATTTTTTTTTTGGGGGGGGAAGAAATATGGAAGCAGATATCTGTGGAGATGATAAAAATGCTATACTCTTTAACAAATGTGTGGCAGTGTTTCTCAGACTGTGGAACGTGCCCCTCCTGAGGCACGATAATCCTACGAGGCGGGCGCGAGCGTATCGAAATTTAAAGATTTTAAAATAATTAATTTACTAGAATGAATTAAAACACAAAATACTTTAAGACATATTAAAAATTGCTACTTTTATTTAATTTGATGTAATTACGTGATGAGAGATTTTTTTTATTACGTTTTATTTTTAAACCTAAGATACTACTCTTTCAAAGAAAAAACAAAACCAGACCCATACTAGAAACAATTTAGAAAGATAAAAAAATTAATCACTGTTATTATTTTTGAAATAATGTACATAACAGATGATTGGCTGATCATCTGTTTGACCTTATAAGTTATTAGCACAGTTAGTTATCACCCCTTTCTTATGTGTTCGTTTCTCATTTAGGTAAGTAGTAAATAATGTATGTTTCTGTTGAGCTTTTTTCCATGTAAAAGAGTTTTGTGATATTTGGAAAAGCACAGAGAGCACTTTGAAAGATTTCTTGGCCAAGATTTATTTTATGAGTATTCGCAAACATATAAATTATTATGAAAAACGTTTTACACAAAATTTTTAGCACTAACATCCATATTATTATTTGAATACTCTTAGACCTGCGGAATTGATCACGCGGGAAACGCACCACATAAAATCTTTAATTGTGGCAGAACTGTATGTTTGTTACAAAAATAAATTGAAAAGTCCTTGAAAGTAGGTAATTATACATTGTCTTAGTTAAATTACTCACTAGAATCACGATTTTCATCGTGTACGAGAAAAATCATTATAAAAAAACGGAATTGGGCTACTGAATCACACCGCGCGACCATTTAAGTTAGTATCGAGTGTGTGGCTGATCTTATCGCTTTAAATATTAAAAAAAACAATTATTTTTCTTATCGGAATTTTATTTTATTTTTAATTATTTAACATTAATTCTAAATGCTAATTTTTTGAGGTTAAGAACTACAGTTCGCTTAAAACTAATTATAATATGTGTGATTATTCATTTTCAAATATCATTTTAAATTTTCGTAGATATTGTTGCGCGGATTTGGGTTTACTCTCCTGACAATTCAGCTATTATATCAAGAATGTTTAGGTTTTTTTAAATAATGAACAAGTACTAAAGGGTGTACTTCAGACTGTATACTTTTAATATACCAGTGCTACACAAGGTATTTTATCACTAATTTATTAATACTAAATTATGAACAAATTTAATAAGTATTAACGACTTACATGGGCTTGTCTTGCAGAGGCAAAATTATCAAAGGAAGGCTTACGATTAGAAATTGACACCCTGAGTACTTTTTTTTATTTGGCTGTGATCAATATTTTGTCTTCCAAGCAGCCACCGAATTTGTATCAATTTAAAAATTCAAGAAAGAAAACTAAAAAATGTATTACTTAAAAGTAACATACATAAAATTTAACATAATTAGCTTATTAATTAGCACAGTTTTTAATTAGGATCGTATTGTAGTTTTAGCGTCTCTCTCTCTCTCAAAGTGCATTATTAATGCATTCAATGCATTACTATTGTATATAGCGCGATAAAAATTGTGATTGAAAAGTGTATCACTAGTGTTGAAGGAATTAGAAGTACTGATGTATGGAAAAGAAAATTAATTGCAAAAAATAGAGAAAATAAAAAAAAAGGTCTCATCCATGGCAACCGCCAAGAAAATTTGGTATTAATTCTATAACTATATTTTTCTTTTATTTAGGCTTTCATGAAAATATTTATACAGAAAAGAAAATTTCTATGGTGATTACTTACCTTAACAGTTGCAGTGACTCAAGTAACACTTAGCCCGCCCGATCGTGTGGGTAACGAAATTCGGAGCCCTAGAAGCCACATTAATAGAGTATAGTTTATATTTTTTTCTATTTTACAATTATTTAAATATTAATACAAAATTTGAATCGAGGCAATTAGAAATATATTAATTATTCCCTTTTTACGATAGAGCTAAAAGAAGACGTGTTTTCGTTCCATTAGAAAACCAACTTAGTTTGCAAGCCGAAAGTAAATATGGACTACAACCACCATCTGTTGATAAAAATTATACTTTCTACCTTTTACAAACACTATCAATCGGTAGATTCGGGATTTTTCCTATACGACTATTCCAGAAGCATAAATGTATAAGAATGTTTAACACGCACGATCGTACGCAGTGGGTCTTAAAGGGATAAGGAATTATGATATTTCTTCCTGCGTTCTTTCTTGCTATTTGTGAATACTTATCCGTGTACACCAGTGCTCCTCAAACTTTCAATGTTTGCAACCCACTATTTAAGCAAAATTTTCATCGCACCCCCCATACAATAACCATGTATTGGATTAAATAATACTATATATAGACGCTAAAGCTACCATATATATACATGACTTTAACCTAAGGGCCACCGATGTATATAAACGTCTTGCTCAACCAAAATTTTAATTACTCCGGACGTATATATACGCCACCGGTGATTATTAAACTTGTTTTTAACTAAGTATTGTTAAATTAATTATAAAATACACTGAGCAATACTGATACAATTATAAGTGTATTATATCAGTGTAAATAAGTATTTTATTTTTTAATATGTAAGAATATATTTTGCTTGTTTACTTTCAGTAAACTAATACTTTTTAAATAATCTTTTGAATTCGTCTTTTCAATATGCTCGCACCCCCCTTGCAATGTTACCACGGCCTCTAAGGGGGGGGGACACAGTTTGAGAAACGCTGGTGTACACAATTGGTGATGCTTCCAGCCTACTTCGTTTCAATTTTACGTAAACAATATAAAACACCGAAAAAAAATGTAAAGACTTAATACAATTGAATTTAACGTATTTTTCGACTATAAGACAGTTTTTGTTCAATATATATATATGATAAATCATTAATAAGTAATATAAATAAAAAAATAATTCAATTCCTAATTAGATCAACAAAGGAAAATTTTCATTTTTTTAAACTTTATTAAATAGGTCCAATTAATATTAATTGGTTTAAACATATGACAGAATCACAATAATAGATCTAAAAATAGAAAGATTTATCCCATGCAATTTTTCATTTTCCTTTCTATATACGGTGTTGGACTATATATATATAATTTTTTTGTTTATACAATATTTATTCATTCATTAATTATTCTAATAAAATAGTAAGGTAGGATTCGAACCCGTGACCTTTGAAATAGAAGTTAAACGCGCTATCCATTAGACTACAAGAAGAAAACGAATAAACATCCTTTTTATATATGTTGTTGGACTATTATTTTTGTTTGTTTCTATTCTTACCTTGACCACTAGGGAATCACGTCCTAATGACATACAAATCGAACCTTATACTTCTCATATACAACACTAACTATAATTCACGACTATTGCCAGTAGGCAGCCGATGCCTATAGCGAATGTTCAATTGAACACCTTTGCTCTAGGCTTTCCGCTTGCAAATTCCTTACTGCTAGCTGAACGACTCATTAGAAGCCATGATAGACTAGTAGTCAGAGACTACTGACTGATGTATTAAAATATATGGCTTGACTTTACTTGTGAGAGAAGCTGTTTCATAATAAAACTGCTGATGCTGAAAGTACTCTTGTTGGAGAGAAATGGGCCACCAGTTCATGTGTCGTTTTCCTCACATATTTCCTTTTCAAACTACAGGGGCTCGTTTCCAATAGCTCAGTAGCCATTAACATTGTATTTTTTGCATAGCCAGGATTTTAAACGAAAAGTAATTCTCGTCTGTAAATTAATATAAAATTTGACGGTAATATAACTTTTTGTACCTTTTTGCTATTCTGTAAATTTACCTTGCTTAACTTTTATAGTAAACGAAGAGAGTTTATATTTTTAAAATACAAACTACGTTCAAAAATATTTTTTTCCTGAGGAGGGAGGAGTAGCTCTAAAACTTCTAAGATGAGCTACCTCAGTCTTCTCCGCTATCCATTCCAACAATAAATCTCATGACGCATAAACATAAGATCTTAGTGAATGATCAAATCTATTAATGAAATATTTTAGCTTTAAACAGTCACCATAACTGATACTATTATTTATTAAGAATGTTATGTTATACAGGAATGATACTTTCTAATACTCAGCGTTATGTTACACTGGAATAATGATCCAGAGTTCTCGTTTGAGATTATTGCAGTTAAATTATACTAAAAAAATTTACACACACAAGATATAAGACTATCTTTTAAATAAATGTATGGCCTTTGCATCCCATTGGTCGTTATCACAAAGCTATGATTGTTTTTTCAAGAGCCTACCTTGTGGATGTGAGTAAAGTTTTTTTCACGTTTCTTAACGTCACAGGGATATGGATCTGCAATAGATCCTCCATCCCTATCTGATAATGTATTTTGGCACTGATAAGTGGAAGATATGAGTGTAAGTAAAATTTCTCATGGGTCAAAGTTTTATAGTTGGTATAGTGTGAAATTCTTGAGAGTGTGATGCCAATTGAGGTGTCACAATCGTCCTTCAAAAGGTTAGTCGCAAGTAACGCAAAGTTGCGTTACAGAGCGAAAATATTTAAAGTTATACCAAATCAAGTCAAACAAATTTAGACGATTGCACTGCAATTATTGAGGAATTGATTTATGTTTTTAACAGACCTATTTTTTATCTATTTGTCACTTACATTATTTCGTTTTTAATGTATTGTTTCTCTAGGTTCTAGATGAATCCAGATCATTCTTTAGAGTGCATACTGGGTATTTCTCGAATATTCCGAAGTGTATAAAAGCAGAGTTCATCGCCAGTTGGGGATGTTCTCAGTCCAGTGTTGTATCGAGCTCCCAGCGTTAGAATAAATCTAATTGTTTTTTTAATTCAACTGTGTACTTCTTTCGAACTCCGTGACAAGTTTGGTGGAGGCGCGGGGTACAATTACGTCAAACGTGGATAATAGCGACAACCTTCGCAGGAGCCTCCGGTTAAGAGGATTATCCCCCGAATTCGGACTGTTAAAAGAAAATAGTAGGAAGAGGACAAAAATGCCGACCGAGCAAGAAGCCAAGCCCGCTGTAGTAACACCTTCGTTACAGCAATGGAGGAGCCCATCGACCTTCCGAGGAGTGCCTGGGGCTCGAATGGCTTAAAGAATACGATCGAGTAGCCAACTTTAACAAGTGGGATGACATGATGTGCCTGGCTAACGTTTATTTCTTTCTTGACGGTACTGCGAGACAGTGGTATGTCAACAACGAAGACGCCTTAGATTCCTGGGAAGCGTTTAAAAATGGACTAAGTGGACTTTTCGGTGACCGTCAAAAATATACCAGAAGGGCAGAAGAACAACTAAAATGCCGAGCCCAGCGTTCAGGCGAGAGTACACAGTCCTACATACAAGGTGTATTATGACTTTGCCAAGAGGTAAATCCTCTGATGAAAGAAGACGAAAAAGTGTCACACCTAATGAAAGGTGTTGCTGAGGATATTTATCAGGCCCTGTTGAGGAGATAAATCAACGACACAGCAAGTTTTATCAAATAGTGCAACTATATCGAAGATATGAAGCAGAAGATAGTTGATCGACCGAAATTTGAAAGGCTTCCAAACGTCGTACCGGTTGCATCCCTGACGGATGAGACTAATTTGGTCTCTCTTATTCGCACAATCGTACGAGAAGAAGTCCATCGACTAGTTAACCAGACGCAAGAATCTTTGGACTCCGATCCCCAATCCTTAGAAGAGGTTGTTCAAGACGAAGTTAAAAGGGTTTTGGCCTCAGTGTCAACAAAACCTACAGAAACTAGACCACGACCAACATACGCCGCTGTAACCAGGAAATACAGAGCTCCTGTTCAGAAATTCCCACCTGAACCAAGAAAAACAGATGTGTGGAGAACGGCTGACAACAGACCTGTTTGTTTCCACTGCGGACGTCCTGGACATGTAATGCGCTACTGCCGAGAGAGAAAGGCTGTCTTTGACAACTCTCGAAACCGCCGACGGAACTTCGACGACGTTGGCACTGAAGAAGAAATACGCCGACCAAACTCTTCTCGCCGTTTTACGCCAAGTCCCACGAGAGGCCGATCCCCAATACGTCGTTACAGATCCCCGTCGCCATATCGCCGATCCAGTCAGTCGCCAAGCCGTAGGAGCGAGGAAAACTAAATAGAGCGACCTTCCAAGGAGGTGAGGCCGCGTGTACTGGAAATCCTCCGTCGACCGCCAAGATGACTGGTAACCAACTAGACGTAATAATAGATAAGAAGCCGATACGTGCTCTAGTAGATTCTGGGGCTTTGTTTTCTGTCATATCCGATAAGTATCGCCGATTTTTAAAGAAAGTTCTGTTTGCTGATGCCTAGAGTGTTATGCTGAAAGTTGCGGATGGAAATTTTGTTCGGCCGATAGGAAAATGTGTTTTACGTGTCCGTATAAACAATCGAGAACTGCCTTTTGAATTTATTGTTTTATCACATTGTAGCCATGACGTCATCCTAGGATGGGACTTTTTAGAGGCGTCTCAAGCCGTTATAGACTGTGGACAAAATGAACTTGTTCTAGAAGAGATCAGTCGAGACTCCACAGCGCCTGACGCCTGGAATTTGTATGCCACCAGAGACTATACACTTAAGCCGCATTCTTTAACTAGAATAACAGTATCAGGATATCAAACCCGAGGAGACATAAATGTAGTTCTAGACGGCAGCAAACATTTGCTCTTCGAGAAAAATATTGCTGCACCATCCATGGTATCCACATATCGTAACGGAAAAAGTGATGTCTGGGTTACCAACCTGCAGTTCCGAAACCAAATCATCCCTAGAGGAATGTGCATAGGCCAAGCTGAACCACTAAATGAAGGGCATCTATGTGTTATTTCTGACACATCGGGTTGCTTGGATGACCAGCAAGAAACTTCGGAGTCACAGATGAATTGTTCGTTAATGATGTCACCCGAGTTAAGTGACGAACAGAGAAATAAGCTATCCGAACTACTCCGGAAATTTTCTGGGCTTTTCACGAAGACCGACAAGTCGACAGCCGCGAAGACGAATGTGAAACACAGGATTTTTACTGGTGATCATGCTCCAATAAACCAACGAGCCTACAGAGTCTCGCCGACTGAAAGACGCATCATTCATGAAGAGGTTCAGAAAATGCTTGATGAAGGTATCGTCCAATCTTCTGAAAGTCCTTGGTCATCACCCGTTGTGCTCGTAAGAAAAAAAAAGACGGTAGTTGGCGTTTTGCGTCGATTATCGCAAGCTGAATAGCGTCACGAAAAAAGACGTTTATCCTCTGCCTCGTATTGACGATACGCTCGACTGTCTGAAAGGTGCCAAGTTCTTTTCTTCCATGGATCTCTGATCTGGTTATTGGCAAATAGAAATAGATGAAACGGATCGTGAAAAGACGGCATTTATTACCCCCGAAGGCTTATACGAGTTTAAAGTCATGCCGTTTGGTCTATGTAATGCACCTGCGACCTTCGAGAGAATGATGGACAATTTGCTACGCCATTTTAAATGGACTATGTGTCTTTGTTACCTAGATGACATAATAGTGTTCTCAGAAACTTTTGAAGACCATCTTATACGATTAAGACTTGTTCTAAAATGTCTTCAGGAAGCTGGTCTTAAATTAAATTCAAAGAAGTGTCTTTTGCTGCCCAAGAAGTAAAGATTCTAGGCCATCTTGTATCTAGTAATGGCGTTCGTCCCGATCCCGACAAAATAAAAGCCGTAAGAAATTTTCCCACTCCAAAGAATATGCATGACATACGAAGTTTTCTTGGCCTTTGTTCATACTTTAGAAGATTTATTAAAGGTTTCTGTTATCTCGCCGAACCTTTGCAGTCGTTGCTGAAAAGTGGCGTGGAGTTTCATTGGGGTCCTGAAGAGGTGGAAGCATTTAACAGTCTTAAGAAAGCACTTACTTCGGATCCACACAGTATTGGGGATGTACGACGAAAGAGCTTCTACAGAAATCCATACTGATGCAAGCGGGTACGGTATCGGAGCTGTCCTAGTACAAATTCAGAATAATGTCGAGAAAGTTATAGCATACGCTTCTAAAACTCTGACAAAAGCCGAAAAGAATTATTCCACCACAGAAAGGGAATGTCTTGCCATCGTATGGGCTACCAACAAATTCCGGCCGTACATCTTCGGAAAACACTTTACTGTTGTAACTGACCATCATTCCTTGTGCTGGCTCATGAATTTAAAGGATCCTTCAGGAAGGCTTGCCAGATGGGCCCTCCGACTTCAAGAGCATGATTTTGACGTAAAATATAAAACCGGTAAGAAGCATAGTGACGCCGACGCTCTTTCGAGAAATCCAGTGGAAGAGGAAACGGAAACACCAGACAAATTTTTAGCAGTCACGACGGGTATGAACCTTGCGATGGAACAGAAAAAAGATCAAGACCTTGCGAAATTAAAACTTTTGAGCAACTCATCCAAAAACGAAGAATTCGGATTCATCGATGGTTGTGGTTACCAGTCATTCCTAAACATCTACGAGCAGACATACTAAGGCACTTTCATGACGCCCCCACCGCAGGACACTTTGGTTTCGCGAAAACTTATGACAGGATTCGCAAGAGATTTTACTGGCCGGGAATGTACCGAAATGTCGTTCGGTATGTCATGCATTGTCGGGAGTGGCAAAGGAGAAAATCCGTTCCTCAACGACCACCTGAACGTTTAGTTCCCATCCCTCCAGCTATAGGTCATTTCCATCGCATTGGAATTAATCTCCTTGGGAGATTTCCAAAGTCTGCTCATGGAAACAAATGGATAATAGTCTGCACGGATACTAACGCGAAAAGCCTTGCCGACAGCCGAAGTCGCCGAAATAGCGAAGTTCTTACTTGAAGAAATTGTCCTCAGGCATGGAGCTCCTCGAGTAATTATCACAGATCGTGGAGCCGTCTTTCGATCCAGACTTGTTTCCTCTCTCGTCGACTTGTGTAACATTGATCATCGTTTCACAACGGCGTATCATCCCCAAACAAATGGACTGACGGAGCGCTTCAATAAGACCTTGGCCGACATGTTGTCAATGTATGTGGATGTAGAACAGAAAAATTGGGATGAAATTCTACCATTTGTAACCTTCGCTTATAATACCGCTAAACAAGAGACCACAGGTTTTACGCCGTTCTATTTACTTCATGGTCGTGAAGCGGAAACGACACTAGATACAATGCTACCATTCTGTCCTAACGATTTTTATGACAATAACATTACCAAGATAGCAGCCAGAGCCGAAGAATCACGACAGCTAGCCCGAGTGCACTCTGAGAGCTCAAGACAAAGATCGTCGACGTTACGATTCCAAACACCAAGTGGTATCCTACGCTCCCGGAGATCTCGTATGGGTTTATACTCCAGTGAGAAAAGTCGGTCTCTCCGAAAAACTCTTAAGAAGGTATTTCGGACCGTATCAGGTGCTACGCCGTTTATCAGCCGTGACTTACGCAGTACAAGATTTTGATCCTGCTTCACGAAAAAGAAAACTAAGAGAAGTTGTCCATGTACTGCGTATGAAACCGTACCATGATCCCGCCGAGCAAATCGAAACCGAGGATATTCCTCCCAAAGAATCATACAAAGGACCCATCACTCGTTCCAGAATAAAGACCCTTGAACAAAATGACAGCGGGGCGCTGTCTTCTTTTTCGAGGGGAGCAATGCCGCACGCATAATTTGCTACAAGTCCCGATAGCCGAGTTGGCAGAGCGTTGGACTTAACTTCCTCAGGTCTCGGGTTCGAATCCCGGCCCCGGCAGATTTATCCAAAGACTGGAATTTTGTTCTCGTTTTTAATGTATTGTTTCTCTAGGTTCTAGATGAATCCAGATCATTCTTTAGAGTGCATACTGGGTATTTCTCGAATATTCCGAAGTGTATAAAAGCAGAGTTCATCGCCAGTTGGGGATGTTCTCAGTCCAGTGTTGTATCGAGCTCCCAGCGTTAGAATAAATCTAATTGTTTGTTTAATTGAACTGTGTACTTCTTTCGAACTCCGTGACAATATTGCTACCGCACCATTTCACGCTATGCTTCGTGATATTCTTCTAAAGATTTTTATACAGAATTTTTTTATAACATTTCGCATGCTGTGCCAGGTTTCCTACTCATATCATTTTAGTAAAATTATAGTTTCATATTCCAGTCTGAATGTCGTGGCCGCGGTAGCCGAGTGGTATAGGTATCGGACTGTGGCTTGTTTTGTCACGAGTTCGAGCCCAGTACCACTAAAGACCCGCCGTGTTGGGCAGCGATGCACGTTAAATCTGTCGAGAGCTGAAACGTGCTCCCGTTGGTGTGGTGTGGTAGTTAGGAGAGGGGGTGCCAGCTCATGTGTCGTCCACGTCACTTGACCATGGTTCAAATTACGTGGTCTGTCGCCAAAAGCCCTCGTGTAGCTGAACAGTGCGACGTTAATATCAATCACTCAATTAATCAACCAGTCTTAATGTCACTAATGATGGATACCAGTAGATATGTATTTCAATATCTTAATGTTAAGTCCTCATTGATGCAGTATGGAATGGAGGGCGTCAATTCACATGTCGACAACGTCATCACATGTGAACATGACAGAATTACTAACTTTGATTCATATAGTTCTAGTAAAGCTTGAAAAGGGGATTTATAAACAAGCAACCTTTGTGAAACTATCAGTAACGAATGATTTTTTTCACATTTTATTACTCATTATTGTTACACAGATTACGCTTAGATTGCAACGCATTTGAATGTCCTCGTAAAAGCGTTTGGATGGCCCGGTATTTAATTTTAGGATACGTATTATATTGAAGTCGTCTTTATTTCAATATAAATTGAATAACCAGAGAAAATTTTTGAATTGCTAAATAATAGTAAATAAATGTTGAATGACAAATGGTATTACAGTACAAGCTAAAACAGTACTTTTAAAATTATATTTTACATTGAACTATTATTTTAGATTTGATGCGATGAAATCATTTATATATATATATATATATCATAAATTTATGAAAATATAATTTCAAGTTATTAGTTTTCAAATTATTCAACGTTTTCTACATATAAGAACTAATCGATGTCGCTAATTGTTTTATGAGGGATTTACAAGTGTCTCAATTTCAATCATTCTCTTTTTTCGCCAATAAATTTACACCAATCAATCAACGAGATCGTCATAAATTAACCTGGTATTTAAAATGAATAAATGTAAGTTTAGTGACGCTAGAATTTGCTATATAAGCGAAACAGCAAATATTGTTTCTTTTAGCGTCGGAGAATACTGTTTCGAAGCACTTGAAAAATACTTTAGGTATATAAATTTTATTGATTTCGTAAAGCAAATGGATTCAGGGAATTTAAACACACTTTCGGACTATTCTGAGCTCAGAACTCAATGGAATTTAAAAATTCAATCTGCAGTGACGTTAATTGAGCAAGGTGAAACTATGTCTAATCGACATGAAAGAATATTTTCGTTAGTGCATTTGAATTTTAATGAACTCGTTTCGCGGTATTCTTCCTTGGAAGGAAGCGAACTTGAAAAGATAAGAGCTGATTTTGATGAAACTGAAGTGTTGATGAAGAAAGTAAAAAGTGTACTGGAATCTATGAAGAAAATTCAATCTGAAACTAAGGATAAACTAGAGTTCATTAATTTACATGTTTCTGAACATGACTGTCGGAAGGAAGTGACTGAAATCAACGATCTCCTTAAATTGTTTGCAACAACGGCTTCGTTCTTCGACGAAGATATGAATCAGTTTCGAAGTGCCGTAGCTGGACTTAACAGAAAAGTTTGTACACTGGCAATAACGAACCGTTTGAGAGCCTCGGATGAATAAAACAAATCGGTAGAATGCGAATATTGCGTAGCTTATGACTTTAACTCTGTTTCACTGCGTCATAGGATATGTTTACTCACATTCCACTTTAGTATAACAAATATTGACTACTTGAGAGCGTATTCAAGACTTAAGGCATGGCATTTTGGAATGGTCTTTTAAGTAACTGTTCTCTAAACACTGCCAAAATTATCTTAAATTCAAGATTACATTATGCTAAAATTGGTGAAAGTGAAGTCATTGAATATTTTAATATGTATAACTTTGTTTTTAAATATTTGACGATTACACGTATACTATACTAGTTTCCGTACATATTGTCCTAGCTTGAAATATTCTTTTTCAAGTATTTAGTCATTATATATTGACTATTTTAAGAGAATAAATATTTTTTTTTATATTCACATTGTTAGTTCATTTCTTAATACCTTTTTGATAAATTTGTATTTATGTAATATGCAAAATGTTTTACATCTTTACTTTTTTTCCTTGCTTCAATTTGATTAAAAAAAGCAGATCCGTAAACATTAGGTAAGTGAATTTTGCCCTTAAACATACGTTTCAAAAATGCTGTGTGTGCAGATAAATTCGTATAAATTTCTCATTGAATACGATTGCACAGGGACATTTCCAAATAATGGTGCTTTAAATATTTGACGGCATAAGCAAATCACTTGAAATATATTTGATCAGTTACACGATTATTTATGGCTATATTCGCTGTACACTGCTTCTTGCTAATCTTTATGAATGAATACGTTTTGATAAGTTTCTATACTAACTGAATATGAAACTTTCCATGGCAAAAAAATGTAGTCTTCTTTAAGGGTAGCAATAGTTCTTTATAGACAGTTAAAACAAAGTTTACAAACAATTAGTTTTAATGAAATGAAAGATTGCAGTTAGTTGTGATGTAGTTAGTGTTCTTAAAATTCAAAATCTTAAAGTTTCAACAGGATACTTCCAAGATCCCAAAGTATATTTCTTGCGTACAAAATTTCACTTATAATTCCAATTTAGGATGAGGGCATTTGTTTATCGTTCCCTTTTAAAATGTTTCAAATAATATGGTCTCCAAACTAAAATTCTAAATTTCTTATGCGAGTCGAGGTTGGGTTACGCGAAGGTGCACAAAAATTATTTAATACTTTCTTTAGACATTTTATCTAAACTCCATCTACCCTTACAGACTGACTTTTAATTCAAAAGCCCCTGAATTTTCAATGGCACCATAACCTAACCCGCATATACGACTGTATTTGTAGCTTACGGCATTGATCTATAGATAACTGATAATTCTGGAGGCATCCCATCGGCTACACGTTTCTCGTATACTTGATTAACCTTCAGATGTCATGGTAGATATTTTACTCCTGGATATGAAGTAATTATCAGTATGCTAGTCTTAAAATTTCCTTTAAAGCAGTGCTTCTCAATTTTCAATATTTAGGACCCAATTTTTTTTCAAACGACTTTCATTGGTTCCCTCCCGTACAATTAGGATGGAATGAATTCAATAATAAATCACTTCGCCAATAAACCTTTTAGCGAGGGAGACTTTTCATTATAAAACGCACGAATTATGAAGATAAGTATTCAATATTATATGTATCGTATTTACTCTTTTCTAAGCTGCATTATTTTTCCTCTGTTAATGATGTAGAAAATCGGATGTCTTTTGTTTAATAATAATAAAAAAGAACAATTCAATAAACGTTACTTATTTTATTTTTAAGTTTGTTATTTTATTATACATTGTGTGCTGATACATTGGTTGGGCCTAAGAAACATTTGTTGTGGGTTAAATGCGGCTTGCTGGCCGCGAGTGTGACGAGTCTTAACAAGTCTTAAAAGTTAACTGGTTAAGTTTATAACAAGCATGTTTTACCCAATGTAGTGGTGTAGTTCTAAGTCTTTCAACATGAGTTCTGTCCTCTTCGCCTTTCTTTAACAGCCCTCGTAAAACTTCAAATTGCTTTGGGACCAATCATGTAAGTGAATAAACTTCTAAGGGAAATTTTTCTTTAAACAATTCTTTGATATTTATATTTTACATCAATAATCATCATTCGAAGTTCGCTTTTGGTGGTTGAGTGGTAGTGTATCGCGGTTCATTGCTACAGGTCTGGTGCTCAAACCTAGGGCAAGGCAAGACTGACTCAATCTTTCATACCTACAGTTGACCAATAAATGATTACAAAGCATACTTGACAAAAAAACACTGGTGATGTTGGTGTCAAACATGCTACTTAAAAGCAACTACTCATGCATCTCAAAGTGCAACCACATGAAATATGAGACATGCGCAAAAAAGCCTTTTCTCGCTTTAGGCCAGCTTTTCTCAAACTGTGGGGCGTGTGATCTCTTAAGGAGTCGAGATAACTCTACGAATGGGCTCTAGCATATAAAAAAGTAGGAAGCAAAATATTTTTAAAGCTATTAATTAAATGAAAGTAAACAAACAAAATGGATTCTGGCAAAATGAAAACTAAAATTAATATTTACGCATAACACACACGCCCTATAAATGTATTAGTACTGCACACTGTATTTTGTAATTAATTAAAAAATACCATGATAAGAACAAGTTTAATAATTACCAGTGACTCTCCATGGGCAGCTCAAACATAAGATTATACACAACAATTAACACACCTTGATAATTTGTATGGTATATAAATAGTCCCTTAAATCTCTTGAATCCTCATAGTTGAGACTCTGTAGAGAGGTCTGAGCTATATAAAGTCAAATTATTATAATAGAAGCAAGTATTTTTCCCAAAAGGAAAATATTTTGAAAAAAAGGTTATTTTATGTTAATTTTCTGCCGAAAGATTGTATTTAAATAATTCATTTTCTCAAAATGTCTTTAAAGCAATTTTAAACATGTATTTTAATCTAAGTGACTTTAAATATCATGGTATTAGCTATTTATGCGCTTTATTAAAATCACGGTTCTGAACTTAGCTGGATACCTTAGAGAACCACTCTTTTAATTTATACCAAATAAAGTCAAACAAAATAAGTTGATTGTTCTGTAATATTGCGCATTTTCATCCGTACAAACACATATATTTTTCGACTTATCCATCGCCCTTTCTCAATTAAATGAATAAAACTGCATTTGCCCTTTTACTTTTTGATTTTCAGTCGGATTTTATTCAACGCTGAGAACGGAGTACCAAAGCTTACAATCCATATAAGTCAGTGCTTCTGAAACTGTTGTGTGCGCCCGGGGGGGGCGCGATAAGCCTACAAGGGTGTCACGAGCATATCGGAAATAAAATTAAAAAAAAATATTTACTGTAATGAAGTAAAACAAAATACTTACGATATAATAAGAACATACACATTTACACTGATATAATTTATATATATCATCTGCTATATTACGATTTCAAAAATAAAAGCTTCTACTTCATGACCTTTTTTAGCTATGTATGTTACTATAACCAAATAAAAAACATTTTATTTGATTTGCTGTAGTACCATGATGAGAGATTTCTTATTACTTTTACTTTTCAAACCTAAAATACTGCTTTACAGAGAAAAAACGAAACCCAGACCCATAATCAATAAAAAAATTCAGGAAGATAAAAAATTCGTCACTGTTATATTATTGGCATCAGCTGTAGGCAGCAGAATGTATTTGCTGCGGTTTGACCTTCGAAATTACTTGTATGGTTAGTTACGTTCCTGCTCTTATGTATTTATTTTTTCATTTACGGAAGTTGTAAATAGTTTATTTCTGCTGCGCTTTTTTCCTAGTAAAATATTTTTATGATTTTTGGAAAAGCACAGGGAACACTTTGAAGGATTACTAGGCCAATATTTTTTTATGAAAATTCCCAAACATATAAAGCATACTGAAAAAGGTTTTACATAATTTTTTAGAACAATTATATTGTACTAAATACATTTTTAATCTGGGAGCGGTCACGCCGAGCACAGAGTACGCGAAATCGGTAATTATGGCAAACGGCAAACCTGTTTGTTACCAATGGCCCTGACACTATCATCCTGTTTAAGAGTCTTAACGGGAACAAATATATATATATATATATATATATATATATATATATATATATATATATATATATGTATATATATGTCTCATATTGCCCTCTTTTTTGGGAGTTAAAAACGTTTTATTACCATCATAATGTACTTGTTTTGACTGAGTTCTTTTGGCCGCGGTAGCCGAGTGGTATAGATATTGGACCGTGAATTGCTTTGTCACGAGTTCGAGCCCAGTACCACTAAAGACCCGCTGTTTAGGGCAGCGATGCACGTTAAATCTGTCGAGAGCTGAAATGCCCTCCCGTTGGTTTGGTGTGGTAGTTAGGAGAGTGTGGTGCCAGCTCAGGTGTCGTCCACGTCACTAGACCATGGTTCAAAATTACGTGGTCCTTCGCCAAAAGCCCTCGTGCAGCTGAGCAGTGCGACGTTTTTATTCAGTCACTCAATCAATCAATTGACTGAGTTCCTGATGTGATAACTTTTTTTCCGAATGATTTGCTTTTTCCTAAAAAAGTAGGTGAATATATTTTCTATTAATTAAACTATTCACTGGAATTACGATTTTTATTGTGCACTATAAAAATAATTATAAAAAAAGATTTGGGGTGACTCAAAAACCCTGCTCGAATATTAGTATCAAGTGCGCGCCTGCTCCAGGGTTAAAACATATTGAAGTCTTTTCGCTTTAAATATTAAAAATAATAAAATTATTCTTCATAGGGATTTTATATTATTGTTCATTATTTACCATCAATTCTAAACGCTAATTCTGTGAGGCTTAAAATTACAGTTCGCTTAAAACTAATTATAATTTGAGCAATCATTTAAAAAAAATAATTTTACATTTTTGTAAACATTGTCGCACTCTTGGCATTACTTTCCTTACAATTCAGCTGTTATATCAATAATGCATTGTTTTCTTATGAATGAACTCGTGCAAATAGCGTGTACTTCAGCCGGTATACTTTTATGTATCAGTACTGCACAGAGTATTTTATAACTAACTAATTAATACTAAATTAAGAATAAGTTTTAATAAGTATTAGCGACTGCCATGGGCTTGTCTTGCCGAGCAAAATTTTTCAAAGGAATGCTTATGATTAGAAATTGACCCACTGAGTTCTTTCTAAAATAAAAGCTGATATCTATATTTTGTCTTCTAAGCAGCCACCGCATTTTGCAATATGTTCCAATTTGAAAATTAGAGAAAGGAAAAATAACATAATAATTATCGTATTTATTTTTTTATTTTTCTGTTTTGCTTAAAAGTATTATATACAGAATTTCATACTTATGTTATTAATTTGTACGGATTATAGTTAAGATAGCGTATTGTAGCTTTAGCGTCAAAGTACATTATTATTGTATTCAGTACAATATTAATGTATAAGGGGGGAGCGATAAAAATTGTGATTGAAAAGAAGGGGTATTGAAAGTTTGAGAAGCACTGATATAAGTTCAAGTCAGATAGTGTCACATGCTTGAATGCGATACCACAATAATATGAGACTTTTACTACGGCATTAGTGTTTTAACTATCTTAAAGCAGTATTCACAATTTTAGCGATCCACTTTTCAATCTTAATTTTAATATCACCCAACCTTAATACAATAACTATTTCTCGAATTCAATAGTAATATCTTTTAACGCTAAAGCTAAAATACAATTTTAATTATAAAACATACATTAAGATAAGTATTAAGATAGGTATTAAGATAGGTATTACATTTTATGTATAGTTTTGTATATGACTAGAACATAGGTTGTTTAACTTATATTAACTTAAACCTTTTATTTAGAATTCATTAATTAATAATAAAATAAGTCTTGGAGTACTGATACATTTATAACATTTATAAAGATATTATATAAGCGTAAAAAAGCATATAATTAATTATGCCATAATGTACTTTTTCTTTAGCTTCTTTACAGTAAACTAATACTTTTTCAATAATCTTTTGTTTTCGACATGCTCACGAACCCTTGGTAGAATTATCACCCCCACCCTTGGGGCGCACCCTACACTTTGAGAAGCGCTGTCTTAAAGCTAGACCCCGACCCTGTCGGTCTCGCAGGGCATGCGATCCAAAGAGAAAATTTGTCCTTAAAATTAAATCCGACGCTACTCTTTAAGTGCCATGATATTTTTATAAATTTGAATATTTCTAAATGATACCGTATCTAGTATTACTTTCTTCACATTCATCGTAGTGAAATTTCCATCATGAAACCATAAGCATTTAAAACTTTTTGCATATTACAAAACTCCAAAGTTATCAGAAAGATGTTGCAAGAAAAGAATTAACACAATTTGAATATAAATAAAAATATTTATTCTCTTAAAATAGTCAATATATGATGACAAAAAATACTTTAAACAAAATATTTCAGGATAATCCAATTTGCAAGGAAAAAAATAGTATACATGTAATTGTCACATATTTAAAAACAATAATATATACACGTTAAAACATTCAATGACTTCACTTTCACCAATTTTAACACTAATAACATCTAATGAATCTATTGCGATACGCATTAAAATTTTATATAAAAACACAATTAAGAAATTGTTGCTATTTTCAACCAAAGTATTGCTTCACGAAGTAAGAAAAAAGTATGCAATGCAGAACTTCGGTTTTGTAATAAAATTGATTTTTACTCTCTGATGTCCAAGGAAGAATGTAATGACGTTTTAACGGGAAAGTGCTATTTGCCAAAATATTTTTTTAAAAAAAGAATTATTCTAAATATTGTTAAACAAATACTTTTAATATTTTTTTGTAAATATTTATCAAAAACACCTAAAAGCATTAATTAAAAAATATATATCATCACAATGTATTTTTAAAAATTTAAAATAAGGTTTATTGCAGAAAAAATTAGTGATCACAGTGAACTTTATTTTTCCATCTATAAAACAAATAAATAACTGCTTGCTGATAAAAATAATTAACTTTTTTCACTTTAGAATAGAATATATATTACTTTTGTGCAATAAATAAAAATATGTCTGGGTGGGGGTCAGAAATTCGAAAAAAAAATTTGACAAAGGAAGGGTTAATATCCCTTAATTGCCCCAGTGTAGATTGCAACGTACCAGATCATATGACGACCACATTACGTGCACATGAATTTTAATTATCAATTCCATTTCATATAGCTCTCGTAAGGCTTCTGAAAATAAACCATCACAAAGCAATTATCTCATTAGATGATATCCTATTATTTTTCCAACGAACTAATAAGTTTTAGATTTAATCGCTTGAAATGCAACGTAATTGAATGTGTTCATAAAAGTGTATAAAAGTTCGATAGTTAAGGAATATTTGCACATTTAAATCGTATTTATATCAATCTACCTTGATTAACTGCAGAACAGTATTCCGTGGCTAAATAATGTTTTCTAAACTGTATAATTTTTTAATAATAGTAGGCACCCGATGCCTGTAGCGAACGTTCATTCCAAAACATTTGCTCGAGACTCCATTTGCAAGATCTTTACTAAATAATTAATATTTTTAATTTTTTTCCACTTTTTATAATGTTCGCGCCCTCCTCGTAGAGTTATCACTCCCCTATAGGGGTGCGCCCCACAGTTTGAGAAATGCTGCACTAACACGTTAATACAACCGTAGTTAATGTTCACAACATTGATTAGCAGACCACGGGTGCCTAAAATAAGCTTTCAATCCCATTTCTTTTTCTCTAGGCTTCGCACTAGTTACATCTTTATTGCATGATGATTAAGCCTTCAGTGGTCATGGTAGATAGTTTGGTGCTAGTTTGATTTGACAGGGCAAGGCACTAAGAGCTACTTGTCGTTAGTGAGTTAAATATATCGAGAGCTCAAACGTCTTTCCGTTGGTGTGGTTGTCAGGAGTTGAGGTTTCTGCTCAAGTGTCATCTTCGTCTCTTGCCTCCGTCTCCAAAAAGCCCTTGTGTAGCTTAACATTGTGACGTTAATATTCACTTAAACATGTCATGGTGTTGAAGTTTGAGAGTGAGATGGATAAAGAGGTGTCGCACTCGTCAATCAAATGTTTCCTTCACCAACATCCTAATGTTGACTTAAAGAGCCACTCTTTAAATTTATACCAAATTAAGTCAAACAAAATAAGTCTACTGTGCTGTAATGTTGCGCAATTTTTTTCAGTATTAAACAGACATAACATTTGCTTTGTTTATTACCGTTTTTAATTAACTTAATTAACCTACAGTAAAAAATTGTGCATGAGAAGTATGTAGTTTCTCAGAAAACGGTATATAAACTTACGCAATTTAACATGATATCCTATGGACGTACCTGACCCCTATTTAAATAAATTTTTATAAATATTATTAAACAGATATTTTTAATATTTTTGTAGATATTTATCATTAACACTTCAAAGCAGTAGCATCAATTAAAATAATATTATCACAGTGTATGTTTTAAAACTTATAATACGGTTTATTGCAGGAAAAATTGGTGATCAGTGAACGGGATTTTTCCAACTATAAAACAAATAATTAACTGCTTGTTGATAAATAAAATTCAACCTTTTCACTTTTCAATAGAATATATATTATTTCTGTGCAATTAAATGAAAGATATTTTGTGGGGTCAGAAATTCATATAAAAAATCAGACACAAGAAGGGGTGATATCCCTAAATTGGTTTCGTATAGATTGCTAGGTACCAGTTCATATGACGACCACGCTACACATAAGCATGATTTTGAGTTATCAATTCCTTTTTATATAGTTCTCGTAAGGCTTCTGAAAAAGACCATCACAAAACTATCAACACTAAATAATCAACCATACTTTTTCCAACTAAATAATAAGCTTTAGATTTAATCGCGTAAAATACAACACAATTGTTCATGAACTCGTATGAAGAATCGGCAATTTGGAAAATTCTGCACATTAAAATAGTATTATATCAATCTACCTTGATTAAATATAGAACAGTATTGCAAGGCTAAACATTAAATTATATCATTTTTTTAACAATAATTAATCAAAATGCAGTAAAACAGAGTATTAGAAATCATATTTTGCATTAAAAACAAAAATTTGGAATTAACGTGATAATTTTTTTAACACACAGTTGTGTCACCAAAAAAACTAAGTGTGTAAGCCAGTGTTTCGCAAACTGTGGGGCACGCCCCCTTGGGGAGCGCGGTGTTCTTGTGAGGGGGGCGCAAGCATATTGAAAATAAAAGGTTTAAAAAAATTTGGAATGAAAAAAAAATGCTTTCTGACAATAAAAAATGCACATTTACAGTGATATAATTTATATATATCATCTGGTGATCATCAAAAATAAAACATTCCACTTCAAACGTTCATTAGCTATCTTTGATCCTAAAGAGTGTTTTTTTTCCAAAGATAGAAGTTTAAGTTGGCATTACTTTCCAAGATGACAATTGATTTAACAGCTGTCAAGTGATTTATTCTCATTTTGGTTTGGCAATTCATCATCAATAGACTCACGCCTGAACAAGATTCGTCGAATGGGCCCAAAATGAGATTGCCGTTGTTCCCAATTTTCGTAAGCGAATTTTGTTTAGCGATGAAGCGCACTTCTGGTTGAATGGCTACATCAACAAACAAAACTGCCGCATTTGGAGTGAAGCTAATCCACAAGTTTATGTCGAAAAACCGTTATATCCAGAAAAACTGACTGTTTGGTGCGCTTTATGGGCTGGTGGAATCATTGGTCCGTACTCCTTCAAAAACGATGAAGTCCACAACATTACAGTCACTGGTGATCGGTATAGAGTCATGATTACTAACTTTTTCATTCCTGAATTTAACAATCATGATGTTCAGGAGCTGTGGTTCCAACAAGACGGCGCAACATGTTACACAGCTCGTGCCACAGTCGATTTATTGAAAGACACGTTTGGTGAACGCCTCATTTCACGTTTTGGACCTGTGAATTGGCCTCCAAGATCTTGTGATTTAACACCGCTAGACTACTTTCTGTGGGGCTATGTAAAGTCATTGATCTATGTGGATAAGCCACAAACGCTTGACCATTTGGAATACAACATTCGCCGTGTTATTGCCGATATACGGCCCCAATTGTTGGAAAAAGTCATCGAAAATTTGACGTCCAGATAGGACTACATCCGAGCCAGCCGTGACAGTCATATGCCAGAAAAATCATATTTTAAATGTAATGCCACAAGATTATCTTTCGAATAAAAAAAATTAATTTCAATCGAATAATACATCGTTGTTTTATTGCAATTTAATTTTCTATACCTCTAAAAAAACACCCTTTATAACCAAATAAAAAAATACATTCTGTTTGCTTTACTGTAATCACACGATGAGAGATTTTTATATTACGTTTCTTTTAACCCCTAAAATGCTACTTTTGACTATCATATATTAAACCTTTAAACTTACTGGTATGTTTCACTCCTTCTGTGTTTCTTTTAGGAAAGTTGTAAATAATATTTTTCTGTTGCTTTTTCCATGTGAATGAGTTATGAGATTGATAAGCATATTGAGTACTTTGAAGGATTATTTGGCCAAAGTACAATGCATAACGGAAAACTTTACGCAATGCTTTTTTAGAATTAATATCCATATGTTTTTTTTCTTTTTTTATGGTGCAATTACCAATCCATATTTTTTATTGAATACACTTTTAACACGGGATCGGTCACACGATGGGCAGAGTCATCTGATGTTCACGAAATCGTTAATTCTGGAAAAACTATATATATATTTATTTGTTACCAATGACTTTGACAGAATATCCTCCAATAAGACAGTCTTAATGCGAACTAAAATGAATTTATCACATTTCGCCCTCTTTTTTTTTTGGAGAGTTTCAAACGTTTTTTTTTTTTTTTTTTTTTTTTTTACAATCAAGTTACTAGTTCTGATCGAGTTCCCTGCGCGACCACTTTTGTTCAAAATATTTTCTATGGACATGCCTTTTTTCCTTTATTAAGGTCACGTAGGTTTGGAACATTTTCCTTAGTTTTATTTGATTTTTCTCAAAAAATCAAAGAAAAATTGAAAAGTCCTTGAAAGTAGGTAAGTATAGTTTCTCTTAATTAAATTATTCACTAGAATTGGTATTTTTATCGTGTATAGTAAAAATAATTATAAAATAAGTTATAGATTAAAATCAAATAAAAAAAGAACGCTTATATAGTGAATCGAACTAAAAAGTAATATATATATATATATATATATATATATATATATATATATATATATATATATATATTACTTAAAAGTAACATATACAAAATTTAATACTTATCTTGTTAATTTGAACGGTTTATAATTATGATCGTATTGTAGCTTTAGCACACCCATAAATGCATTATTATTGCATTCAATATATTATTATTCCTTTGGGGGTGCGCGATAAAATTTATGATTGAAAATTAGGGTGGCCAGTAGTTAAAGTTTGAGAACCACTAATGTACGCCGAAAAAAAACGTGGAGTTTGCAGCAAATGGTTTGGTGTCGTCATCCCATGCACCTCCTCTTTCGGTGTGACCAGTTCTGCTTTAATCGGCCCAGCATGTTGGAAAAATTGAGCTTTTGAGTGAACACTTGCAACTGCATTTTGCCGGGAAAATGTAGATTGAACATCAAGTTTCTTGTGAAATTTAAAACATACGCCACGAAAACGTTTCAAATACTAATGGAGACTTATAGATAGTAATTAAACTTAGTCTCGAGTACATGTGTTTGAAGGATATTAGAGGGTTTCAGGAAAAGGGGGTTAGTGTGGAAGATAATGACTCAGCCGATTACTAACCAAGACATAGCAAAATGAATTATATAAGAGGACTTTTACACTCACATCAGTGCTCAGATTGTTAATCAACACTACTACATTGAGGTACCAAGATATTTCGAGAAAAAAATAAGGGGAAAAGGGCCAGAATTAGGGAGTGATGGATGACCGTTGTACCAAAACAATGCATCCGCTCACATGGCCATATCTGTCAAGCAGACTCTGGCCATGAAAACATGACTGTGATAGGACATCCTCCTTATTAATCTGGTTTGGCCCCCTGATACATTTTTTTTTATTTCCTACATTTAAATCTTGCTGAAAAGAAAACCATTTTACATCAGATGAAGAGGTTCAGGTTAAAACGAAAAATCTTCCAAAGGGACTTCCAAAAACCTCGTTCCAGAATTTTACCAGCAATGGCAGCACCGAATGCAGAAGTTTGTGAAAGCTGAAGGGATTTACTTTGAAGGAGATACTGTCACGGATAACAGATTATGTAAGTACATTGACTTATTCCAACAGTCTCGTTTTTTTTTTATATACCTCGTATACTTACAAACACATTTTTAATTAAAAAAATTATCAAATCAATGAACGTTATATACACAAATAAACTATTCTGTATTATAAATGCAAAAAGAAAACATTGCAGTATTCTCAATTTACTTTACCCGTAAAATTGTTTCAATCTGTCAATCATAATCTTCAACCAGCTCACAAAGGCGTAGGGATTAATGAAGAAGTTGATAAATTAGCTAAAGCCTCTCCAGAGCCGTGAAATATTATTGCTTGGATAACTTGGGAAGATCTACATACATATTTCAAAAAACAACACAAAAACAAAGGGGAAGAAATATGGAAAAAGAGTAAAAGACATAAAAATTATTTTTATATTTCTCATCTTGAAAAATGGAACAGACAGGCAGCAAAAAATTTAAATACAGACGTTTTAATCAATAAAGTTGCGAGCTAAAAAATTACCATTAAATGATATACATTTCCTTTTTAAACAAACAGATTCTCCTTTGTGTGCAGATTGTAAAGTACCAGAAACTAGTGAACATTTTATATTAAACTTTATCAAATACAAATCACAGCGTGAAATTTTGAAAAATTTTATCTCCAACCACGGAGAATGATCTTATCCCTCAATAGCAAATTTTAAAACAATAGAGTTTGTTCAAAAAGCTGAAAAATTTCTGACATCATCCAATAGATTCTAAATTCCAGTTACTCTATATTCTACTTTCATCAATCTCAGTTGAAGCACAACGCGATAATTGAAATTACTGATGGACAGTTCAATCACTAACTGTGCGTTACAACTTGCATTAAGAACTAATCAAAATTTTATCGGAGCATGGGGCATTAGCCAAGTCTCCACTATTACAGTGATTTCACTGTACTGAACTGAACTGAACTGAATCGTCAACAGCTGCCATGAACTTTGAAATAAAAAAAATGTATATGTAATCGATTCTGGAATGGTTGCTATTAAAACCGACGAGCGAATGACTTCCTTTTACCCCCCGACTGACGTCATTCACCTGCATTGCATTACCAGCCAATCAGATCACTTAAACTAACTCAGTGAACTTTGTGTTTTCCCACTCAGGTTTTCCACTTCTCAGCGTTAAAATACATTATCAGATAGGCGATGGAGGATCTATTGCAGATCCATATCCCTGTGGCGTGGAGAAGCGTGACTTCATGCTTGTGTCAGAGAAAAACTAATGACTAAATTACTATTGCTTTAAGGAAGTTTTCCCCTTATAAATTAGTATTTTGGAAGTTCTTCTGAGCATTTTTTTTAATTGACTGTATTCTAAACATAGAAAAAATGGATCCAAAAAATTCAAACATATCCTCAGACTATTCTGATCCTAGACATCAATGGAGCTCAACTATTCAAGCTGTAGTGGAGAAAGTTGGACAATGATAAATTATATTCTATCTAAAAGAAAACTTTTTTTCTTGATTGAAATCTGATTTAAAAAATTTCATGATGCATGGATCTGTATTGAAAGAAACTGAACTTCAAAACATGGTTTTTAATATACAAGATACGGTACGTTCTGTTTCAGAAGTTGACGATTTAATGGAAAGGATGAAGCATGCTCTTGACTTGGCTAAGGATCGTCTAGAGTTGATAACTTCACATATCTCTCAGCATGACGGTAGGACGGAAGTAAGAGAAACTCTAACGATCTCATCAAAAAGTTTGGAATAATGGCTTCGGACATCTGTGAAATAACACATGATGCTGTAGTTTCCGTAACTGTAATTGAAGAAAAAGTGCGTGCTCTGACAGAAACGTATGGTACCTCTGACTGTTAAGTGACAGCATTGATTTTCTTATGATTTTGAGTCAATTTCAATGTGTTATTTGTATACTCATTATGCTTCTTATGTAGAATAACAAATACTGATAACTTGACAACGCATTCGTGTTTCGTAGTACATATTTTTTTGTATTGTAATTAAATGGTACATGAAATGTCAATTATTTTGAATGCACGACTAACTTATGCTAAAATTAGTATAAGTTTTGGCAATGAATATTTTTAATGTTTATATACTTTTTAAAATTATTTGTCAATGGAATGACTTCAAATTAAGCATTTTAAAATGTATCCTTAACTGGATGTCTCATAATTTGTACTAGCTTTCATTATCTTGTTTGAAGTATGTAGCCTTTTTCTAAGGCAGTTAAACGTACTGTTTTAAATAAATAATTTTTTTTTGTTTATATTGGCATTTTCGTTGATTCCTTGTTGTATCTTTCTGAAAACTTGAGTTGATTTAGGCTTTGAAAAGTTTTTGATATTAATTTTTTTTTTCGTAAATTTGGATTCAATATCGCATCCACGTAAAACAATTATGTAAGTTAATCTAACTTTTAACGCTACAAATATGTTATGAAAACACTTTTTTGTGTTCCAACACATTTTCTGAAATGTTATTTATTATTAATGGTACAAATATATTTCTAAATAAAACGGAGCTATAAAATGTTACTGTTGCAACAAACTACTTGTAAGAAAATAGGGATATTGTTTTATCATTATTTGATTATGACTATTTCTTTAGTAGATGGTTATTTATTAGACTCTAGAAATGTGTAAATTCTGAAATCGTTTCAGACTACCTGGATATGAAACAACGGAAGGCGCAAAATGTTAAGCTTTCTTTAGGGGGTGCAATAAATTCTCTATCGAATGCATGTATTATGGAAAATAAAAAATGAAGTAAAGTAACAATTCAAATCAATAGAGTTTACGGTAGTATACAATGAAATATTATCCTGGTCGTGAACTCATATCGAGTATTGTGTTCAAGTAATTTCACTGATGAGACGCGCTGAAGCACAATTTTACCGGATAATCAAAAATTATAACGATAACCTACAGTGGGCAACAAGTTGCTGTCATTTTATTTATTTGGTCGTGGCTCAATTTACTTGGTCTGTCGCCAATAGCCAATAACTCTTTTTTGCATAACTGTGCAACTTAACGCGGTCTAATTCCTATCTTACCTAGTTATGTTTTTAAAACAACTTAGCCAGTGTGCTAGGATATGTTTTCTCCAGTTTGGGGAGTAGATCTAAATCGATTTAGGTATCTGAATATGTTCGAAACCGTGATTTTAAAAAAGTGTAAATGGATAATTTTTATGTTAGTTATTCGAAAAAATAGTTGAGCACCGTGACCCTTTCAAAAAATGATTGGAAATGGAAAACGACCTTTTTTTGAAACCATCTCGTTTGAAACGAAAACCATCTCAACGCTGTATTTTTGTTGTTTTATTCCTACTTTTTCATTTTAAATGGCTTTTTTATATGACTATTGTACATTTTCCACCTACGTTTCATCCATAACTTGCATTTAAAGTTTTAATCCAAAAAGAAGGTTAAAACGGCTGTTTTTTATGACTACAGTCCACTTTTCACCCAATTTTTTATCCCAAAGTTGTCTTTAGGGTCTCGATTTAATTATCCTTTAAATTTCCACTGAGAGCAACCATGTATGAACAGCATAAATCTTTTCAAATTTCTCCCAAAAATATTTTATCGCGGGGAAAAGAAAATTTTTCATTCCATCCCAGAGAGACAATTTAGACAGGAGTCATCAACAAATGAAATTCAGACATCTTGAAGAGGTTAAATGAAAATCTTAGCATGTCAAATGAAATATATGCATCTTGGTTAGAAAACAGAGGACCCCAACGAACTCAATGAGACAAGCCCTCCAATCTTGGTGAGAAAAAAAAGACACCAGCGAACTCAACGAGAGAATCCCTCCAATCTTGGTGAGAGAGCAGGGGACAAAAAAGCAAACTCAACGAGACAAGCCCTCCAATCTTGGTGTGTGAAGACGACAACAGGTATGTCTAATCTATATTATTCCAATCTTGGTTTAGTAATTGACCCGAAAAAAGGGGGACTACCCCCAATTTTCGGACTTGAAGATTTTGGCTAAAAACGTTTACTCATAAGACTGCCAGAATTTGAGAATATTAATCACTTCAAATCCTGAGAGCGAAAAACTTTCAGCATGAATATAAGATTGAATGTTTGGCTGCATACCTTTTATACTCTAATAATATTGGCTTGTGCATGTTTTAATAAAAGATACCTTCCAACGTTAGCATATTGTGTGTCTCGAAAAAAGGGGGACTGAGTAGACACGATCCCCCTTTTTTCGGTAATTTTTTTTTCACTCACTCTACTAGATGGGCAGTTTGTCTTTTGCATTCAGCCTGCAGCTTGTTAAAATACTACAGGTATCGCGCAAATCGATAAGATTTCACCATGGTGCCCTCGGAAATGTCATAGTCCTCGTGCACCTCATTGTGCAGGTGGTCAGGCAGGGTGCGGTCATTCAAATCGCGGAAATGGGGCAATATTTCAGGTTGATGGTAAAAAGTCCAAGCTTTTCAAAACATTTCCCTTGGTCTGAGCCCTTGACGACGATGAGGCCTCTGTTTCATTGGGCCAGTTGACATAACTTGCCCCTGACGCAGAAAGACAGGTATTTGAGAGGTACAGATCCGGGCAGGTGGCACTTCAAGCTGAGGCGTTCATTAATGTACCTGTTGGTCCTGCTGTCTTTGGCAGTCGTAAGGAGATTTGAGTGTCCCACCTTGATACAAATCACTTCCGGGTCTTTGCCATCCACCGGAATGCTGGCAATGGACAATTCGATCGGGACGGGCTGGCCATCATGGTGAAACACGTTGGCATGGGCAAAAAAGGCTAGATGAGACATGTTGCTGAGTGAGAATGTCTCTGGTAATGAGCGCTCGCCTTTTATACTCTGCTGGGTCACGTGAATCGATTCTTAATGGCTGATGCTTTTCCAATCTTGAATCACCAGACATTTATTGCTGATGAAAGAAATCTTTTCATTCAGCGATAAGGTTCCACAATACAGATGAATCAAAGAGCACGATTCGGCACAAGGTTTCACAATACAGATGAATCCAATCTTGCTGCATCAAACTACACCAAGGTTCCACAATACAGATGAATCAAAGAGCACGATTCGGCACAAGGTTTCACAATACAGATGATCCAATCTTGCTGCATCAAACTGCACCAAGGTTCCACAATACAGATGAAAACACTCTTGCTGCATCAAACTGTGCCAAGGTTCCACGATACAGATGAATCCAATCTTGGTGCATCAAACAGCACTAGGTTCCACAATACAGATGAATTCATCAAACAACACGATACAGCAAAAGTTTTTAAAATGTGCACTCAAATCTTGGTACACTATTTGGCCCAAAAAAAGGGAGACCGAGTCGACTCTTGTGTCGACTCGATCCCCCTTTTTCCGGGCCAATGTCCATTTTTTACTGTACCGTAACTTTATAGTTCCATTCAGCATGCAGCTTATTAATCTGTGTTGCAGGTATTTGGCAAATTGATAAGATTTTAGCATGGTGCAGTACGAAATGTCCTCTTCCTCAGCTCAATCTCATGCACGGGGTTGGGAAAGGTTCCATCGTAATGTCTTTGAATTACGGCATGTTCTCTAGGGCCATGGCATACAGTTCGAGTTCTTGAAAGATTTTCTGTTGCTCCCCTCCTTTGACCACCATCAGGCCTCTATTGCCTCGGGCCAGCTGACTAAACTTGCCCCTCACGCAAAAGGGCAGGTATTCCACGGGCATACTCTTGGGTAACGGGTGGTGTACCAGACGAAGACGGGCATTCTATTGGCAGTCGGATTGAAAATTTTTTGACTTGGAAGTTTGCCCGGCATAATTCACGGTGATGCACATGGTTTCGGGATCACTGCCATCCCTGAGAATCGTGACAATGGACAATTCAATTTGCACTTGCTTGCCCTCGTGATGAAACACGTTGGCATGAGCAAAATAGGCTGGTTGACTTAAAACAGACATGTTGCTTCAAACAGCAGAATGAGTCTAGCGGCAAGTCACTCGCTTTATATATGCTCGAGGAGCGTGACGTCAGAGGGCATCCAATTGGCCAAGCCTTTTCATGCGAGCACTGCACGTGTTTTTCCAAAGCCCGCTTCCAAGGTTGGAGACCCACCATGCGCCAAGGGACATGTTCTTTTTGATGCATTTCTCAATCGTCCAACCACGTCAATCATTTAACGTACACGTCTGGGACTCGAGAGCAGTCTGTATAATCCACACTTTACGCATGGGTAGTTTGAGATTGATAAGCCTCCCAAACTCGCTAAAAGGGAGGAAGAACCACTTGAAAGAATCTCAACTTGACCCTATTGTCCCAGGTCAGATCCAAATGATTCGTAAACACACAATGACCGTTTTTCCAAACGACCGAGGAATATGCACACAAAAGTTGGGTTCAAAAATGATATATAAGGATAGTCTTTCATAATACGTGACTCGATCCGGCCACCGACACAGATTTCCAAACACAATTTAGTGGTGCGATGTCGACACTGGTCCAATAAACTTTTTACCGAAACCATTTTTTATATGCTCTTGTCTCCAAGCTTGGTATTTTTTGGACAAAAAATTAGACTGTTTTCTGACAAAAAGGAAATTTATTTACAAAAAATATTTACAATATTTACATCAAAAAATATTTACAATATTTACATCAAAACAATATTGACATGCAAGCCAAACAATTGCGTACACACAGATCCTAGTGGTTTAATCACTTTAAACCCAGTAGTTTTTTTTTTATTTTTTTATTCATTCGGGGCATGGTCAAGTCCATGGGGGCTTGTTGTTGCTCTATGGCCAACCCTTTTTCTAAATTATCCATGAACGAAATGAGATCATTAGTCTCGTCAAACAGGGAAGGCACCGTTTCCAGCAACTGGGGTTCTTGGGTATGAGCCGGGGGAAGTTTCGAGAAGTCTCCAGATACGGACGACATGATCTGATCTATTGAATTCTCGTCAATATGGGTCGAATCCAAAGTCTTGATCACAGGTGTTGGATCTGGTAGAAGGATCTGCACAGGTGGTGGATCTGGTAAAAAGAGCTGCACAGGTGGTTTCGTCGAAACAGGTGATATCTGCAGAGGTGGTTGAAAGACTGGTATCCGTACAAGGGGTGTCGTCAGTTCAGGTGGTGGATCTGGTAGAAGGATCAGAGGTGTCGTCAACACAGGAGGTTCTGGTATACTCACGGGTTGAGGGTTCGCCAAGCAAGTGGAATTTCTGGCAATCGACACAGGTGGTCTGATGACGTGTGTGATAAACACTCTTTTCCGTTTGGAGGAAGGCCCTGGCTACTGTTCCAAATGCCGTTTGTTCCTTTCTGCAGGTACATGAACCGGAGTATGAGGAGGTAGCTTGTAGACATTTTATTCGTTCCGTTTCATTTTTCTAAAATCCCCTAGGTTAAATCCATTCTTCATGAGCTGGGGGAGAATGTGTGGTTTCTGGGATAATATCCAAACCAAACACAGTCTTTTGAACCATCAACAAGATGTAACGGGATCGGGTTGGCCGTGTGGGGTTTCAACACCATTCGTTGATAGAGCATCTGATCAAAGGGCTCAAAGCTCCTCCTAAATAAATTGGGTTTGGCTCGACACCTGAGACTGGACGATGGAAATTCATAAAGCAGCATTGGGACTTTGGTCGTTTGAATAAGGTGAATCACGCCAGACTTTACCGTTCGGAATCCGAAAAAAAATTCTTTTTTCACAAACAACATGTTGTTATAAATGTACACCATCCTCTTGTCAGTGTTTTTATGGGGTCGGTCGGGATTTCTCAAAAGTCCCTTGGAGAATTTCTCGCACACGACATCGTCGTGCCTGAATTCGTTCACGTGCTTTGCCTCCATGATGACACGCTTGAAGTTATCCACCAGCGTCTTTTTTGGTACCAATTGTCTTTGCAAAACAAGACAAAAAATCGTTTCGTGTTGGGTTCCTAATAAAAGATGCAAGCACGGATTTGTCCCTGCCGAGCGGCATATTCCAATGCGTCTGGTTTCTTGCGCAACATCACGGGCACCACGGTCGTTGAAATGTGCTCGGGGAGGGCATCGATTTGGTCCATCGTGCACTGAAGTGAAGCGTCGACTGATGTGAAGCGTCGAGACGAATCTTTTAAATTTTAAACAGGATGTGGGTGGAGTCATCTGTAGCCAACCATGAGTGTTCGAACCAATCACGAGTGAAAATTGGGATTGATGGGTTGATGCAGAATAGCCCACATACCTTGCACTGCAATCCAACGATGACATATAGTCTGAATACAAAACGGACCTTGACCCAGCTCACGTCCATTTGAAATTAAAAGCATTACAAGGGTTCGCTTGAATTGACTCGAGAGCTCCAACTGGCTTGGATTTCGTTAAATGTTTGTTTAGAATGTTGGTCGGTGACACAAATGGTACCAACATTGAGATAGTGTAAACATTTAAACAGTTCGTTAGGACATTCCCGATTCATGGCGGCTCGATCAATGTGTGTGTTCAAAAGGTACTTTAAAATTTTGAGCCTGCGATGAGATTATAGAAAGTGTTAATTTAAATTAAAAAAACTTTTTTTTTTATGAGTATAAAAGTTTGACAGCCTTCCGTTGCAATTCATTCACTCTCAGTGTTTCTTCAAGAGTCATCATGTGGTTCTCAAAATTCTCCTGCCTCATCAACACTATCCTTTAGCTGCAATTGTAAAGGATGGCAAGCTCTACGTTAGACTGGTGGAGGTTGGAGCCCTACTCGGTCATTCCAAAGTATACAAATTTGCCAAAAGATTCGACAACGTCGTCATTCAAGGCAAATATGTGTTGCCGGCCCACAAACAGTATCCAATCATGACGCAAAAGTCAAAACTGTTGACTCCCGATGTCGTCTTTAACATTTTGAATGCCGAACTGTCGTCGTTGGCCATGAGTTTTGCCGTCAGTCTCAATGCGGGTTCTGCTCTGGTGGAAAACCCTAGCAACCTGTTTGCGGAGAGTTACAAAACATCTCCCGTCTTGCATGTCCAAGACTCTTCCGTCCCCAATTCAATCTTGGTGATACTGCGGGTCCAAACCTTTATCCAAAGGTGCAGGGCATGTGTCGGATGCAAAACGGATCCAAATCATCCATACAGATGGTTTATGAGGTCTAAGGCAACGCCTTCTGTGGCTGAGAGGCTTTCTCTACATGAGAGACCTGCTGAACCTGAGAGAATTCCTACTCCCTCTGCTCAAAGACCTGAAGGAATACCTACTCCACCTGTTGAAACTGAAAGACCTGCTAAACCTCTGAGAATGCCACCTGCTGAACCTTTGAGAATGCCACCTGCAGAACCTCTGAGAATGCCACCTCTGAACCTCTGAGAATGCCACCTGCAGAACCTCTGAGAATGCCACCTGCTGAACCTCTGAGAATGCCACCTGCTGAACCTGAAATACCTGCCGAACCTGAAAGACCACTCATGGAGATGGTGCATTTCTCTGTTTCCGTATATACGGTGGAGGTGACACAACCCCTGATCACTCGTTGTGACAAGAGTACCCAGCCAATTTCCCCTTACCTTCATGTCAAACGCCTGGATCTTGGAAAGAGGCGCATGGAACAACCACAGGCCAATAAAAGACTCAAACAGGAACCCTCGTAGGTTTCATAAAACATTGTTCTGTGGGTGCCTAGAAATCCTCCTCTCATGATATTGGGTAACATTGGATTCATTATTAAACCCACCAATGTAAATGTTATCAATAAAGGATTGATTGTTCAAACATGTCTTTCATTTCATACTTGAAAGCCCTTATCACACATTTCCTTCTCCCTTATCATACGATTTCCTCCTGCCGTCTACTATAAAACAGGGCCCAGAAGCTAAACGCATCATTTTATTCTTGAGACATGGAACACGATTTAGCTTTCACACTACATCTTGCCGTGTACCACACACACAAGAGGCAGACCTTGGTGATTACATCAACTTTATGATGAATTTTCGTACCATTTTAGTTTGTTTGAAACCTTCGGAGTTGATTGAACTCGAAACAATCTGTGCCATGAACATTATTGATTTGATGATGGTAATCCTACCTCACCACGAGCCCCATGATGTGCCTTGGTTTGAAAGTTGTTCCTATTTCGAACTGCTGACATGGATAGCGAATACCATGGAGCAAGATGCTGCCAAAGGGAAAGGCGCCTTATGGACTTAATATGCCATACGGAAAATGTACGATTTGGTGTACATGGCTTGGAGATGCTATGGCGCTCAAAACCTGACCACCTGGACTCGTTTGGCTCAAGCAGTGTTGGAAGGGTGTTTTGGGCAGAAATGGCCCGATTGCGACTTCCAAGTGCTAGACTGGTGTTGGATTTGCCTCAGAACGATGCACTGGCCGGAAAAGACGCAGTGTGGCCATGCATTTCACTTGCGTTGCCTCCTCCGACACCTGGGTGTGAGCAACTCCTGTTCCCTCTGCAGAACACCCAACCCTCTAAGGGCAGCTTATACACCGTATTGCGCCCCAGAAAAATGCGAGAATCATTTCTGGAAAGGAGCATAGATTGGAACCAGTAGTCGTTCTCCGATGTTTTGGGGGCCCTCCTCTTGCCAAAGTTGGCAGAGATGAAAAGAAGAATTTTGGAAAATATTTTCACACCACAAAGAAACTAGAGGGATTTTCATGACTATATCAAAAATAAATAAGAAGTAGTAATAAAGAAGAAATTTTCTCTTTACATATTTGCTACACATTCATACTACTCTATATTAAATATATACAATAAATAAGGTAATGTTAACTTTTTTCACTATAAGTTTCTGACAGAATTTTCAGTGTTTTAAACAAGTACAATAGTGGGTAAAAAATCAAGCATTATAACATGTTTTTAGGTGAGATTTGAAACAATTGGGGACCATTTTGTGACATGGATAAAATTGTGGAATGGGAGCCTCAGACGATAATTAAAGATTGGTTCAATCAATCAGGCTGAACATTCAAACGCATAGAGTCGTTGAAACATGGAAATGAGAAAAGGGGGGGAGGAACTGATAAATACCAAAAAATTGTAACTAAAGAAACTAAATATTTTGTGTTTTTTACGTGTGAAAATATTTGAAATGAAAAAGTAAATGGATACTTAAAACTGTCCTCTACAAGTAAAAAAAAATATAGTAATAAATTTTTTTTGATAGTAGAGTTTAAAGCTCCCAATCATATCTCATAATACTCATTCCTGCAAAAATAAATTCCACAGACTATGGTGATATTATTGACATGTTCAATGTACCAACACCTATCTCACCTTTACCACCAACTCCAGAGGCTTCTCCATCCAATGAACAATCTCAAGATGCGATTTATGATTCGTTTCTACCCATAGAACAATCTACAGTTCCCTAGTCACCTTTGAAACATTTGCTTCCCAAGTCACCTGAGAAAGAACCCATGAAACCATAGAGTCCCCAAGTCCCCTTTGAAAGATCCCGTGGATTCTAAGCCACCAATTCATTCTAAATCACCTGATCCACCTGTCAAGAAGATACCATGTCAAGAAGGTTGATTCCGTTATTCATTGTTCTCCGTGATCTACGGAAAGACGAAATGAGGAAGGACGGAACGAGGAACGAATGCCGCGAGACCCCAGGATGTATAAAAGACCAGATTTCAGACTCTCGTATCGAAGGTATGATTTTAAACCCAGAGTGTTTCGGAGACCCCTTATGCACAACAATTAATGCCCACTTCCCAGGAAAATGCCCTTATTTTTCCACAGCCAAGGTTTGGCCGTGCTGTGTATTAGGAACAATCGTTTTGCGCTGACCAACGGAGTCGTCTCGTATGTCATGGATCAGGAATGTCCCAACGAATTTTTACACTATCTCAATGTTGGTACCATTTGTGTCACCGACCAACATTCTAAACAAACATTTAAGGAAATCCAAGCCAGTTGGAGCTCTCGAGTCAATTCAAGCGAACCCTTGTAATGCTTTTAATTTCAAATGGACGTGAGCTGAGTCAAGGTCCGTTTTGTATTCAGACTATATGTCATCTTTAGATTGTAGTGCAAGGTATGTGGGCTATTCTGCATCAACCCATCAATCCCAATTTTCACTCGTGATTGGTTCGAACACTCATGGTTGGCTACAGATGACTCCAACCACATCCTGTTTAAAATTTAAAAGAAGACTCGTCTCGACGCTTGACTTCAGTGCACGATGGACCAAATCGATGCCCTCCTCGAGCACATTTCAACGACCGTGGTACCCGTATGCTGCCCCAGAAACCAGACGCATTGGAATATGCCGCTCGGCAGGGAAAATTCCGTGCTTGCATCGTTTATCAGGAACCCAACACAAAACGATTTTTTGTCTTGTTTGCAAAGACAATTGGTACCAAAAAAGACGCTGGTGGATAACTTCAAGCATGCCATCATGGAGGCAAAGCACATAAACGAATTCAGGCCCGACGATGTCGTGTTTGAGAAAGTCTCTAAGGGACTTTTGAGAAATCTCGATCGACCCCTGATAAATACTGCAAAGAGGATGGTGTACATTTATAACAACATGTTTTTTGTGACGATTGACTTTACTTTCGGCTTCCGAACGGTAAAATTTAGCGAGATTCTCCTTATTCAAACGACCAACCTCCCCATGCTGATTTATGAATTTCCATCGTTCAGTCTCAGGTGTCGAGCCAATCCCAATTTGTTTAGATAGGAGCTTGGAGCCCTATGATCAGATGCTCTATCATCGAATGATGTTGGAACCCCACGCGGCCTACACAATCCCGGCTGGAACCCGTTACATCTTGTTGATGGTTCAAAAGACTGTGTTTGGTTTGCACATTATCCCCGAAACCATTCTCCCCCAGATCATGGAGAATAGATTTAAGCTGGGGGATTTTAGAAAATGAAACAGAACGAACAAAAAGTCTACAAGCTACCTCCTCCTACCCCGGCTCATGTACCTGCAGAGACAAACAAACGACCTTTGAAACAACAGCCAGGGCCTTCCTCCAAACGGAAGAGAGTGTTTATCACTCCCGTCATCAGACCACCTGTGTTGATTGCCAGACCTTCCACTGCCTTGGCCACCCCTCAACCCATGAGTATTCCAGAGCCTCCTGTGCTGACGACACCTCAGATCCTTCTACCAGATCCATCAGCTGAGCTGACGACGCCCCTTGTTACCAGATCCACCACCTGTGCAGATCCTTCTACCAGATCCACCACCTGTGGTCGAGACTTGGGAGCCGATCCTTTTGGACGAATCTTCAATAGATCAGATCATGGCGTCCGTATTTGGAGACTGCTCGGAACTTCCCCTGGCCCATACCCAAGAAACCCAGTTGTTTGACACGGTGCCTTCCCTGTTTCACGAGAGTAATGATCTCATCTCGTTCTTGGATAATTTTGAAAAAGGGTTGGCCATAGAGCAACAACAGGCCCTCATGGACTTGACCATGTCCCGAATGAAAAAAAGTGAAAAAAACTACTGGGTTTAAAGTGATTAGACCATTGGATCTGTGTGTACGCAATTGTTTGCCTTGCATGTAAATATTATTTTGATGTAAATATTTTAAATATTTTTTGATGTAAATATTTTTTGTAAATAAATTTCCTTTTTGCCAGACAACAGTCTCATTTTTTGGTCTAAAAAATACCAAGCTTGGAGACAAGAGCATGTAAAAAAATGGTTTTGGTAAAAGGTTTTTTGGACCAGTGTCGACATCGCACCACTATTTTGTTTTGAAATATGTGTCGGTGGCCGGATCGAGTCACGTATTACGAAAGAATATCCTTATATATCATTTTTGAACCCAACTTTGGTGTGCATATACCTCGGTCGTTTCGAAAAATGGTCATTGTGGTTACGAGTCATTTGGATATGACCTGGGACAAAGGGGTCGAGTTTAAATTCTTTCAAGTGGGTCGTCCTCCCTCTCGCCAAGTTTGAGAGGCTTATCTACCTTAAACTACCGATGCATATAATGTGAATTTTACAGACTGCCCTCGAGTCGCAGACGTGTACGTGAAATGGTTATCGTGGTTGGACGATTGGGAAATGCTTCGAGACGAACAAGTCCCTTGGTGCATGGTGGGTCTCTAACCTTGGAAGCTAGCTTTGGAAAAACACGTGCAGCGCTCGCATGAAAAACCTTTTGTTAATTGGATGCCCTCTGACGTCACGCTCCTCGAGCATATATAAAGCGAGTGACTTGCCGCTAGACTCATTCTGCTGTTTGAAGCATCATGTCTGTTTTGAGTCAACCAGCCTATTTTGCTCATGCCAACGTATTTCATCACGAGGGCAAGCCAGTTCCCATTGAATTGTCCATTATTACGATTCCCAGGGATGACAGTGATCCCGAAACCATGTACATCACCTCGAATCATGCCGGGCAATTTCTCAAGTCAAAAAATTTTCAATCCGACTGCCAAGAGAATGCCCGACTTCGTCTGGTACACCAACCGTTACCCAAGAGTATGCCCGTGGAATACCTGCCTTTTGCGTGAGGGGCAAGTTTAGTCAGCTGGGCCGAGGCAACAGGGGCCTGATGGTGGTCAAAGGAGGGGAGCAACAGAAAATCTTTCAAGAGCTCGAACTGTTTGCCATGGCCCTAGAGAACCTGCCGAAATTCAAAGACATTTGCGATGGAACCTTTCCCAACCCTGTGCATGAGATTGAGCACGAGAAAGAGGACATTTCGTACTGCACCATGATAAAATCTTATCAATTTGCCAAATACCTGCAGCAGTTTAATAAGCTGCATGCTTAATGGAGCTATAAAGTTACGGTACAGTAAAAAAATGGACATTGGCCCGGAAAAAGGGGGATCGAGTCGACACAAGAGTCGACTCGTTCCCCCTTTTTTCGGGCCAAATAGTATACCAAGATTGGAGTGCACATTTTAAAAACTTGTGCTGAATCGTGTTGTTTGATGAATTCATCTGTATTGTGGAACCTTGTGCTGTTTGATGCACCAAGATTGGATTCATCTGTATTGTGGAACCTTGGCGCATTTTGATGCAGCAAGATTGTATTCATCTGTACTGTGGAACCTTGGTGCCGTTTGATGCAGCAAGATTGGATTCATCTGTATTGTGAAACCTTGTGCTGAATCGTGCTCTTTGATTCATCTGTATTGTGGAACCTTATCGCTGAATGAAAAGATTTCAATCATCAACAATAAATGTCTGGTGATTAAAGATTGGAAAAGCATCAGCCATTATTAATCGATTCACGTGACCCAGCAGAGTATAAAAGGCGAACGCCCATCGACCAGATACATTCTCACACAGCAACATGGCTCATCTAGCCTTTTTCGCCCATGCCAATGTATTTCACCATGATGGCCAGCCTGTCCCGATCGAATTGTCCATTGCCAGCATTCCGGAGGATGGCAAAGATCCGGAAGTGATTTGTATCACGGTGGAACACTCGAATCTCCTTACGACTGCCAAAGACAAGGTACATCAATGAACGGCTCAGCTTGAAGAGCCACCTGCCCGGATCTGTACCTCTCAAATACCTGTCTTTCTGCGTCAGTGGCAAGTTATGTCAACTGGCCCAATGAAACAGAGGCCTCATCGTCGTCAAGGGCTCAGACCAAGGGAAATGTTTTGAAAAGCTTGGACTTTTTACCATCAACCTGAAATTTCCGCGATTTGAATGACCGCACCCTGCCTGACCACCTGCACAATGAGGTGCACGAGGACTATGACATTTCCGAGGGCACCATGGTGAAATCTTATCGATTTGCGCGATACCTGTAGTATTTTAACAAGCTGCAGGCTGAATGCAAAAGACAAACTGCCCATCTAGTAGAGTGAGTGAAAAAAAAATTACCGAAAAAAGGGGGATCGTGTCGACTTGCTCCCCCTTTTTTCAAGACATACAATATGCCAACGTTGGAAGGTATCTCTTTTTAAAACATGCGCCAGCCAACAGAAATCATTATAGGTGTCCTCATTATAGTATAAAAAGTAAGCAGCTAAAGATTCAATTTTTTTTTCATGCTAAAAGATTTTTTGCTGTCAGGATTTGAAGTAATTAATATTCTCAAATTCTGGCAGTCTTATCATTAAATGTTTTTAGCCAAAACCTTCAAGTCCGAAAATTGGGGGTAGGCCCTCCTTTTTTCGGGTCAATTGCTAAACCAAGATTGGAATAATATAGATTAGACATACCTGTTGTCGTCTTCACACACCAAGATTGGAGGGCTTGTCTCGTTGAGTTTGCTTTTGTCCTCTGTTCTCTCACCAAGATTAGAGGGCTTCTGTCGTTGAGTTCGCTGGTGTCCTCTGTTTTCTCACCAAGATGCTTACATTTCATTTAACATGCCAATAATTTCATTTAACCTCTTCAAGATGTCTTAATTTCATTTGTTGATGACTCCTGTCTAAATTGTCTCTCTTGGATGGAATGAAAAATTTTCTCTCGCCCCGCGATAAAATATTTTTGGGAGAAATTTGAAAAATTTTATGCTGTGCATACATGGTTGCTCTCAGTAGAAATTTGAAGGGTAATTGAATCGAAAGACAACGTTGGGATAAAAAATTGGGTGAAAAGTGGACAATAGTCATACAAAAGAGTCGTTTTAACTTTCCTTTTGATTTGAAACCTTAAATGCAAGTTTTAGATAAAATATGAAAAATGTACTATAGTCATATAAAATAGCCGTTTAAAATGAAAAAGTGGGAATATAACAACAATAATACAGCGTTGAGATGGTTTTCATTTCAAACGAGATGGTTTCAAAAAAGGTCGTTTTCCATTACCAATCATTTTTTGAAAGGGTCACAGTGGTCAACTATTTTTTCGACCGACTGTATTTAGTGTCATTTAGATTTGAATACATGCATAAAACTGTTTTAAGGATATTTGACGAAAAAAATACTTAAATACAATAATTTGGGGAAAAAAATTAATTTAGAATATTTTTTTTTCAAAATGTTCTCCTTTTAAATATAAAAAATGCTTCTAAAATAATACTTCTCTTGTATAAAGTAGACTTTTCTAGGGAACCTGAACTAGACTTTTTGAAAAATTCACATTATCTTCTTTGTTACCACCAATTGAAATAATTATCGGCATTGTTTTAAAATTTCTCCCCTCTGTTGTCAAACAATATGGATAAACGCACTTATAAATTATGTGTTTCAAAATTCTAGTTGAGCCTCTATAGGGAGGTCTGAGCTATATGCAGGCAATATATTTTAAAAGAAGCATTTTTTATAAAAGAATATTTTGAAAATGGGTCATTCTCTCTCTCTCTCTCTCTGTGTTAATTTATTTGTCAAAATATTATACTTAGATAATTTTTTCATTATAATACTCTCCCTATTCATAAAACATTTTTAATACATTTTCTAATCTAAATGACACTAAATATCATACGCATTATGCATTCATACGCTTTTGCAAAACCACGGTTCCGAACGTAGTCGGATACCTTAAGAGGAGCTCTGTTTAGGACCGGGGTAGATTATACACGAACCACAATATGGCACAGTAGAGTTATAGCAGTGGTACGAGATAAATTATTGAAAAATTAAACATTATGAGAAAGTAATACATTTTTTATTGTTTTATTGATATACAGTTTTCTCGAACAAAAAATTTATCAATTTATTTTTAAATATATTTAAAATATTTTAAATATATATATATATATATATATATATATATATATATATATTCTTAAACTTGGCTGTAACATAACTTTGTGTGCCATCGCTGTTCTGCAAATTTACCTTGCAGAACTTTTATAGTAAACGAAGAGAGTTTATATTTTTAAAATAAAAACTACGTTCAAAAATATTTTTTTCCTGAGCAGGGAGGAGTAGCTCTAAATTTTCTAAAATGAGCTACCTCGGTCTTCTTGGGCATTCCACCAATAGTTCTCACGACGCATAAACATAGGATGTTAGTGAACGATCAGATCTCTTAATGAACTTTTAGCTTTTTAAACAGTCACCACTACTGATACCATAACTGTTACTATTTTTAATAATGTTATATGTTATACAGGATAAATATTTTCAAATACTCAGCGTTATGTTGTACTGGGATAATCATGATAAGAGTTCTAGTTTGAGAATATTACAGTTAAATTGTACTAAAAAAATTTACAATATAAGACTGTCTGTTAAACAAAGTTATGCCTTGGGATCCCATTGGTCATGATCACAAAGCTATGTTTAATTTTTCAAGAGTCTTCCTTGAGGATGTGAGTAAAATTTCTTTATGACTTTATGACTTTAATTAGATCACGAACAGATTATAAAAATAAATATTGAATTTGCATATAATTTTATGACGTTCTTAGCGGATCATTGGTATTTATACTAAAAACTTTTTATTAACTTAGTACTGTTTGAATAAGATATATATTGTGCAGTACTGATAGATTTATATTATATTAGTATAAAAGCTTATTTTATTTATTTTATGTCAAAATGTATTTTTATTTGCTTTATTTCAGGTTATTTATAAATTTTCTTTCAATTTTTCTTTTCGACTTCTCTATATACTCACGCCAACCTTGTAGTGTTATTAGGTCCCCATAGGGGGCGCAAACCACGGTTACAGAAACACTGATCTAGTATAATAATGATCCTTCAAAAACCATTGTACATTGACGGTCTTAAATAAATATATGTATTTTGTTTATATTGACATTGTTCGTTCTCTCCATGTTGTATCATTCTGAAATTTGTCTTGATATAGTCTATGTAAATTTTTAAGATACTTTTTTTCAATGCTAAATTTGGGTTTCATAACGCAACTATGTAAAACAATAAGGAAAGAGAATTTAGGTTTTAAAAGCTACAAGTAAACTTTCAAAACACTTGTCTGTGTGTCAAAATTATTTATTGCCAAAATTTAAAAACAGATCATGTTCATTTTTTATACAACTAATAGAAACTCAGTCAAGTAAAATAACAAAGAATCGAGTACTCATTTTGATATACACTGCTCAAAACAATTAGGGGAGCACATGATTTTAACAAAAGTAAGCAAAGATGTATACCAATAAGTGACATAAAATGAATCATTCATAATGTAAAGCCTACCAGGAAACGGAAGAAGAAAACTTTATATGTAAATCAAAGTTCATGCCGTCAAAAACCAGAAAAAGGAGATAAGGGCAGAAATCGGGATGTTGTAGAAACATCTGTTTTATTGTCGTAACTGTGAAATTCGATTGCGCAGTATTTTTTTTTAGACAAGGTTACTTGAGAATGTCTCAACAACGTGATTTACCGGAATCCATGGCATGGCGTGTTATAGGCAGACTGGAATCCGGGCAATCACAACGTAGTGTCGCGGACGCTGTTGGAGTCTCCAGAAGTGTTGTTGCAATGCTGTGGAATCGATTCCAAGAAACCGGAAATGTTAAACGTCGACCAGGGGCAGGTCGGCCACGCGCCACTACATCAACTGATGACCGGTATATACAGTTAACAGCTCGTCGAAGCGGAACAGAGAATGCTACACAGCTGCTAAGACAGTTGCTCTTGGCAACAGGACGAAGGGTGTCCAGACAAACAGTGCGTAATCGGCTTCATGAGGGAGGGCTCTATGCACGTAGGTCAATGGTCTGCATTCCGTTGACCCCACGCCACCGTGCGGCCCGAAGAAGATGGGCTGCTGAACATCGAGATTGGGAGCAACATGATTGGAGCCAAGTGCTGTTTACAGACGAGTCCCGATTCTGTCTAGAGTGTGACACCCGACGTGTTCTTGTATGGAGGAACAGGGGCACTCGAAATAACCCCGAATTCGTTCGTGAAAGATCACAATACAGAAAAGCTGGTTGGATGGTATGGAGTGGAATCAGCATAGGCGGACGTACGGACCTGCATATCATTCGGAATGGCACTTTGAAGGTTCGAAGGTATGCAGACGAGATACTTCGACCTCATGTCATCCCTTACGCTGGAGCGATTGGAGATTCCTTTGTTTTCCAGGATGATAATGCCCGACCGCATAGAGCTCGTCTGGTGGAGAGCATGCTTGAAGCTGGAACAATACAGTTAATGGAATGGCCAGCGTGCTCTCCTGACCTGAATCCAATCAAGCATGTTTGGGATATGATCGCACGAAGCATTGCTGCTCGACCAAGGCCACCTGATACTGTCCGAGACTTGGAGATTGCACTTCTTGAGGAGTGGAACAGTACTCCCCAAAGTCTGATCGATAACCTTATCGCATCCATGGCAAACAGGTGTGCAGCAGTCTTAGCTGTTCGAGGAGACCACACGCCCTATTTAAACTCATGCACCATGTCTAAACAGTACCTTTTTTTATCGTTTACATGTAACCAAATTGTTGCCCTAAATCATATTTTCATGTTTTTTCCATATTTTCAAAGAATTAAAGCTTAATTCCAAATTGTTTTACGCCTTTTTTCTGTATTGCGCATCGATACGCGTGTACTATGCATTGTATGCTAATACGTGGCTGTCTCACACGGTTTTCTTCACTTTTTTGCTTGCTCCCCTAATTGTTTTGAGCAGTGTATGTTCCTCCGTGTGTAGCTACGAAGTATAGTTCGGAAGATTAAAGATAACTAAATTAGTTGAGTTCCAATTATCTAACTCTGTAGCCGGTTTACTTAGAGTTTCTGTAATCCTGAATATTTTTCTTAATTTGTCGGAATGCATTCATTAAAATTTGGGAGGAAGGGGATTGAGTACATGTGATAAATCAAATTACATGAATGCAAGCGGTCAAATCTGATACAAATATACTCATTTCAAAATGAGTATGACTACGTACTCATTTTTGAGTATGTCTTTTTTTCTCCGTGCACAAATAAAATTATTTCTATAAGCCAACTATAATCACCAATAGTTTATGTAAGCATAAAAACAGTCTAAGTTAAGTGAGATTTAAATTTGTTTGCAAAACCAATCATCAAATATGGTTTACATGTCGGAGAATTTGAAAGGATAAAATACTACATTTTTAAGCATTTTTGAACAATTCGAGTTTTCCGAATAGATAAAGGAGGGATTTCCGGATTATTGCCGGACCCTTAGAATATTTTTATCATTGTATACTACATTGAATAAATGAATCCTGTAAATTTCTACACATCATTATACAATTCTGATTTTACAATTCAATTCGATGTTCCAAATTTCAAGCTGTAATGGAGAAAGTTGCGCAAGTGAAATTGGGTTGAATGTACAAACAACATTTATTCAGCGAAACCAGATTTGAGTAAACTTGTTTCATATTGATGTTCATTATAAGGCAGTGAAATATGAGAGGTAATTTACTAAAAACAGAACTGTTGATGTCGAAAATAAGAGGTGCAATAGTATCAATGATGGAACTTCTTGACCTAATTAAGAATCGTCTGCAGTTCATTAATTCGCATATCTCTGAGCTTGACTGTCTGACTCACGTGAAAAAAGCAAACGAAATCGTCGGATTGTTTGAAACAACTGCTTCTGCAATCTCCGAAATAGCAAATTGTTTCGAAATTGCCGTAACGGGCATTCAAGAAAGAGTGCGTGCATTGACTAATTTGTATATTGCCACTAAGTAGGTTGAATGACACACACTATTGACTAGCTTACGATTTTAATTCAGTGTGTCATCAGTATACTGTTTTTCTCCTTTTTTTAGTAGAAGTAAAAATATTGAAAGAGTTTTCATGTTTAGTAACATAGAATTTTGGTATGGTTATTGAAGTAACTATACGTGAAACGTTGTCAATTTTTTTCAAAAATAATTATACAAAGTCAAGATATGGGCTCCGAAATAATTGTAAAGGAATAAGGATTAAGGCATATTATGAAGAACTGAATATTATTAGTTTTAATTCACCTTTATTTTTAACATATTCCCATTTTTATCAATGTGAGCCACTTTGGAATTTACAGGGGTCGTAAGACTCCTTGGCCAATCACATGTCGAAACACGAACTACTCCGATTAAAGTTTTCTAATTGGGAAGCCCCAGTTTTCGCTCCACTTGCCTCAATTAATCACCTATATTTATTGAATAGATTGTTGTCATCATACAAGAGATCATTAAGTTCTGATCTAAGTTCAAACTGATTTATTCATCAATTGAAAAATTTAATCTATGGTAATTATTCTCTTAGACACCTTAAAAAGTTTTTGGTTAAATGTTAACACGGTATTCCATGAAAAAGAGTAAAATGTAACAGAGAATTTTATTTAGAAAAATATTTTTTATCAACCATGCCATACTAACTACCACCGGGAAACCCAGATTTTTTTTTTTTTTTTTGGGGGGTGAGAAATACGGAAGCAGATATCTGTGGAGATGATAAAAATGCTATACTCTTTAACAAATGTGTGGCAGTGTTTCTCAAACTGTGGAGCGTGCCCCTCGTGAGGCACAATAATCCTACGAGGCGGGCGCGAGCGTATCGAAAATCAAAGATTTAAAAATAATTAATTTACTAGAATGAATTAAAACACAAAATACTTTCAGGCATAATAAAAAATGCTACTTTTATTTAATTTGATGTAATTACGTGATGAGAGATTTTTTTATTATGTTTTGTTTTTAAACCTATATATATATATATATATATATATATATATATATATATATATATATATATATATATATATATATAAAGATACTACTCTTTCGAGAAAAAAAACCCAGACCCATACTAGAAACAATTTAGAAAGATAAAAAATTAATCACTGTTATTATTTTTGAAATAATGTACATAACAGATGATTGGCTGATCATCTGTTTGACCTTATAAGTTATTAGCACAGTTAGTTATCACCCCTCTCTTATGTGTTTGTTTCTCATTTAGGTAAGTAATAAAAAATATATGTTTCTGTTGAGCTTTTTTCCATGTAAAAGAGTTTTGTGTTATTTGGAAAAGCACAGAGAGCACTTTGAAGGATTTCTTGGCCAAGATTTATTTTATGAGTATTCGCAAACATATAAATTATTATGAAAAACGTTTTACACAATATTTTTAGCACTACCATCCATATTATTTTTTGAATACTCTTTGACCGGCGGAATTGATCACTCGGGAAACGCACCACATAAAATCTTTAATTGTGGCAGAACTGTATATTTGTTACAAAAATAAATTGAAAAGTCCTTGAAAGTAGGTAATTATACTTTCTCTTAGTTAAATTACTCACTAGAATCACGATTTTCATCGTGTACGAGAAAAATCATTATAAAAAAACGGAAATGGGATACTCAATCACACCGCGCGACCATTAAAGTTAGTACCGAATGTGTGAATGCTCTTATCGCTTTAAATTTAAAAAAAAAAAAACAATTATTTTTCTTATCGGAATTTTATTTTATTTTTAATTATTTAACATTATATATATATAATTCTAAATGCTAATTCTTTGAGGCTAAAAATTATAGTTCGCTTAAAACTAATTATAATATGTGTGAGCATTCATTTTCAAATATCATTTTAAATTTTCGTAGATATGGTTGCGGATTTGGGTTTACTCTCCTGACAATTCAGCTATTATATCAAAAATGTTTAAGTTTTTTAAAAAAATGAACAATTACTAAAGGGTGTACTTCAGACTGTATACTTTTAATATACCAGTGCTACACAAGGTATTTTATCACTAATTTATTAATACTAAATTATGAGCAAGTTTAATAAGTATTAACGACTTACATGGGCTTGTCTTGCAGAGGCAAAATTATCAAAGGAAGGCTTACGATTAGAAATTGACACCCTGAGTACTTTTTTTTATTTGGCTGTGATCAATATTTTGTCTTCCAAGCAGCCACCGAATTTGTATCAATTTAAAAATTCAAGAAAGAAAACTAAAAAATGTATTACTTAAAAGTAACATACATAAAATTTAACATAATTAGCTTATTAATTAGCACAGTTTTTAATTAGGATCGTATTGTAGTTTTAGCGTCTCTCTCTCTCTCAAAGTGCATTATTAATGCATTCAATGCATTACTATTGTATATAGCGCGATAAAAATTGTGATTGAAAAGTGTATCACTAGTGTTGAAGGAATTAGAAGTACTGATGTATGGAAAAGAAAATTAATTGCAAAAAATAGAGAAAAATAAAAAAAAAGGTCTCATCCATGGCAACCGCCAAGAAAATTTGGTATTAATTCTATAACTATATTTTTCTTTTTTATTTAGGCTTTCATGAAAATATTTATACAGAAAAGAAAATTTCTATGGTGATTACTTACCTTAACAGTTGCAGTGACTCAAGTAACACTTAGCCCGCCCGATCGTGTGGGTAACGAAATTCGGAGCCCTAGAAGCCACATTAATAGAGTATAGTTTATATTTTTTTTTCTATTTTACAATTATTTAAATATTAATACAAAATTTGTATCGAGGCAATTAGAAATATATTAATTATTCCCTTTTTACGATAGAGCTAAAAGAAGACGTGTTTTCGTTCCATTAGAAAACCAACTTAGTTTGCAAGCCGAAAGTAAATATGGACTACAACCACCATCTGTTGATAAAAATTATACTTTATACCTTCTGCGAACACTATCAATCGTTAGATTCGGGATTTTTCCTATACGACTATTCCAGAAGCTTAAATGTATAAGAATGTCTAACACGCACGATCGTACGGAGTGGGTCTTAAAGGGATAAGGAATTATGTTCTTTCTTCCTGCGTTCTTTCTTGCTATTTGTGAATACTTATCTGTGTACACCAGTGCTCATCAAACTTTCAATGTTTGCGACCCACTATTTAACCAAAATTTTCATCGCGCCCCCCATACAATAAGAATGCATTGGATTAAAAAGTCCTATGCATAGACGCTGTTGCGCCCCTATCCAAAATCCGTGAGAGGTAAGTTTCTCTGTGAGGGAGTGGCAACAGATAAAAAAAACGTTTTTTTTTTTTTTTTTTTTTTTTGAAAAGTGTAATGTAATGGATGAAAAGTGTTATGGATGAAAAGAATTTAATGTGTTTTGCTGTGTTGTTTTGATTTAAAATATATCTTGTTGATATTCTCTTCTCATCGTTGTCGTCTATGGACCAAACCCCCACATTATTCTCACGAACAATAGTATTAGAAACTATATTCTGGCGCCCCTGGGTGGGCGGGTTTTGGTTTGGATTTTGATAACGGTAAGCGAATTGAATTTCCATTTTGAAGTTATTGATATAATTATATCTTGAACATAGACACATATTTATTATTGAATGTATGAACTGATTTAATGATTTAATAAGATAGTAAAGATGGAAATTATTAAACGAAATAAAACAGCACAGCGCACTGCGTTTACGAAAGCATACTCTAAGTTAGAGAGTGTGTTGATAAATGAAAACGCTGACGCGGAAAAAATTGATATGTGTTTACATTTGCTTAAGCGAAAAACGAACTCGTTAGAGTTAACACATAATAATTATTTGGATGCTTTAACAGATGAAACAGAATTTAAAATTGAATTTAATATTATAGAAGAATATAGAGAAAAGGCTTTGAGAATAGAATTAAAGTCTAAACGTGTATTAGAGAATATTAAAAGTAAACAAAATAATAACGAAGGTAGTAATTCCGGTAATAATTCTCATTTGGCTGATTGCGAAAATCTATATAAAGCGATTACCCCACGACTTCCTGAAGTTGAACTGTATAAATTTGGAGGTGAATTAAAAGACTGGTTAACCTTTTGGATTCAGTTTAAAAACATACACGAAAATAAAAATTTAACTAATTGTGATAAATTTCATTACTTAGTTCAATCGACAAAAATTAAATCGGAAGCCAGAGAGCTTATTGAATATTTTCCTATAACAAATGAAAACTATCCTTTGGCGATAGAAAGCTTAGTTGAAAGATATGGACGAAATGAATTATTAATTGATTTTTATGTTCGAGAGTTGTTAAAACTTGTTTTAAATAACGCTACTAAAAAGAAACAAGATTCTTTAAGTGGTTTGTATAATAAAAAAAAACTTTCTACTCAACTTCGGGCTTTAAGTAGTTTAGGTATAACCACGGATCAGTGCGGAATAATATTATATCCGTTAGTCGAAAGTGCGTTACCGACCCATATATTGCGTTCATTTGAAAGACAAAGAAAAAATAATGAGACTGCAACACTTGATTCTATCGTTTCGTTTCTAAAGAGCGAAATGCAATCAGAAGAAAAAATAAAATTAAGTAGATCGGACATATTTCCCTATCAGCGCGAATGCAAGCAGTTGGCAAAGAGCCAACGCTCACTCCCGTCTGCTAACGAATTATTCATTAATGAACCAAACGAAATATGTGTGTTATGTTTAAAGAATAATCCGGTTCGCTTTTGTAAAAGGGCGTTTTTTATTCCATTAGAAGTAAATATTGCAATAATGAAAAGGAAAGGATTATGCCGAATTTTTTTGGCTAAAGGTCATCTTGCTTCTAGATGTCGATATCAAATAACTTGTCAGTTGTGTTCTAAAAGACATGTAAAGTTCATGTGCCCAAATATTGAATGTAATAAGTATGGTTCTCTCAAACAAGATGTGAATGATAAAAATATTAATGAAAACACAGTTGATTCGTTACATTCTCGTGCAACGAATGAATTTATATTACAAACTCTTGTTGTAAATGTACATGGCATCAAGAGAGTGTAAAGCTAGGGCTATCATCGATACCAGATCACAAAAATCGTATATTTTGAGATCTACAGCTGAAGAGTTGGGTTTTAATTTGCAGAGGGAAGAGGAATTTCGCCATTCCTTATTTGGCGGAACTAAAACAAGGATGTATAAACACAAGTGTTATAAAATCTACTTGAGTAGTTTTGATGGTAACTATATTTGTAAATTGGATGTTTTAGATCATGATGTCATATGTAATGACATTTCTAGTGCAAAAATGGTTCTTGGATACATGAATTGAAAACTTAAAACATATTCTTAACATATATTCAAGAAAACACAGGTCCCATTGAGGTACTTTTGGGTGAAGACGTAGCCGGTTAATTAATTACTGGTCGACGAGAAGAATTAAAGACAGGCTTAGTAGCATTAGAAACCAAGTTAGGTTGGACTTTAATGGGTAAAGTACCCCGATATACCGACAAAAAGGATACAAGTATGAATATTGTAACTATGTTATCTCAAGAAGATATTCCTGTCTCTTCACTATGGGATCTAGAAATGCTCGGTATACGGGATACTATTGAGCAAAATTCAAGAGAGGAAAAGGAAAAGGCGGTTATGTCTCACTTTCTAGAAACAGTCCGGCAAAATGAAGATGGCAGATACGAGGTCCATATGCCTTGGAAAGTGGATCGGGCCTTTCTAACAGACAATTATGAGTTGTGCTTAAAAAAACTTTAATCTACCACCAGGAAGTTGGAAAAAATCGGTTTTAGAGAAAAATATCATGAAGTCTTTAGAGAATGGTTAGCGGAAGGAGTTATTGAGGAAATTACTGGAAAGGAGTTACCTGTTCGTACCCATTACCTTCCACACCGACCTGTCATCAAGGAAACATCCGCAACATCTTCAATGAAGATAAGACCGGTCTTCGAAGCTTCTGCTAAGATCAATAACCATCCGTCGTTAAACGACTGTTTAGAGACTGGAAACAATTTAATTGTGAATCAGTTCCTTCTATTTTGGCTAGATTTAGACTGAAACCGATCGGTGTAATTTCAGACATCAGAAGAGCTTTTCTCCAAATATCTTTACATGAAAAAGATCGAGACTTCGTAAGATTTCTTTGGTATGACAATGAGGGTAATATACGAACTTACAGGCATGCTCGAGTTGCTTTTGGAGTCACCAGCAGTCCTTTTCTCTTAATTACCATTTATTAAAAGAATCAGTAAAATAACATTACTCTGAAGAATTTCTTAAAAAATTACAAGATAGTTTTTATGTCGATAATTGCGTAACTAGTGTACAAAATAATGCCGAACTTAGAATATTCGTCGAATCTGCAACTAATGTAATGAAAGAAGGAATGTTTGATCTCAGAGGATGGGAAAGTTCCGCCATTCCTTCAGAAAGTACGACATCACTAGTATTAGGACTGATTTGGGACAAAAATTCTGATACTTTAGAAATAGATTCAGGATATTTGAAATTTGATGAAAAAGGAAAGATAACTAAAAGGAAAATACTTTCACTGGTTAGTCGAGTATTGATCCCATAGGTTTCTTGGCACCTGTTATGATTCAACCTAAGATTTTGCTGCAAGCCACTTGGAAAACTAAAGAAGCATGAGATGATGAAGTGAATGATGAAATAAGGAAGAAATTATTAAAATGGGGAAAGAGCAGCTGAAATACTTCAAAAATATAAAAATTCCCAGATGGTTAGGCGTGATGGAGAAATCCAATTTGAGTATCCATACTTTTGTCGATGCACAAACACAGTAAGTAACACAGCTTATGCGGCATGCATTTTCTTAAGAAGTGAATCCAATACGGGCTCAGTGACCGTTGAATTACTTCAAGCCAGATCACGAATAACTCCCATGAAGACTATTACTTTACCACGTCTTGAATTAATGGCCGCTACCATCGGGGCCAGGCTTTTTAGTTCTGTGAAGCATGCCCTGAAAATTTCCAATATCAAGACTTACTTTTGGACCGATTCTTCTACAGTTCTTACGTGGATAATTCGTCGAGAACAGTGCTCGGTATTCGTTGCCAACAGAATAAGTGAGATTAGAAAATTGACAACTTCGGAAGATTGGTTCCATATTTCAACTGACCAGAATCCAGCAGACATTTTATCAAGAGGTTGTGGACCTAAACAACTTCAGAAACGCAAGTGGTGGCAAGGGCCAGATTGGTTAAAAAATTCGAAGGAACAGTGGCCGAAATCAGCTGTAAATATTAACGAGAAAGAAGTAGAGATAGAAAAACGAAAGTCAGTCATCTCTGCTAATAACACAGAGGTAGAATCAATTTCATCACAGTTAGCCAGTTATTTTCTAGATTTTCAAAGATGATTAGGGTTATGACTTGGATACTGCGTTTCCAACCAAAGGCCAAAGACTTAAGAAAATGTGCTGAACTTAAAAATGAAGAATTGTTAAATGCACAAAAGATTATTTTCCGTTTAATTCAAAAGGAATGTTAATCTAATGAAGAAACACGAAAAAGTTTAAAAGGACTTCTAATATTTGAAGATGAAGAAGGAATATTACGATTGAAGTCCAGATTGATAAATGAAGAAGAATCGAAAGATTTTATTTCTCCAAAAATTCTACCATCGAAACATCTGGCAGTGAGAAGATTTATAGCGCAAGAACATCTCGTTAACAGACATGCTGGGACATTAACTCTTCTGACTATTTTACGTGAAAGATTTTAGATAGTGAAAGGAAAAATAACTGTCCGAAGTGTTATCAAAGAATGCTTAACATGTAAAAGACAAAATATTAAACATCTTGATGTACCTTTTCCTCCTCTTCCAAAAGACCGAACAGAAGTAGCTGCAGTTTTGCAAGTTTCAGGTGTAGACTTGGCTGGACCTTTGTTGACTAAATCTAAGCAAAAGGCGTGAATAGTACTTTTTACTTGCGCCGTATTTAGAGCGGTCCATCTGGAATTAATAACTTCACTTAGTACCACTGACTTCATCCAAGCTATACGTAGGTTTATTGCCAGAAGAGGACGAATTTCTGTGATGTATTCAGACAATGGTACTAATTTCACAGGTCTAAACAACGCTTTGAGAAAATTAGATTGGACTACAATTGAAAGTGAATTTAGAGTCCACGAAATACGTTGGAAGTTTAATCCACCCTCTTCTCCATGGTGGGGAGGCTTCTGGGAACGCTTGATTAGAATTTTGAAAGATCTCTTAAGAAAAAATCCTGGTCGCTCCTGTTTGTCTTACGAGGAATTGCAAACTCTCGTCTGTGAGTGCGAATCGGTCATGAATAGCAGACCGTTAACCTACATATCCGAGGAACAAGAGCTGAAGAGCTGGAGGTGTCTCCCTCAATGTTTCTTCAGGACATTCCATTAAATGAGGTTCCTGATTTGGATCAAATTCAAAAGACTTATATTGTTTTGAGATGGAGATATATTCAAAAGGTTCGCGAAAATCTAAAACAACGATTTAAAAGAGAGTATCTGGGTTTCCTTCGTTCTTCAGTTATCAAAAGAGAAGATAAAATAAATGAAGGTGACATTGTGTTAATTGGTACAGATGATAAGAAACGGCTGCATTGGCTGCTAGGAAGAGTACTGGAACTCTTTCCAGGAAAAGATGGAATAATTAGGCTTGTGAAATTGCGAACTGAAAGGGGAGACATGTTAAGACCAATCCAATGACTGTACCCTTTGGAAGTAACATCAAACCAGTTAAGAAATTTATAAACACTTAGAAAACACCTTTGAACTTTTTTTTACGTATTGGAACTTTAAGAAATTAATTTCATTCCAATATTTTGAAATATTTGTATGTACTTTTTTTTGTAATCTAAAATTGTATGCACATATTATCTTTGTTTATTTGTTTTTGAGTTTGCATCCCCAAACTCAAGGTGGGGAGTATGTTGCGCCCCTATCCAAAATCCGTGAGAGGTAAGTTTCTATGTGAGGGAGTGGCAACAGATAAAAAAAAACGTTTTTTTTTGTTTTTAAAAGTGTAATGGATGAAAAGAATTTAATGTGTTTTGCTGTGCTGTTTTGATTTAAAATATATCTTGTTGATGTTCTCTTCTCATCGTTGTCGTCTATGGAACAAACCCCCACATTATTCTCTCGAACAAAAGTATTAGAAACTATAGATGCTAAAGCTACTATATGTATATACGACTTTAACCTAAGGGCCACCGAGGTATATAAACGTCTGCTCAACCAAAATGTTAATTACTCCGGACGTATATATACACCACCGGTAATTATTAAACTTGTTTTTAACTAACGAGGGAAGGCTACGACGCATGGATCACCGATTCGATCCATCTTTAGTACACGTGTAGGGCATAACCAGGAGTACAACGGGTGCAAGTAGTAATGTGCGCTTCTCAGCCTTTCCGAGAAATTAATTAATCGAAATTTGAGTTGCGTTCATATGCGTTTTACGTTAGCAAAAATTCAACGAGCGCGTAGCGCAGTGGTAAGAGCCCTGCTTCGTAAGCGCGGGATCGAATCCCGCCGGTGAACTCTATTTTTTTCTAATATTTCATATTTTTTACAAATTTAGGTGTCTTGAATAATATTTATTTTGGAATCAATTGTATAATTTATTTTTTAACGGAAAAAAGGATTCTGAAAAAATCATATACAGGAGATTGAAGAATTAATACTTTTATTCCCAGTATTTTGTACAACTATTTATTTTACCCTATTTTCTATTCACTATCGTGCTGTTCGAGCGCCGAATTACTGCACGAAGTAGGATGGTATCGGTTATAGAAGCAGGGAAAACAATAGTTATTGCGGCATCTTGCGCAAGTGATAAATGCCGAATTTTTGCATTCGCAGGAATTTTTTAACACATCTATCCGAAAGCAAACTTCGTTCACGTTCATGAACGATGTCCGGTCATCGCACAATTTGGCGGCAAACCACGCGTATTTTAACATGCAACAGAAAATTGGTGCCGACAAATGATGGTGTACGAGAGAGACTGAATTTTGATACAATCTTCTCTGGAAGATATTTCTCTATCCTGTGTTCGATAATGTAAAAAAAAGCGCAGTTCTGTAGTCTCTTGATAAAGTTCTTCACTTGCCGGTAAAAATAAACATCACACGGCTGCACTAATAGAGTGCATTTTGGTGGTATTACTTTCATGGTGCAAGTTGGTATACCCTTATCTGTGAAAATTTCGTCATACAAAACCGGGTTTGTTTGCCCGCCCCAAGAATCAATTAGGAAAAGAAATTTTTCTTCCTTCACATATGGCGTCATCACATCGATCAGAAAATCTTAGTACAATGCTGTTGTCAGCTTTTTAGACTTTGAGGATGTAATGGCAACGTTTGTAAACATTTTCGCATACTCGTCGACTGATTTTTGCACCTTCGGTCCAAAGTTTCCATTTGCCTATTGCAGACAGATGAAAACCGTTGGACATATAATAGAATACATATAAACTTGTATAATAATTATTTATTTGTATTATAATATAAAACGAATAAATAATTATTATACTAATATTATTATTTGTATAATAATTTGTTACTTGTATTATAATTATTTATTTATTTGCAATGCAGATAACGTAAATGATGTGGTTGAAAAAAAAGTTCACTCCTGTATATGATTTTTTCAGAATCCTTTTTTCCGTTAAAAAATAAAATAAAAAATTGATTCCAAAAAAAATATTATTCAAGACACCTAAATTCGTAAAAAATATGAAATATTAGAAAAAAAATTGAATTCACCGGCGGGATTCGATCCAACGATCCCGCGCTTACGAAGCAGGGCTCTTACCGCTCGTTGAATTTTGGCTAAAGTAAAACGCATATGAACGCAACTCGAATTTCGATGAATTAATTTCTCGTAAACGGCTGAGAAGCGCACCTTACTACTTGCACCCGTTGTACTCCTGGTTATGCCCTACACGTGTACTAAAAATGGATCGAATCGGTGATCCATGCATCGTAGCCTCCCCTTGTAAGTATTGTTAAATTAATTATAAAATACACTGAGCAATACTGATACAATTATAAGTGTATTATATCAGTGTAAATAAATATTTTATTTTTTAATATGTAAGAATATATTTTGCTTGTTTACTTTCAGTAAACTAATATATTTTAAATAATCTTTTGAATTCGACTTTTCAATATGCTCGCGCCCCCCTTGCAAAGTTACCACGCCCTCTAGGGGGGCACAGTTTGAGAAACGCTGGTGTACACAATTGGTGATGCTTCCAGCCTACTTCGTTTCAATTTTACATAAGCAATATAAAACACCAAAAAAAAAATGTAAAGACTTAATACAATTGAATTCAACGTATTTTTCGAGTATAAGACAGTTTTTGTTCAAAATATATATATGATAAAACATTAATAAGTAATATAAATAAAAAATAATTCAATTCCTAATTAGATCAACAAAGGAAAAATTTCATTTTTTTAAACTTTATTAAATAGGTCCAATTAATATTAATAGGTTTAGACATAAGACAGAATCACAATAATAGATCTAAAAATAGAAAGCTTTATCCCATGCAATTTTTCATTTTCCTTTCTATATACGGTGTTGGACTATATATATATATATATATATAATTTTTTGTTTATACTATATTTATTCATTCATTAATTATTCTAATAAAATAGTAAGGTAGGATTCGAACCCGTGACCTTTGAAATAGAAGTTAAACGCGCTATCCATTGGACTACAAGAAGAAAACGAATAAACATCCTTTTTATATATGTTGTTGGACTATTATTTTTGTTTGTTTCTATTCTTACCTTGATCACTAGGGAATCACGTCCTAATGACATACAAATCGAACCTTATACTCCTCATATACAACACTATCTATAATTCACGACTATTGCCAGTAGGCAGCCGATGCCGATAGCGAATGTTCAATTGAACACCTTTGCTCGAGGCTTTCCGCTTGCAAAATCCTTACTGCTAGCTGAACGACTCATTAGAAGCCATGATAGACTAGTAGTCAGAGACTACTGACTGATGTATTAAAATATATGGCTTGACTTTACTTGTGAGAAGCTGTTCCATAATAAAACTGTTGATGCTGAAAGTACTCTTGTTGGAGAGAAATGGGCCACCAGTTCATGTGTCGTTTTCCTCACATATTTCCTTTTCAAACTACAGGGGCTCGTTTCCAATAGCTCAGTAGCCATTAACATTGTATTTTTTGCATAGCCAGGATTTTAAACGAAAAGTAATTCTCGTCTGTAAATTAATCTAAAATTTGACTGTAATATAACTTTTTGTACCTTTTTGCTGGTCTGTAAATTTACCTTGCTTAACTTTTATAGTAAACGAAGAGAGTTTATATTTTTTAAATACAAACTACGTTCAAAAATATTTTTTTTCCTGAGGAGGGAGTAGCTCTAAAACTTCTAAGATGAGCTACCTCGGTCTTCTCCGCTATTTATTCCAACAATAAATCTCATGACGCATAAACATAAGATGTTAGTGAATGATCAAATCTATTAATGAAATTTTAGCTTTAAACAGTCACCAATACTGATACCATAACTGATACTATTATTAAGAACGTTATGTTAAGCAGGAATGATACTTTCTAATACTCAGCGTTATGTTACACTGGAATAATGATCCAGAGTTCTCGTTTGAGATTATTGCAGTTAAATTATACTAAAAAAAATTACACACACAAGATATAAGACTATCTTTTAAATAAATGTATGGCCTTTGCATCCCATTGGTCGTTATCACAAAGCTATGATTGTTTTTTCAAGAGCCTACCTTGTGGATGTGAGTAAAGTTTTTTTCACGTTTCTTAACGTCACAGGGATATGGATCTGCAATAGATCCTCCAACCCTATCTGATAATGTATTTTGGCGCTGATAAGTGGAAGATATGTGAGTGTAAGTAAAATTTATCATGGGTCAAAGTTTTATAGTTGGTATAGTGTGAAAGTCTTGAGAGTGGGATGCCAATTGAGGTGTCACAATCGTAATTCAAAAGGTTAGTCGCAAGTAACGCAAAGTTGCGTTACAGAGCGAAAATATTTAAAGTTATACCAAATCAAATCAAACAAATTTAGACGATTGCACTGCAATTATGGAGGAGTTGATTTATGTTTTTAACAGACCTATTTTTTATCTATTTGTCACTTACATTATTAATATTGCTACCGCCATTTCACGCTATGCTTCGGTATATTCTAAAGATTTTTATACAGAATTTTTTTATAACATTGCGCATGCTGTACCAGGTTTCCTACTCATATCATTTTAGTAAAATTATAGTTTCATATTCCAGTCTTAATGTCGTGGCCGCTGTAGCCGAATGGTATAGGTATCAGACTGTGGCTTGCTTTGTCACGAGTTCGACCCCAGTACCACTAAAGACCCGCCGTGTAGGGCAGCGATGCACGTTAAATCTGTCGAGAGCTGAAACGTCCTCCCGTTGGTGTGGTGTGGTAGTTAGGAGAGGAGGGTGCCAGCTCATCTGTCGTCCACGTCACTTGACCATGGTTCAAAATTACGTGGTCCGTCGCCAAAAGCCCTCGTGTAGCTGAACAGTGCGACGTTAATATCAATCAATCAATCAACCAGTCTTAATGTCACTAATGATGGATACCAGTAGATATTTATTTCAATATCTTAATGTTAAGTCCTCATTGATGCAGTATGGAATGGAGGGCGCCATTTCACATGTCGACAACGTCATCACATGTGAACATAACAGAATTACTAACTTTGATTTATATAGTTCTAGTAAAGCTTGAAAAGGGGATTTATAATCAAGCAACCTTTGTGAAACTATCAGTAACGAATGATTTTTTTCACATTTTATTACTCATTATTGTTACACAGATTACGCTTAGATTGCAACGCGTTTGAATGTCCTCGCAAAAGCGTTTGGATGGCCCGGTATTTAATTTTAGGATACGTATTATATTGAAGTGGTTTTTATTTCAATATAAATTGAATAACCAGAGAAAATTTTTGCATTGCTAAATAATAGTAATTAAATGTTGAATAAGTAAATGTTGAATGACAAATGGTATTACAATACAAGCTAAAACAGTACTTTTAAAATTATATTTACATTGAACTATTATTTTAGATTTGATGCGATGAAATCATTTATCATAAATTTATGAAAATATAATTTCAAGTTATTAGTTTTCAAATTATTCAACGTATTCTACGTTTTTCTACATATAAGAACTAATCGATGTCGCTAATTGTTTTATGAGGGATTTACAAGTGTCTCATTTTCAATCATTCTCTTTTTTCGCCAATAAAATTACACCAATCAATCAACGAGATCATCGTCATAAATTAACCTGGTACTTAAAATGAAGAAATGTAAGTTTAGTGACGCTAGAATTTTCTATATATGCGAAACAGCAAATATTGTTTCTTTTAGCTTCGGAGAATACTGTTTCAAAGCTGTTGAAAAATACATTAGGTCTCTAAATTTTGTTGAATTCGTAAAGCAAATGGATTCAGGGCATTTAAACACACTTTCAAACTATTCTGAGCTCAGAACTCAATGGAATTTAAAAATTCGATCTGCAGTGACGTTAATTGAGCAAGGTGAAACTATGTCTAATGAGCATGAAAATATATTTTCGTTCTTGCATATGAATTTTAATGAACTAGTTTCACGGTATTCTTCCTTGGAAGGAAGCGAACTTGAAAAGATAAGAGCTGATTTTGATGAAACTGAAGCGTTGATGAAGAAAGTAAAAAGTGTACTGGAATCTATGAAGAAAATTCAATCTGAAACTAAGGATAAACTGGAGTTCATTAATTTACATGTCTTTGAACATGACTGTCGGAAGGAAGTGACTGAAATCAACGATCTCCTTAAATTGTTTGCAACAACGGCTTCGTTCTTCGACGAAGATATGAATCAGTTTCGAAGTGCCGTAGCTGGACTTAACAGAAAAGTTTGTATACTGGCAGTAACGAACCGTTCGAGAGCCTCGGATGAATAAAACAAATCGGTAGAATGCCAAGATTGCTTAGCTTATGACTTTAACTCTGTTTCACTGCGTCATAGAGAGGATATGTTTACTCACATTCCACTTTAGTATAACAAATATTGACTACTTGAGAGCGTATTCAAGACTTAAGGCATGGTATTTTGCAATGGTATTTTAAGTAACTGTTCTCTAAACACTGCCAGAGTTATCTTTATTAAAGATTACATTATGCTAAAATTGGTGAAAGTGAAGTCATTGAATATTTTAACGTGTATAATTTTGTTTTTAAATATTTGACGATTACACATATACTATACTAGTTTCCGTAAATTATTGTCTTATCTTGAAATATTCTTTTTGAAGTATTTAGTCATTATATATTGACTATTTTAAGAGAATAAATATTTTTTATATTCACATTGTTAGTTCATTTCTTTTAATACCTTTTTGATAAATTTGTAATTTTGTAATATGCAAAATGTTTTACATCTTTACTTTTTTCCTTGCTTCAATTTGGATTAAAAAAAGCAGATCCGTAAAAATTAGGTAAGTGAATTTTGCCCTTAAACATACGCTTCAAAAATGCTGTGTGTGCAGATAAATTCGTATCCATTTCTCATTGAATACGGTTGCACAGGGACATTTCCAAATAATGGTGCTTTAAATATTTGACGGCATAAGCAAATCACTTGAAATATATTTGAATAGTTACACGATTATTTATTGCTATATTCGCTGTACACTGCTACTTGCCAATCTTTATGGATGAATACGTTTTGATAAGTTTCTATACTAACTGAATATGAAACTTTCCATGGCAAAAAATCGTAGTCTTCTTAAAGGGTAGCAATATTTCTTTATAGACAGTTAAAACAAAGTTTACAAACAATTAGATTTAATGAAATGAAAGATTGCAGTTAATTGTGAGGTAGTTAGTATTCTTAAATTTCAAAATCTTAAAGTTTCAACAGGATACTTCCAAGATCCCAAAGTATTTCTTGCGTACAAAATTTCGCTTATAATTCAAATTTAGGATGAGGGCATTTGTTTATCGTTCCCTTTTAAAATGTTTCAAATAATATGGTCTCCAAACTAAAATTCTAAATTTCTTATGAGAGTCGAATTTGCGTTATGCGAAGGTACACAATAAAAAAATTATTTAATACTTGCTTTAGACATTTTATCTAAACTCCACCTACCCTTACAGACGACTGACTTTTAATTCAAAAGCCCCTGAATTTTCAATGGCACCATAATCTAACCCGCATATACGACTGTAGTTGTAGCTTACGACATTGATCTATAGATAACTGATAATTCTCGAGGCATCCCATCGGCTACACGTTTCTCGTATACTTGATTACCCTTCAGATGTCATGGTAGATATTTTACTCCTGGATATGAAGTAATTATCAGTGTGCTAGTCTTAAAATTTCCTTTAAAGCAGTGCTTCTCAATTTTCAATATTTAGGACCCAATTTTTTTCAAACGATTTTCATTGGTTCCCTCCCGTACAATTACGATGCAATGAATTCAATAATAAATCACTTTGACAATAAACCTTTTAGAGAGGGAGACTTTTCATTATAAAACGCACGAATTATGAAGATAAGTATTCAATATTATATGTACCGTATTTACGCGGATCTAAGATGCACTATTTTTCCTTTGTTAATGATGTAAAAAATCGGATGTCTTTTGTTTAATAATAAGAAAAAGGACATAATTCAAAAAACGTTACTTATCTTATTTTTGTTAAGTTGGTTTGTTATTTTATTATACATTGTGTGCTTACACATTGGTTTGCCCGCAGAAACTTTTGTTGTGGGCTAAATGTGTCCGTGAGTGTGACGCGTTTTAACAAGTTTTAAAAGTTAAGTTTATATCTAGGATATGTTTTACCCAATGTAGTGGTGTAGTTCTAAGTCTTTCAACATGAGTTATGTCTTCGCCATTCTTTAACAGCCCTCGTAAAACTTCAACTTGCTTTGGGAGCAATCATGTAAGTGAATAAACTTCTAAGGGAAATTTTTGTTTAAACAATTCTTTGATATTTAAATTTTACAGGAATAATCATGACTCGAAGTTCGCTTTTGGTGGTTGAGTGGTAAGGGTCAAGTACACGGGACGAGTTGACAAGCTACAAGCCGGCTTTTTTACAAGCAGCTCGTAAACTAGCCCAGTGTACTCACCGCACTCGCTTAAAAGCTGCTTTTAAAAAAGCTCTTGAAAAAGTTGACTCTGCCGGCAACTTTACACGCCACTCGCCAGCTTTTGAGATATTTAGATTGTAAACTAGCCAAGTGTACTGACAGTAGCTTGTGGATTGCCCAGAAGCAACGAGTAGAACGGTCTTGAAAATGTCGGAGGAATTAGTTCTATCGGGAGTTTGTTTTATCAAAAGTGATTAAAAAAGAGTTAATTAGACGACGAAACGGAAGAGGAAAGTGTGGGTGAAACCGTGGGTAGGAAGACGTACTGAATATGGTGCATCACATACATTACTGAAAGAGCTGAAGAACGAAGACCATACAGCCTAAAGAAATATGTTAAGAATTACAGGTGAACAGTTTGATGAGCTACTCGAAATGGTTCGCGGAAAGTTGTCAAAGCAGGACACGACAATGAGAATGGCGATTCCAGTAACCACAAAATTAGAAATAACTTTACGATATTCAGCAACTGATGATTCGTTTAAATCTTTGAGTACCTGTTTCGAGTTCCAGAAACAACAATACCCAGGTTCTTACCACATGTACTTACGGAGATTTGTTGCGTGCTTCGTCCATTTATTAATGTAAGTGTAAATATTTTATCTTATTTTTATTTTCAAAAGTTGCATGAATGAACAGTTTGCCCTTGTATTAAGTAACATTGGTTTGAAATATAGAAAAGGATGGTAAATATACACTTCTCAATCTCAAAACTTGTATTTAAAATTTTATTTTGAACAAAATGAAATGCTTTTGATAAATAATATGTTAATTAAATGTTTGCAAACGTATTTATCATTGCTCTTTTTAATATGTCCTCTTCCTCGTTTGAAGAACAAACGGACGCTATTGATTGAGGAGATTGCAATGAAGGAAAATTGTCATATTTATGTTGAACTGATTCATTGTCCAATGTGTTTAACTTACAACGAGTGATACAATTTTGTATCTCCTGCTGTAGCAGGATGGCTGCCCGATTAGGTAGCTGACGCATTTCTGATACGGACATACCTGCCAAACAGGTCATATGGCTTGTCCTCAGTAGATTTGTTTGCTATCTCATCTAATTTTTGGATAGCTTGAGCTATTTCTTTGTCTGGTATACTATCTGATTTTTTTAACCTTTTTTTCGGCTGCTCAGGTGGCTTCATAATTTCAGATGATTGAGGAGTGATTTCTCCCCGATGTCAGGCTCATCTTGGTCAATAGAGTTCCCTTCCTCATCTTTTTCTGCAATATCAGTTTGGCTTGCATCCTAAAAAAGGACAAAACTACTAATAATTTTATTTAATTTTTATTCATTATTTATAGTCCAGTCAATGACAGTAAAAATACTGTATTACGGTCCCCTCCTTATTTCGTAGTAATTTCGCTGCCCAGATGGGCTCAGTTCGTCGTAACTTCTATAATTCGTAGTAATGTTGGCAAGAACATGCTATAATTCGTACTTGAGCCTCATTTCTACTGTACCTCCTAATGTTTTAGAGTAGCATTGATTTTCATGAAAATTTGTAATTAGCCTCTGAATCAAAATTCCTCAATGTAAAAGCAAACCTTAATATAATACAAATATATAATTAGCTATTACAAAGAAGGAAATTAAAAACCGTCACTGACTGGACTAATACCGTATCAAAAAAGTTGTTATAAACTAAATTTCATTTTCAGGTACCCACAACTGTTGAAGAGTGGAAAAAAATTGAAAAGGTTTTCCTCCAACGTTGGAATTTCCCTAGATGCTGTGGAGCGATTGATGGTAAACATGTTCTTATTAAAAGACCTCCTGGTTCAGGTTCAGTATACTATAAGAAAACCTACAGCATCATACTATTTGCTATGGTGGATGCTGATTATTGCTTCACTTACGTTGATGTAGGAGGAAATGGAAGAGCCAATGACAGTGCAGTGTTCAGAAATAGTTCTCTGAACATTGCAATGGAAAATAAAGCAATTGGGTTTCCTGAGGACCATGTTATTATCGGAGATGATGCTTTACCTCTAAGACCAGATCTTATGAAGCCTTTCAGTAAACATGGATTAAGTGATGAAGAGAAAATTTTCAATTATCGCACATCCCGTGCCAGGAGAGTTTCAGAGAATGCTTTTGGCATACTTGCCTGGCGTTTTCGAGTGTTCTCAAAAGCAATTGAGCTGAAACCCGACACCATCGATTGTTATTTTGGCTGCTTGCAGTTTGCATAACTGGTTGCGAAAGACTTCCCCAGGCCACTATATGCCACAAAATGCACTGGACAGAGAAAATTTTAACACAGGAGAAGTAACACCTGGTCAGTGGAGGTTACATGCCAACACCTTACGATCAGTGACCTCACTGGGCAGCAACAATCCAAACAGAACATCAATACAGATCAGACAACAGTTCATGAAATATTTCACTGAAGAAAATCCTCTACCCTGGCAATGGGAGAAACTTGGACTAAAAAGGCCTTAAAGAATGTATTTAAAATAGTTTTTGTAATCAAATTTAAAAATAAAATGTAAATACATTTACTTACCAAATTTGATTGACTGCTTCTTGTTGCCAAAACCTCACTCAGGAAACATGCTTCGTTGAACCAGGTTAGTTTTGGCACATAAACGTCATCTACCCCACATCCACTCTTTTTACTTTTCTCAATTTTATTTAACTCCGTTCTGTAGACATCTTTAATGGACTTAATTTTTGCCTTAAGTTGCTTATTATCCATTTGCCCCAAAAACTGATTTTCTTCCAGTTCAGACATTAGTTGTTTAAACACCGTATCCCTCAACGATTTATTGCAGTAATTTTTATCTTTAATGTTCCACAATGCAGGCAACTGTTGATACAGTTGTAAAAACAACGAAATGTTATTCGCATTCCACTTCATTTTGTCAACAGGAAACCACTACGAATCAACTAAAACAGTATATTTCCACGTGCCAGCTACTTGGCTACTGAGCGAGTGGAATGTTTATGTGTACTTGACAACTAGCGCACTCGCCAACTCGCCGGCTTGTAGCTTGTAAACACGCCCCGTGTACTTCAGCCTGTAGTGTATCGCAGTTCATTGCCACAGGTCTGGTGCTCAAACCAAGGGCAAGGCACGACTGACTCAATCTTTCATACCTTCAGTTGGCCAATAAATGATTACAAAGCATGCTTGACAAAAAACACTGTGGATGTTGGTGTCAAACATGCTACTTAAAAGCAACTACTCATGCATCTCAATGTGCAACCACATGAAATGAGATGTGCGCAAAAAGCCTTTTCTCGCTTTAGGCCAGCTTTTCTCAAACTGTGGGGCGTGGTCTCTTAGGGAGACGTGATAACTCTACGAGGGGGCTCTAGCATATTAAAAATTGGGAAACAAAATATTTTTAAAGCTGATAATTAAATGAAAGTAAAGAAACAAAATGGATTCTGGCAAAATGAAAACTAAAATTAACATTTACACATAACACACACGCCTATAAATGTATTAGTACTGCACACTGTATTTTGTAATTAATTTAAAAATATCATGATAAGAACAAGTTTAATAATTATCAGTGACTCCATGGGCAGTTCAAACATAAGATTATACACAACAATTAACACACCTTGATAATTTGTATGGTATATAAATAGTCCCTTAAATCTCTTGATTCCTCATAGTTGAGACTCTGTAGAGAGGTCTGAGCTATATAAAGTCAAAATATTATAATAGAAGCAATTTTCCCAAAAGGAAAACATTTTGAAAAAAAAGTTATTTTAAGTTAATTTTCTGCCGAAAGATTGTATTTAAATAATTCATTTTCACAAAATGTCCTTAAAGCAATTTTAAACATGTATTTTAATCTAAGTGACTTTAAATATCATGGTATTATCTATTTATGCGCTTTATTAAAATCACGGTTCTGAACTTAGCTGGATACCTTAAAGAACCACTCTTTTAACTTATACCGAATCAAGTCGAGAACAAAATAAGTTGATTGTGCTGTAATATTGCGCATTTTCTTCCGTACACAACACATCTATCTTTCCATGTATCCATCGCCCTTTCTCAATTAAATGAATTAAACTGCCTTTTCCCTTTCACTTTTTGATTTTTAGTCAGATTTTATTCAACACTGAGAACAAAGTACCAAAGCTTACAATCCATATTAGTCAGTGCTTCTGAAACTGTGGGGTGCGCCTCTGGGCGGGACGCGATAAACCTACAAGGGGGTCACGAGCATATCGGAAATAAACTTTTAAAAAATATTTACTGTAATGAAGTAAAACAAAATACTTTTTGATATAATAAGAAAATACACATTTACACTGATATAATTTATATATATCATCTGCGATATTACGACTTCAAAAATAAAAGATTCTACTTCATGACCTCATTTTAGCTATGTATGTTACAATAACCAAATAAAAAACATTTTATTTGATTTGCTGTAGTACCATGATGAGAGATTTCTTATTACTTTTACTTTTCGAACCTAAAATACTGCTCTTTCAGATAAAAAAGGAAACCCATACCAATAATAAAAAAAAAAAAAAAAAAAATCAGGAATATAAAAAAATTCGTCACTGCTATATTATTAGCATCAGATGTAGGCAGCAGAATGTATTTGCTGCGGTGTGACCTTCGAACATACTTGTATGGTTAGTTATGTTCCTGCTCTTATGTATACCTTTTTTCATTTACGGAAGTGTTAAATAGTTTATTTCTGCTGCGCTTTTTTTCTAGTAAAATATTTTTATGATTTTTGGAAAAGCACAGGGAACACTTTGAAGGATTACTAGGCCAATATATCTTTATGAGTATTCCCAAACATAAAAAGTATACCGAAAAAGGTTTTACATAATTTTTTAGAACATTTATATTGTGCTAAATACATTTTTAATCTGGGAGTGGTCACGCCGAGCACAGAGTACCCGAAATCGGTAATTCTGGCAAAACAGTTTGTTACCAATGTCCCTGACACTATAATCCTGTTTAATAGTCTTACCGGGAACTAAAATATATTTGTTTCATATCGCCCGGTTTTTTGGGAGTTAAAAATGTTTTTTTTACAATCTTAAGGTACTTGTTTTGACTGAGTTCCCGTTGCCGCGGTAGGCGAGTGGTATAGGTATCGGACCATTGCTTGCTTTTTCACGAGTTCGAGCCCAGTACCACTAAAGAAACGCTGTGTAAAACAGCGATGCACGTTTAATCTGACGAGAGCTGAAACATCCTCCCGCGTTGGTTTGGGTGTTGTAGTTAGGAGAGGGGGGGCAGCTCAGGTGTCGTCCAGGTCACTTGACCATGGTTCAAAATTACGTGGTCGCCAAAAGCCCTCGATAATATTCAGTCAATGCGACGTTATCAGTGCGACGTTAATATTCAATCAATCAATTGACTGAGTTCCCGGCGTGATAACTTTTTGTCCGAATAATTTGCTTTTCCCTAAAAAGTAGGTGAATATATTTTTTCTTAATTAAATTATTCACTGGAATTACGATTTTTACTGTGCACTATAAAAATAATTATAAAAAAAGTTTTGGGGTGACTCAAAAACCCTGCTTGACTATTAGTATCAAGTGCGCACCTGTTCCAGGGTTAAAACACACTGAATTCTTTTCGCTTTAAGTATTAAAAAATAATAAAATTATTCTTCACAGGGATTTTATATTATTGTTCATTATTTGCCATCAATTTTAAATGCTAATTCTGTGAGGCTTAAAATTTCAGTTCGCTTAAAACTAAATATAATTTGAGCAATCATTTTAAAAAAAAATCTTTTTATATTTTTGTAATTATTGTCGCACACTTGGCTTTACTTTCCTTACAATTCAGCTGTTATATCAATATTTTTTTATTTTCTTATAAATGAACTCGTGCAAAGAGCGGGTATTTCAGCCACCGATATACTTTTATGTATCAGTGCTGCACAGAGTATTTTATAACTTATTAATTAATACTAAATTAAGCATAAGTTTAATAAGTATTAGCGAATTCCATGGGCTTGTCTTGCCGATCAAAATTTTTTTAAAAGAATGCTTATCATTAGAAATTTATCCTCTGAGTTCTTTTTCTATATTTAGCTAATATCTATATTTTGTCTCCTAAGCAGCAACTGCATTTTGCAATACGTTCCAATTTAAAAATTAGAGGAAGAAAAAATAACAATACTTATCGTATTATTTATTATTTATTTATTTATTTTTTTTGCTTAAAAGTAACATATACAAAATTTCATATTTATGTTATTAATTTATACGGTTTATAATTAAGATCCCGTATTGTAGCTTTAGCGTCAAAGTGCATTATTATTGTATTCAGTACATTATTAATGTATAAGGGGGGGCGGGATAAAAATTGTGATTGAAAAGAGGGGGGTGTTGAAAGTTTGAGAAGCACTGATATAAGTTCAAGTCAGATAGTGTCACATGCTTGAATGTGATACCACACAAATATGAGACTTTTACTACGGCATTCGTGTTTTAACTATCTTAAAGCAGTATTCACAATTTTAGCGATCCACTTTTCAATCATAATTTTAATAACACCTAACCTTAATACAATAACTATTTGTCGAATTCAATAGTAATTTGTTTTAACGCTAAAGCTAAAATACAATTTTAATTATAAACCATACATTAAGATAAGTATTAAGATAGGTATTAAATTTTATGTATAGTTTTGTATATGACTAGAACATAGGTAAATTAACTTATATTAACTTAAACCACTAATTTATAATTCATGAATTAATAATAAAATAAGTCTTGGAGTACTGATACATTTATAACATTTATAAATATATTATATAAGCATAAAAATGCATATAATTAATTATGCCATAATGTACTTTTTCTTTTGCTTCTTTTCAGTAAACTAATACCTTTTCAATAATCTTTTGTTTTCGACATGCTCACGAACCCTTGGTAGAATTACTACCACCCCCCTTTTGTGCGCACCCCACAGTTTATAAAGCGCTGTCTTAAAGCTCAACCCCGACCCTGTCGGTCTCGCAGGGCATGCGATCCAAAGAGAAAATTTGTCCTTAAAATTTAATCCGACGCTACTCTTTAAGTGCCATGATATTTTTAAAAATTTGAATATTGCTAAATGATACCGTATCTAGTATTACTTTCTTCACAATGATCGTAGTGAAATTTCCATCATGAAACCATAAGCATTTAAAACTTTTTGCATATTACAAAACTCCAAAGTTATCAGAAAGATATTACAAGAAAAGAATTAACACAATTTGAATATAAATAAAAATATTCTCTTAAAATAGTCAATATATGATGACTAAATACTTTAAACAAAATTTTTCAAGATAATCCAATTTGTAAGGAAACAAGAATAGTATACATGTAATTGCCACATATTTAAAAACAATAATATATACACGTTAAAACATTCAATGACTTCGCGTTCACCAATTTTAACACTAATAACAACTAAGGAATCTATTGCGATACGCATTAAAATTTTAAATAAATACACAATTAAGAAATTGTTGCTATTTTCAACTAAAGTATTGTTTCACGAAGTAAGAAAAAAGTATGTAATGCAGAACTTCGGTTTTGTCATAAAATTGATTTTTACTCTCTGATGTCCAAGGAAGATAGTAATACCGTTTTAACGGGAAGGTGCTATTTGACAAAATATTTTTTAAAAAAAAAAAATATTATTCTACATGTTGTTAAACAAATACTTTTAATATTTTTTGTAAATATTTATCAAAAAAACACCTAAAAGCATTAATTAAAAAATATATCACAATGTATTTTTTAAAATTTAAAATAAGGTGTATTGCAGAGAAAATTCACACAGTGAACTGGATTTTTCCATCTATAAAACAAATAACTGCTTGCTGATAAAATTTATTCACCTTTTTCACTTTAGAACAGAATATACATCACTTTTGTGCAATAAAACAAAATATATTTGGGGGGGGGGCAGAAATTCGTAAAAACATTTGACACAGGAAGGGTTAACGTCCCTTAATTGCCCCAGTGTAGATTGCAACGTACCAGATTGTATGACGACCACACTACGTACACATGAATTTTAATTATCAATTCCATTTCATATAGCTCTCGTAAGGATTCTGAAAATTAACCATCACAAGGCAATTAACATTAGATGATATTCTATTATTTTCCAACGAACTAATAAGTTTTAGATTTAATCGCTTAAAATGCAACGTAATTGAATGTGTTCATGAAAGTGTATAAAGGTTCGATAATTAAGGAATATTTGCCTATTTAAATCGTATTTATATCAATCTACCTTGATTAACTATATAACAGTATTCCGTGGCTAAATAATGTTTTCTAAAATCTATAATTTTTTAATAATAGTAGGCACCCGATGCCTGTAGCGAACGTTCAATACAAAACATTTGCTCGAGACTCCGTTTGCAAGATATTTACTGCTTGCTGAACGACCCTTTAGTTGCCGTGATAGACTAGTTGTCAGATACTACTGGCTGATGTATTAAAATATATGGTTTGACTTTTCTTGTGAGAGAAGCTGTTCCATAATTATACTGTTGAGGCTGAAAGTACTCTCGTGGGAGAGAAATGGGCGACCAGTTCATGTGTCATTTTCCTCACGTATTTCCTTTTCAAACTTCAGGGGCTCGTTACCAATAGCTCAGTAGCCACTATCATTGTATAGAGCCTTGATTTTAAACGCAACGAAATTCTCGTCTGTAAATTAATCTAAAACTTGACTTTAATATAACTTTTTGTGCCTTTGCTGGTCTGTAAATTTACCTTGCTGAACTTTTATAATAAACGAAGAGAGTTTATATTTTTAAAATAAAAACTGAGTTCAAACATATTTTTTTCCTAAGGAAGGAGGAGTAGCTGTAAATCTTTTAGATGAGCTAGTTTGGTCTTCTTGGGCATTCTACCAATAGTCCTCGCAACGCTTAAACATGCGATGTTAGTGAACGTTGAAATCTATTAATGAACTTTTAGCTTTAAACAGTCACCACTACTGATACCATAACTGAAAGTATTATTAATAATGTTATGTTATAGAGGAATAATACTTTCTTATGTTCAGCCTTATGTTCTACTGGGATAATCATGATTCGGATTTCTAGTTTGAGATTTTTGGAGATAAATTGTACTAAAAAAATCACACAAAAGATTGTCTGTCAAACAAAATTGTGGCTATGATGTTCCATTGGTCATTATCATAAAGCTATGTTTGATTTTTCAAGAGTCTTCCTTGTGGATGGGAGCAAAATTTTTTTCATGGGTTAAAGTTTTAAAGTTGGTATAGTGTGATAGATTTCAGAATGTGATGCCAACTCAGGTGTCAAAATCGTCATTCACGAGGTCCGTCGCAAATAATCCAACGTTGCGTTACAAAGTGACACTATTTAAAGTTATACCAAACCAAGTCAAACAAAGTTAGTTGATTGCGCTACAATATTCAGCAATCGGTTTCTGTTTTTAACTGACCTATCATTTGCCCTATTTGTCACCATTTTCACTTACATTATTAATATTACTACCTCCATTTCACGTTATACGTCGGTATATTCTTCTAATGATTTTTAGACAGAATTTTTCCATCACATTGAGCATGTGGTACCAGGTTTGCTACTCATATCGTTTTAGTAATATTTTTGTTCCATATTCCAGTCTTGATGTTAGTAACGATAGGGTGCATACCAGTAGATATGTATTATAATATTTAATCCTCATTGCGGTGCAGTATGGAAAAGAAAGTGTCATTTCATATGTCGACCACGTCATGTGAACATAACAGAATTACTAACTTTTAATCATATAGCTTTCGTATAGCTTTAGAAAGTGATATATAATTAAGAAACCTTCGTCAAACAATAAATAACGAATGATTATTTTTTTTCATTACTGATTATTAATACAAAGATAACGTTTAAAACACTTAGATTGCAGGTCATTTGAATGTCTTCGTAAAAGCGTTTGGATGACCTATTAATTATTTTTAGGATACTTAATAAAGTAGTACTTAGTTCAATATAGATTGAATAACTGGATAATTTTATGACTTGGCTTAATAATATTAATGTACCTTTCATTTCTAGGAAAAAGTGGAATGACAAATGTCATTACGGTACAATCTAAAACAGTACTTTTGAAATTATAATTTACATTGTAATTTATTTCTGATTTAAGGCGACAAAACCATTTATCATAAATCTATGAATATATTTTAAAGTTATTAGTTTCGATTTTTTAAATGTTTTCCACATAAATGAATTATTCGATATTGATAGTTTTTTTATAAAGGATAATTGCAAAGTTTCACTAATGAGCTATTATAAAGCATAATCCTTTTTCGCCAGTAAAATTACTCCCAATCAATCAACGAGATAATCGTCAAAATTTAACCTGATATTTAAAATGAAGATATGTAAGCTTAGTGATGCTTGGAATTGCTTTTAAAACGGACCACCAGCAAATATTATTTCCCTAAATGTCGGAGAATACTGTTTCCAAGCACCTGAAAAATAATTAAGGTTTCCAAATTTTACTTAATCAGTAAAGCAAATGGATCCGGGTAATTTAAACAAACTTCCAGAATATTCTGAGCTCAGAACTCAATGGAATTTCAGAATTCAATCTGCAGGGAAGGTAATTGAACAAGGTTATATTGTGTTGAATCATCAAGAAAAAATATTTTCGTTCTTGCATTCGATTTTTGATGAACTAGTTTCGCAATATTCTTCCTTTGAAGGGAGTGAACTTGAAAAGATAACAGCTGATTTTCATGAAACTGAAGCGTTGATGAAAAAAGTAAAAAGTTTACTGGAATCTATGAAGAAAATTCAATCTGAAACTAAGGATAAACTGGAATTTATAAATTTACATGTCTCGGAACATGACTGTCGGAATGAAGTGACGGAAATCAAGGATCTCCTCGAATTGTTTGAAACAACAATGGATTCGTACATCTGCGCAGATAGAAATCAGTTTCGAAGTGCCTTATCTGGACTTCACAAAAAAGTTCGTACACTGGCAGAAACGTACAGTTTCAGAGATTCGGATGAATAAATAAAAGCGCTAGAATAGCAATATTACTTAGCTTTTGACTTTAACTCTGTTTCACTGAGTCATGGGATATGTTTACTCTCACTCTTCATTAGTCTAGTAAATATTGACAACTTGACAGGGTATTCAAGTCTTGAGGCATGGAATTTTGGTATGGTTATTAAAGTAAGTGTTCTCGAAACACTGCCAAAGTTGTCTTAAATTCAAGATTAAATTATTATAAAATTAGTGAAAGTGAAGTCATTGAATACTTTAACGTGTATATATTTGTTTTAAAATATTTAATAATTACATGCATATAATACTTCTTTCCTTACAAATTGTATTATTTTGAAAATATCTGTTTAAAGTATTTAGTCATCATATAATGACTATTTTAGGAGAATAAATATTTTTGTTTGTATTCACATTGTAAGTTCTCTTCTAATATCTTTCTGACAACTTTGTATTTTTGTAATATGCAAAACGTTTTACATATTTACTTTTTTTTCTTGCTACAATTTGGATTAATAAAAGCAGCTCTCTCCGTGAAAATAAGGTAATTGAATTTAACCCTGAAACGCATCTTTCAAAACTGCTGTGTGTGCTAATAAATTCGTATCAGATACCTTTTGAATACGGATTGCTCTGGCATATTTCCAAATAATGGTGCTTTAAATATTTGACTACGATATTAAATCACTTGAAAGAGATCTGGGATAGTTGATTATTTACGGAAATTATCACTGTACGCTGTCACGTTTTAATCTTTAGGAATGTTTACGTTTTGATAAGCTTCTAGACTAGCTGAATATGAAACTTACCATAGCAAAAACGTAGTCTTTCTTAGGGTTAGTAATATTTCTTTATAGACCAGTGCTTCTCAAACTTTCAATACTGGCGCCCCCCTTTTCAATCACAATTTTTATCGCGCCCCCCCCCCTTATACATAATTTACTGAATGCAATAATAATGCACTTTTACGATAAAGCAACAATCTTAATTATAAACCGTACAAATTCATGACATAAGTATTAAATTTTGTATATGTTACTTTTAAGCAAAAAAAAGTCAAGTAATAAGATAATTACTAAGTTATTTTTCCTTTCTCTGATTTTTAAGTTGGAACATATTACAAAATGCGGTGGTTGCTTAGAATACAAAATATAGATATCAGCTAAATATAGAAAATGAACTCAGAGGGTCAATTTCTTATCTTAAAACTCCTTTCAAAAACTTTGCTCTGTAAGACAAGCCCATGGAATTAGCTAATAATTATTAAACTTGTTCTTAATTTAGTATTAATTAATTAGTCATAAAATACTCTGTGCACCACTCATACATTAAAAGCAGTGTTTCTCAAACTTTCAATACTGGTGACCCAATTTTCAATCATAATTTTTGTCTCCCCCCCTGTACAACAATAATGTATTTACTGCAATAAAAATGCACTTTGAGAGAGAGACGCTAAAGTTACAATACGATCTTAATTATAAACCGTACAAATTAATACGATAAGTATATTAAATTTTGTGTATATTTTAAGTAATATATATTTTAAGAAAATTACTTAAAATATATATATTACTTAGAATTATGTTATTTTTCTTTCTCTAATTTTTAAATTGGAACAGATCGCAAAATGATGTATTTAATTAAAGATTTATTTCCTTCAGTATTCATTTCTCAAAGCACAAATGTCATTAGAAAAATAGTCTAGTCAATGTCGCTCTCTATCATATCCATCACATCTGGCATTATAGGGTACGTTTGCGTGAGTCTAGGCAACCTATCGGACGTCTGCGCAAAACATGTAAAAATGCTGTTCCTCGTACAATTCCAGTCAGTTTCGGTCGATTCGATACTCCTATAGCTACCGAATCTAGCTTGAATGTACATTTTTTTTAATTTCCACGTTAATTGTAATTCACGATAATTAAGTATTTACGGCAGTAGATTAAAACAATTTCATACATACATTTTTAAGTCGTAAGCAAACATTCGACCATAATAAAGAATCAACAAGTACACAGACGAACGAGCATGGTTCCGAAAATTAAATCAAGGCGATCTTCTCAAAAATACTTAAATTTTGGATTTACCACTACTGAAGTAAATATTGCAAAAAAGCCCAGCTCAATATGTGTTAAAACTTACAAATCTGTAGAACAACATGTGAAAGTTGTTTCTAAAACATGTAAAATCATTTAGCTATGTTGGCAAAGAATTTTAAAAAGTATTTTCTGGATGAGGACAGCTTGGTAGCAAGTTACGAGTGGGGATTAGGGATCTATTTCAAGATACTACAGAAGGGCTCTCAACTTCCGAAGAAGAAATCTTCATAGATTTCACATCCAGTGAAAAATTAAAAGGCAATTTTGTAATAAATCGCTCTTTGAATTTGCGGTAGAGGTGGATGAGGAATTATCTGTACTGAAAACAAAAGCACTTCGTATACTATTACCATTTTCAATATCCTACCTTTCAACCCTACATCCAACCGGATTTTCTGCAGTGGATGCCTTGAAGACAAAATATAGATCTCAGCTAAATATAGAAAAATAACTCTTTAAGTGTCAATTTCTGATATTAAAACCTTCCTTTGAAAAACTTTCCTCTACAAGAAAAGCCCGTGGAAGTCCCTAATAATTATTAAACTTGTTCTTAATTTAGTAATAAGATTGATTGTTTGAATATTAAAGTCGCACTGTTCAGCTGCACGAGGGCTTTTGACGACGGACCACGTAATTTTCAACCATGGTCAAGTGACGTGGATGACACCTGAGCTGTCACCCTTCTCTCCTAACTACCACACCACACCACGGGAAAACGTTTCAACTCTCAACAGATTTAACATGCATCGCTGCCCTACATGACGGGTCTTTAGTGGTACTAGGCTCGAACTCGTGACAAGGCAAGCCACGATCCGATACATATACCACTCGACTACCGCGGCCAAATTCAGTAATAAGAAATTATTTATAAAATACCTTCTTCAGTACTGATACATCAAACGTATACTGGCTGAAACACCGACTCTTCGCACGAGTTCATTTTTTAAAAAAATAAAACATTATTCTTGATATAATAGCTAAACTGTAAGGAGAGTAAAACTGTGTGCACGACATTGTATACAAAAGTGTAAAATGATTTTTTTTAGATAAATGCTATAATTGTAAATAACTGTTTAAAATAACTGTAATTTTAAACCTCACACAATTAGCATTTAGAATTAATGTTAAATTATGAAAAAGGATATAAAATTCCGATGAAGAATAATTGTGTTACTTTTTAACATTTAAAGCGAGAAGACTTCAAAATGTTTTAACCCGGGAGCAGGCGCGTACTCGATACTAATATTAATGGTAGTGCGGGGAGACTCAGTCACCCCAATCATTTGTTTAGAATTATTTTTACTGTACACGATAAAAATCGGAATTCTAGTGAATATTTTAATTTATAGAAAGTATACTTACCTTCTTTCAAGGACTATTCAATTCTTTGATGATTTGAGAAAAAATCCAATAAAGCTGAACTAAAATGATTCAAAAGTACAAGACCATAATAAAGGACGCAAATCAGACACTTTTCAATTATCCTACAGAAATGTTAAACCAATCAATTCTTTTCCAAATATCGCAAGACTCAATTATTTACAATTTCCCTAAGCGAAAAGCAAACGACGCATAAAAGATGGGAGGGAACTAATATTGATAATAACCATACCATAAGATTGAAGGTCAATCAAATGATTAGCAAACGTACTATGCAGCCTGGCTGAAAAGTGAATCATGACTTCCTTTTCTTTTTCTACACAGCTAATGTACAGTATTTCAATAATAATTACAGCGGTGAATTGTTTATCTTCTTAGAATTTTTCTCAGGGTCTGGGTTTCGTTTTTTCTTTTAACGAGTTATATTTTATGTTAAAACGTAATAAAAAAATCTCTCATTGAGGAAAAACAGCAAATAAAATAAAATGTTTTTTTTTTTTTTAATTTGGTTTTGGGATCAAAGATAGCTATTTGATGACAGAAAAAAGCCAGATAATAAATATAAATTATGTCAGTGTTGTTGTGTGTATTTTTTTTTATTATGGAAGAAAGCATTTTGTTTTATTTCTCTTTCCGGTTATTTTTTTTTTAAAAATCTTTAAATTTTCGATACGCTCGCGGCCCCCTTGTAGGGCCATCGCGCCCCCCCAGGGGGGCGCGCCCCACACTTTGAGAAACACTGTTATAGACAGTTGAAACAAAGTTTACTGACAAGTAGAATCAATGAAATGTAAGATCTCGGGTAACTGTGGTGTAGTTGGTAAAAATCAAATTTTATGGATCCTATACCATACTTCTAAAATCCCGATGTATTTTTACGTACCAAATTCGACTTATAACTCGAGTTTAGGACGAGAGCATTTGTTTATCATTCCTTTTTAACGTAATTTTCAATCTATATAGTCTCAAAATTTAAATTCTGAATTTCTTACGTGAATCGGTTTTGAGTACTTCACATTTAACAAATTTACATTTAAAAAAAAAAACTTAACGATTTTGTCATCTTGTAAATAATGAATCTTAGATTTATTTCTCCTTTCTTACTTTTTTCACATTCATTTAACATTACAATTAATAAAATATGTATGATGCAACAAAAATTAGCAGTGTATTACATCAGTGTAGACTAGTTTTTAATTATCATTCAAAATATACCGGGGTGTAAAGGTAATTGGATACTTTCCTATTTATAGTGTTAAAAAGAATTCCTTATGAGGGCATGCGCAATGTAATATAAACGAGAAAAACTAGACTTAGTAGGATTTTGGAAAAATAAAGGTATGGGTTATGCGAAGGTGCAGAGTGAAAAATTATTTAATATTTGCTTTAGACATTTTATCTCAACTACCACAAACCCATACAGACGACTGACAATTAACTCTAGCTCTTGTAAAGAACTAATTTATTTTTAATGGCACAGTATTACAACCCCCATATACAACCCTAGTTGTAGATTACGACACTGATCAATAATTAATAACTGTAACAAGTGTTGAATCGCAACCTTTTCTTCGAGGCATCCCATTGGCTACATGTTTGTCGTATACTAAATTACCCTTCAGATATCATGGTAGATATTTTGTTCCTGGTCATGGTCAGTATGCTAGTCTTATAATTTTCATTTAACGCAGTGCTTCTCAAACTTTCAATATTTAGGACCCAATTTTTTTCAATCATAATTTCTCCTCCCGTACACTTACTGTATAAGGAATTCAATAATAATTCACTTTGACAATAAACCTATGTATAAGAGAGAGAGAGAGAGATACTTTTTATTATAAACTGCACGAATTATGAAGATAAATATTCAATTTTGTATGTACCCTATTTACTCTGATCTAAGCTGCACTATTTTTCCCCTGTTAATGATACAGAAAATCGGATGCTTTTTGTTTAATAATAAAAAACAATTCAAAAAACGTTACCTTTCTTATTTTTGTTACTTAAGTTTGTTATTTTATTATACATTATTGTGTACGGATACATTGGTCTGCCCGAAAAAACAATTTGTTGGGTGAAATGCAAAGTGTAGACCTCAATCTTTTAAAATAAGCTTTTTCTTCGGCATTGTAACAATAGCTCTAAATAAGCTTTAACTTGAGATGCTGAAGAGTAATCAAAGCAATGAAAGAACTTTGACCTTTAAATATGTGATAATCTTAGAATTGTTGCACATGAATAACTATTATTCGGAAAACTTGTATGAGATTCTGGTATATAAATTGCGCTGGAAAAAACTCAAATAAATCCTATTTTGTCAAAGAGAAAATGTGACTGCACGATAGATAACTGGTCATGACGAAGAAACCGTGATTCATGACTCAAGAGTCCTCTTTGAGCCACGTTGAAGTCTAGAAACGATGCAATTTAAAATGTATAATTTCTTAAAGTTAGTAAGGTGTGAGGGAATTTTAAGTGGGATGCCAAATGAAATGTCGCACTCGTCAGTCAAATGATTTCTTCAACAATAGCTCAATTGTAATTTGGAGAGCGACATTATTTCAAGCTCTACCAAATCAAGTCAAAACATGTCAAAAATGCTATAATCAGCATTTTTTTCTTACAGGCCTATCTTTTGAGCTCTTGGTCAAACTTTTCCAAAATTCTCACTATTAGTTCCCACTCTCTCTACACACACACATATATATATATCTTGTTCAAATATTCAATCTTTAATAAAACTCTTTTTATTCATCCATTCAAGCTCAAATACAATTTCCTAAATTTGTAGTGAATTACACTTGATGTTAATAATAGAATTTTTTCAAAAATTAATGAATGAATTAAATCTAATTAATTAGTTAATTATAGTTTAAGAGACATATTTCTGTTAATACTATTCCTCTCTAGATGGTAGCTCCATTGCATAAAATAAATCTTGTTAAATTTTTAATGAAGATTTATCTCTCTCTCGCTCCCTGAATAACCTCATGCTAGATAAATGTCAGCATTCCTTTTACACTGGTTTTAAGATAAATTCATACTTATTATATTCAACTCTTATTAAAAAAAATTGTTGAGTCCTAGGAGGACCCACTTTTGGTCGCCAAATTTTTTGTCGCCAAATTTTGAGCGATAAAGGTTACAATATGGTAACCCTTCCATTTCATCCAAAAATTTGGATTTTCAAATCACCGAAAAAATGGCAACCCTAAAAAAAGTACAACGTTTTTCGCCTTTTCCGAAAAAAACGTCTTTTTGACACCTGACTTCGCTTGAGGTTTGCTCTCCACCGGTTTTTGTTAAGAATGGCTTGTGAAAGGAAATTACTTGAAAGTGAGGCTACGACAGGTTTCTTGTACTCCTGGGCACAAAGGGGAAGAAAGAGACGTTAGAATGGTGTATGAAAGCTAATTTAATTGTTTCTCGTTATGAATGTCCGAGGTGTAAAAAAATGCATTTGCAAGAGCGAAATTCAACGGTTGACGGCTAGGAATGGCGTTGCCGCAGCCAGTCGAAAGATAAACCCCACGACGTCGTTCGGAGTGTGAGAAAGGGCACTTGGTTTAGCGAAAGCAAACTTGCTATAACTATTTTCTTGCGTTTGACCAGATATTGGTTCGGCAAGAGCATGAATGCGTTCATGAATTCCTTGCATCCTTCGCAAGGGTGTATCCACCAACTGAACATGACGAAATGCAAGCGTAAGGTAAGTGACTTTTAAATTTTTTTAAAATGATTGATTTCATGTATTTCTTCGATTTTATCTTTGCAAAGCGCCCCTTTCGTCCTTTTTTAAAAATGTGAATCATGTTCTACACACTGGTTTTAGAATGCTTTTTTAAAATGAATTTCATTGATTTCTCCGTTTCAATATCTTTCAAAATGATTAATTGCATTTTTTTCCCTTTTTTTTATCTTTGCAAAAGGCATATTTTTTCCTTTTTTTTAATGTAAAACATTTACTACCAACGGTTTTCAACGGAAGTCATTCATGAATCACCGTTCATTTCATGATTTTTTAACTTTTCGTACACTCTCCCCACTTTCAGAAACCAACCGTTGCTCTTCGCTCTTTTCACCCCCCCCCCGCTGACACATACACTTCCCAAGTGTTTTTCGTCATTGACGCCTTTTTGAAAACCTTCAATTTGGCGCTTTTTGGCGAAAAATTTTTGGCACCAAAAACACCAGTGGGTCCTCCTAAGATTTTACCTGCGTATGCGCGGGGTTTAAAATATGATAGTTTCAAATGTAAATAGAGATAATTGCAAGAAAAATTAGATTTCTGCATAGATCTGACTATTGCTTATTTGAAAAAAACGACATTCCTAATGAAATTAAAGAGTTCTGTTTCTACAAATAAACAATTTTTTTTTTTTAATTTCTGGGATAATACATCGAACTAATGGCTTTAAAACATACCATCTTTGTACACGCGCCTTTAGCGTTCTTTCGTAAAGAAGGGGGCGCGCGCGTTATACAGCGAATTACTTAAAATTTTTAAAAATGCAGCTTGTAAGAATGGGTGTGCATTACACGCTATACGCTGGATTTTACGGTAATTGCAAATTTAAAGTGATTTAAAAATTTCTAATATTAATTTAAAAGGGGGTTTCCCACCTAACATTTGGTCCTGTCATATGTACAGACATATTTATGATAATTTTAATTACTTAAGAAAACAATAAATAAAATAAGACCTAAGTAGGAATTGACTTAATTCTTTTTAAATTACTTTTCACTAAACTTCATAAAGCTAAGTTAGTTATTTTACATTTCGCTTTGGGGTTTCATGTAACCACATTTTAAGTTAGATTTTTCCATCCCTATAACAGTGTTTCTCAAACTGTGGGCCGTGCTCCACTGGGGGGGCTCGGTAACTCTGCGAGGGGGGCGCTAGCATATTGAAAATAAAAGGTTTAAAAAATAATTTTTTTGGAATGAAATAAAACAAGATGCTTTCTGACATAATAAAAAGTACACATTTACACTGATATAATTTATTTTTATCATCTGGTGATCAACGAAAATAAAAGATTCCACTTCAAACGCTCATTAGCCGCTTTGCGGTCAATATGAGAACGATGAGAGATTTTTTTTTACGTTTCTTTTAACGATATCAAACAATGAGCGATTTTTATTACGTTTCTTTCAACCTAAAATATTACTTTAGCTGACCTTCGAACTTATTGGTATGGTTATCTCCGTCTTTTTTTAGGGAAGTTGTAAATATATATAATATATTTCTGTTTCGTCTTTTTTCCATGTGAAAGAGTTTTATGATATATGGATAAGCATGAGTATTCTGAAACATATAATGCATAATGAAAAACGTTTTACACAATTATTTTTTAGAACATGCTACACTTTCCCCATGAACAATTTTGTAGTTTTGATTGCTGTGTTGTACGACTTATTATGGTTTATAAATGTAAATAAGCAGAATATTTTTAAAAAATGGGCATCTGTGATCCCTATTAAAGGAAGTTGAAACTGATCACGCAATTGAAGAACCTACTGAAATAATGCATAATAATCAAGATATAGCTAAGTAAATATCAGAAAAGCGTGAGACATGAAACGTGTTTGAGTTGATTTGAATTTAGCTGGAAAATAACGTTCCTGTGTTGTTAGCGAAAAGTGTCTGGGATTTATGTTCTTTATTAAGGTCATTATTTATTTTAACATTTTCTTTAGTTTTATTGGATTTTTTTCTTAAGTTTTCTAAGAAAAATTGAAAAGTCATTGAAAGTAGGTAAGTATATTTTCTCTTAATTAAATTATCACTGGAATTGTGTGATTTTTATAGTGTATAGTAAAAATAACTATAAAATAAATTATAGTTTTAAAACAAACTAAAAAACACGCTTTTATAGTGAATCGAACTAAAAAGCCTCCACCCCAAAAAAATATTACTTAAAAGTAAGATATACAAACTTTAATACTTATCTTGTTAATTTGTTCGGTTTATAATTATGATCGTATTGTAGATTTAGCGTCAAAGTGCATTATTATTGCATTCAGTACATTATTAATGTATAAGGGGGGCGCGATAAAAATTGTGATTGAAAAGGGGGGGGCGCCAGTAGTGAAAGTTTGAGAACCACTGCCCTATAAGCATGCAGTATTAGAGTTTGCTAGTAAAATAAATTAAAGTCAGTTAGAGTTGCATATCGGAATATAATACCACTAATGATTCGACATTTACCAATAGATCTGCACTTTTTCAATAAAGCTGAATGTCCCTGTTTTAATGCAGTATGACGCCAGTTCATATGTAGATCGCGTCCCATGAACATGATTCAGATTTACTAATTTTATTCCACATAACTCTTGGGAGGCTTCTAAAAGAGATCTTCATAAAACAATCAACACTAAATGGTTATAGATGCTTTTTCCATTGATGTAATAAGTTTTAATTGCTTAAAATGCAAAATATTTGAATCGTGAAATCGTTTGAAGGAACAATAATGATCTTTAGGGCAGCGTTTCCCAAACTGTGGGTGGCCGCGGTAGCCGAGTGGTATAGGTATCGGGCCGTGGCTTGCCTTGTCACGAGTTCGAGACGAGTACCACTAAAGACCCGCCGTGTAGGGCAGCGATGCACGTTAAATCTGTCGAGAGCTGAAACGTCCTCCCTTTGGTATGGTGGGGTAGTTAGGAGAGGGGGTGCCAGCTCAGGTGTCGTCCACGTCACTTGACCATGGTTCAAAATTACGTGGTCCGTCGCCAAAAGCCCTCGTGTAGCTGAACAGTGCGACGTTAATATTCAATCAATCAATCAATCCCAAACTGTGGGGGCAATATAACCCCTAATTGACGGCGCGAGCATTTTGAAGAGTCGAAAATAAATTATTATTTAAAGAAAAATATTAATTTACTGAAATAAAGCAAATCAAAATACTTTCTAGACTTATGAAAAATAACATAATACTTGTCCTAATACTTAAAACAAACTAAAAATATATTTTACTTAAATGTAATACATACACAATTTAATAGTTATATTGATAATTTGTGTGTGATTTATGATTAAGAACTTATGTATTGGATTTCTAACATCAAAGTTCATTATAATTATTTATTTCAACGACTTTTCATTGCATGACGGGGAGGGGGGGGAGAGCGTGATGAAAATTATGATTGAAAATTGGGTCGCCGACATTGAGAGTTTGAGAATCACTGCTTTACGATATACAGCATATTGAATTCATATATTCAATTTATTTTGATTAACTAGAGAATAACGTTTAGCAGCGAGAAAATAGTAATGAAACCTTTCGGAATAGTCCAATGTTTAGAAATAGTTAAGTGCCAAATATATAAAAATTTTATTGTGGAGTGAGTGAATATTATTGTTACACTGTGCTCAGCTACTCGAGGGTTTTTGAAGACGGACTTCGTAATTTTCAACAATGGACAAGTGACGAGGACTACACCTGAGCTGGTACATTCCTCTTCAATCTAGAACACCACACCAAGTGGAAAGATGTTTGATCTCTCCACAGATTTAATGTGAAACGATCCCCTACACAGAAGGTCTTTAGTGGTACTAGGCTCGAATTCATGCCACACCGGCCACAAATCCGTTACCTTGATATTATTTTGGAAGTTATATTTTGCATTGAGCGGACATTTACGATTTAATTTGTTAATATTTTTTCATATATATATATGAACATTTTATCAAGTTTTCATTGATCAATTCATTCATTGTTTGCTACACATGTTAGATATTTGACATTGTGTGTTTATTTTTAAGACTGCAAAGTTTCACCATAATAAAATTGCTCATACTTAGCCAGTAAAATTATTTCAAGGAATCAGATAAAATTGCCAATAGGTTACACTGAACGTAAAAACTCGAATTGCATGATTCTCGAATTTTCTAGTAAAACCAACCAGCACATAAATATACAGTGACACAAACAATTGAGGATACACCTTACTTTTACTTGATAAATCCAACTTTCAATCGAAATAACACATTAACTAGAAGGGCAAACCTTTTTTTTTCACACGTAACAAAAGATTTAATTTGCAGTAAAAATAACGAAAATCAACAAAAAAATAGCTAAAATTAAAAATATCACAAGTATTTGAAAAAAACATAGGCAGATCTTTACCTGAAAAAAATTGAGGATACACCAGTGTGTGTGAAATTTGTGTGACATATCGCATACAAAGACAGTGTTGATATTTCGTTGCATGTCCTTTGGCTTTTATAATGTCCTCCAAACGTCTTCGTACCGATTCGACCAATTTTTTGGTGGTATCTGGAGATATTTTATCCCATTCTTCTTGTAACACTTGCTTTAAATGGGCTTTGTTTCTAATTTGGTGTTTTTGGACCGTTATTTCGAGTGTGGGCCACAAATTTTCTATGATATTGATGTCGGGGGACTGTGGTGGTGTGTGCAATTGCGGTTTACAATGAAAAAGACACCACATTTTAACATTACGTGCCGTATTTTTGGGGTCGTTGTGTTCCTGGAAAATAAAATTTCCATCTAAACCCAATTTATTTTGCTTTTTCTGTAAGATTGTTATTGAGTATATCTATATAAAGCTTATGATCCATTATGCCGTCTATAAAAACTAAATTTCCAACCCCATTTGAAAGCCATACAACCCCAAACCATGACGGAGCCACCACCATGTTTAACTGTAGGACGTAAATTTTCTGAATCCAAAGCTGTGTTCGGCTTTCTCCAAACAGTGTGATGGCCATCACTTCCAAAAATGTTGAATTTACTTTCGTCACTAAATATAACTTTCTTCCAAAAGTCTTCAATTGATGAGTTTTTGCAAACTCCAAACACTTTTTTTGATTTTGTAAGTTTATGAATGGTTTATTGCTAACTACTATACTGCTATTTACAGCATGTCTAATCACATTTCTCACAGTTTCAGCACTTACACTTCTGGTCATTATTCAAGAAGTTTCTGCATCTAGTTTGACTGCACTTAGTTTAGGATCAATCTTGATATCTTTCAAAACTTTCCTTTTGGTTACATCACTCAGAATACTTTTCCTTCCTCTTCCACTTTTATTTTCAATTAATCCATCGCTTCTAATGCGACGCCGGTTTAACTTAAGTTAAATTGATTAATTTATTTCGTTAGATCCATTTTAAATAAAACCCGGTTCTAAATTTCAGTTGGCGTCACACTATAGCTTAAGTTTAAACATTGGATCTTTTAAAGACAAATAAAACAGGACACTAAATTAAAAGGCCGTTCTTTAAATTAACACTTAATTTATTTACAATAAGATTGAAATTACGTTAAATACTAAAGATATACATGATTACTTAACTGAATAATTTCGGAGAGAGAGGAGTCATGACGGTGGGGTCCCGAGAGTCCCCTACTGCGGTGACTATCAGATAGGGACGTGTCAGACCAAGTCGATGTGTGAAGGAGCCCCGAGAGTGAGTCAATTCGTCGTGCATCCGCTTTTATTTCGCGGCAGTTTTCTTTTGTATTCTGGAGCGGATTATTTCCAGAAATTCAATCAGTTTTTCTGATTGGTCTAGAGTCAGCGGAAGGATATCCTCTCGCGGTCAGTGTCATCTCCCAAGCGCGGGAAATTCCCAAAAAAACACCCCACACCATGATGTATTTATGGGTGCATTGCCTTCTTCCAGGCGTGGGAACGCGTCACCCTTTTCGGTGGGGTGAGAGGCGCTCCCAGAAATTCCTTTTCTTGTAAACAACAACAGGGCAGATATAAAAATTACAGTTGCAATCCCTAGGGACCGGCGACCCCTCATCACTCATCCCCTCTTTCAGATTAACAAAACTAAAATGAATGAAAAACAAAAATTTCAGTAAGTAAATGAAATACAGAATTGGCCTAGCGTCGGCAAATGTCTATTCACAGACTCCTGTTCACGATCAGCTGTCCACGTCTTGATGGTGAAGAAACAAATCGTCTGGGGCGTCGTAATCTCACTGAAGTCGTTCGTGGTCTTGTGCTGTTTGAATCTCGCTCCATCATCGCTTAGATCTTCCTAAAGGAATCTGCTAAACTGAAAAAAAAAACCTTTGTCTCCCAGGGAAACCATATTAGTAATGAAACAACAATTATCAGAAAAAAATTTAACTTGGCCCTTTGTGACCGCCGTCGAAAACTCCAAGCACCAACTTCCAACTCCTCTCACCGCTCATAAAATAAAAATAAGAATGTTAAAAAATACAATCAATTTCTGAAATTCCTACCCAATTTCGTGAGGGAAAAAAAACCAAATTAACTATCAACAACTACAATGACGTTAATGTACGAAGAGGAGAAAAAAAAATTTCAGTGAGTGGATCACCCAAACAATTCACAAAGACATCAGACACAGACTGACAAATAGAAATAATTAAACAATCACAAAGAATCGTGTGTCACTAAATAATAAAAAATATTAGACAAATAACACGTAAAAATGCAAAATTGGCGTATCTAACAACTGCGCAACTCACAAAAACAACACTTAGGAGTATTGAACAAAATACATTGATAAGAAATAAACGCAAGTGAAAATATTTACATACAATTCAAGCGTGGCACCCAGAAACAGATACCTCATAATCGTTTAACATCGAAATCTTGACACGACTAATGTGAAGTGAATGTCCCAGACCACCAAAAAAATACTAGCCGAACTCTTCACATACTCAAAGCATAAGAAATTTCAATGGTTTACTAAGAGCATTGATAACAATATTTAATGAAAATAATTAAGTAAAAGTAAAAATTTGGAGATTGAAACGATGAGTGTGCATAAGTGGAGAAAAAAAAATTGTAACTTCGTAGAATGCTTGATAGCCTAAGAAATTAAAAAAATTCACTACAAGCATTGGTTACAAATAAAATTTTAAAAAATTAACGGAATTAATTCAGATTTGCAAAGTAAAATTAAAAAATTAACGAATCGTATAAATGGTAAAAAAAATATTTATAACCTGTAAGAATGCTGAGTAGCCTAAGGAATTTTAAAAAAAAAATTCACTACGAGCATTGGTTACAAATGAAAGTTAAAAAAAAAATTCTGTAATTAAATTTAGAATTGCAAACTATGAGTGCGCATGTGATCAGTATGCACCCCCACTGTTTACAAATGCAACACAAAAAAAAATTGCCATTCCCTGCGCAACCGATTTGCTGCATGCCTCAAACGCCAGCACAAGAAACAGAATGCAGAATTAAGACTAGAATTTTTTTTTTTTTTTTTTTTTGCAAATACGATTGTAAAAAAATTAACTATATCGATTAATATTGTTTAAAATAAATTTTAAGGAGAAAAAAAAATTCTTCCACATTCAATACATTTGAATTTCCATTTAAAAAATGAATTCCAGAAATCACAAGTGCAGTTGAAAATTTCAGAAAAAAAATTTAAACATAAAATTGATATGCAACCCAAGTCATATGAGGCGATACATACAGAGTAAAGTTAATTTAACTAAAAGAAAATTATTGCAAGTGTTACACAAAATTAAACATAGATTCCAATATATAAAAAAAAATATCGCTTAACTAATCAACATAACTTTTTAACAATCTTCGTAATACAATGTATCCACAAGTCCAGAGAATATGTAAAAAAAAACTCAAATTGTTTCACTATACGCGCAACAAAGATACAAAGACGGGAAAAAAAGAAAAAAAAACACAAGATCCTCGATTCACAACAATACCGCTAACTAAATTCATCGAAAATCCTCTAATCAATAACTCAAATACAATTCTATAACACCAACCCAAAATTCTCAGTAACCTTAAAATGATTCCTCGATAATCCAAAATTGCCTTTACCTCCGATCGTTCACATCTGAAGCCTCAATAACACTAACTAAAATTATCTGTACCTTCCAAATAATCAATCAATTGCTCCTCAATACCATTAACTAATACCATCTATGCTAATCAACTTATTTACAAAAATCTCACATACTCAATAACACTAACTAAACTTATCTGCAACTAAAAATAATCAATCGACTTCTCCACAATACCATTAACTAAAACCTTCTATGCTCATCAACTTATTTACACAAAATCTCATATACTCCTCAACTCGAACTTTCCTAAATGCATCTCAAAACATTATTAAATATACCACACAATCACTAATTCAACTTATCTATTTTCATCAACTTATTTACTCGAAACCGTACCAAATCATTAACTAAAATTACCCTATCTACATCAAAACAACGTTCTCAATTACACCGTATAATTATATCAACTCAATTTCCCTTGCCCAAAATCCTTAAATCAAAACATCCGTCAGTACATCAAACAGTTTTATCAAATAAACTATGTGACTTTCTTTTCAATTCAATTATCTATTTCCATAAAAAAAAAACACTATCGAATAAACGTACACTTTGAACACAAACTTAACTATCTCCATAAAAAAAAAAACTTTTCCAACCATTCAACAAATTCATCAGTGCAAACTTTATCTATCTCCTTCAAATAACTTTCTCAAATATTCTACGAAATCCCTAACTCAAACTTATCTAACTCCTTACAAGTAGTGAAACAACAAAAAAAATTCACACCCAATCCTCTTCCAACATTTTCAAACCAAAAAAAAAAAAAAAAATTCATGAGGTTCGAGTCTCATAGCAACAGCCTCCACATCCTACTGAAAAACAGGAAACAAGGGGGGAGAAAAAAACGAACACCCATTGGAAAAAAATTTTGCTGAGTCTCTTATATCTGTCGCAACAGCAGTGGGGGGGGGGATTTCCCCTACGGCGCCAAGAATCCGACATCCAAAAATTCCACCCCTGCATTATGCTGCCCGCGGGGAGGAGAGTCCCCGCGACAAGGAGTAACCAAGAAACAGAAATTCCTATCAACAGTGTCCCGCCCTAGACCGGATGGCGTGCGGGGGGGATTACGGACGAAAAAGGGTGCGGGCAAAAGCTCTCCCCACGTTTTCGAAACGAATGGACGAAACATTTTCAACACCATTAGCTGACCGACAACAAAAAAAAGGCTTTTTACCAAATAACAAGCAGAACTACGTATTAAAATCCAGAACAAAAAAATTGAATCAACATCAACACTCGGCTAAATAATCTACCCACGCGATAACATAAATCAACACATGTAAGCCTAGCATCAATGACAAAAAAAATTACCATTTTGATAGACCAAACGTTAAAATTCCTAGTAAGTTTAACACACAAGCGAGACACAATTATTGGCTGCACATTAATTTAACAACCACAATTAATCTAAACCAATAGAAATACTATCTCGACAAACAAGACCTTCAATTCCTAGTACAGTTTAGCACACAAGCGAGACACAATTATTGACTGCACATTAATTTAAGAACCACAATTAATCTAAACCCCTGAATAAACAACAAAAAAATTCCAAATCTATAGCAAAACAAACAACGCAGAATTTAGATGAGCATCAAAACACTTAACAGAAATAGCCGCAAATTTTAAGTCAAAGTTAGCAATCATCTCACATAAACAAAAAACATGCGCGAAAAAAATTATTAAAGTTTCAACCTAATTTCTTATAGAAAATATTCAAACAACCATCTCTATCCATATCTTAACAAGCATAAATTCCAATGTTATCGTTTAGTAATACACAACCACTTAAAATTAATACACCAACAAAATTTAACAATAAATTAATTCGAACAAAATACCGTTACCAAAAATTAATCTTCTATGCAAAATCAAAATTTAACCAGAAAGTACACAGTTATACACAATCAAATCATAAAATAAACTATTCAATAGGGGAACCTTTTGTCTGAAAAAAATAATTAAATTTACTAGATAATAATCACAACACAAATTATGTAATAGATGAGAAAAAAAAAATTCAAATATGTATATATCGCAACAACATTCAAATTTCATGACAGGTGTCCAGAGACCCCAAAATTTTACCTTTGCCGCAAACATAAATTAAAGCTTAAATTTTATAAAATTAAAATTGACGTACGTACATGATTATCCTTGAATAACACTTGCATTACACAAAATTTATTTACGATATTGCACAGAACACACAGCATAAAAATATTTTATCTAGAGTTAAAATTGATATTAACCACATTTAACACTATGTCATTTAAGCATAAAGTCAAGACATAAAACAAACTGCATAAAAAAAATTTTACTGGAATTCATCAAATAACAGAAATTCGTTAAATAAATGAATACAAAATTTGATATAACTAAAAAAAACATAAAACATAACATGAAACAAGGTGCAACTATGAGACAGGTATCATATTCAATGCGTGCTCTCGAAATGACGAAGCGTAAAAAATTGTAAAAAAAATTAAGTCTCCCTCAAATATTTTAGCGCGGAATTGTATTAACGAGCCGAATTACCTGCACGAGCCCTTAAATTATACCGTGGACTTGGAACAATACCCTTAACCTCCGTCTCGTCTGGTTGTAAATCATCCAAATTTTTCAAATGCAAATATGAAAATCTCTTAATAAATGGAATCATCCGATTGACATGCGTGTTAAATCTTTTCCTCAATTGTTCTACATGTTGCACCCTATAATTGACATTAGAAAAACGCTCTATCACTCTGTAAGGACCTTCGAACTTAGGTCTGAGTTTTGGAGATAAATTAGATTTAATGTTAGGCGTCTTTATAAAACACAAGGACCCGATCTTGTAATCGTAATGATGTTGTTTTGTCGCTCTCGTACTCAATTCAACATGTGATGCCTCCTGATCCTTTAGATTATTTAAAACTTTATTGAAAGTATGCTCCAAAGACGGTAAAAGTTTCTCGACATATTCATACTTATTTTGTGGTGTATCAGAATTCTTTTCGTAAGTGTAGGATAATCGAATATCTCTGCCATGCTCTAAGAAAAAGGGAGATGTGTATGTACACTGCTCAAAACAATTAGGGGAGCACATGATTTTAACAAAAGTAAGCAAAGATGTATATCAATAAGTAACATAAAATGAATCATCCATAATGTAAAGCCTACCATGAAACGGAAGAAGAAAACTTTATATGTAAATCAAAGTTCATGACGACAAAAACCAGAAAAAGGAGATAAGGGCAGAAATCGGGATGTTGCAGAAACGTCTGTTTTATTGCCGTAACTGTGAAATTCGATTGCGCAGTATTTTTTTTTGAGACAAGGTTACTTGAGAATGTCTCAACAACGTGATTTACCGGAATCCATGGCATGGCGTGTTATAGGCAGACTGGAATCCGAGCAAACACAACGTAGTGTTGCGGATCCTGTTGGAGTCGCCAGAAGTGTTGTTAAAAGGCTGTGGAATCGATTCCAAGAAACAGGAAATGTTAGACGTCGACCAGGGGCAGGTCGGCTACGCGCCACTACATCAACTGATGACCGGTATATACAGTTAACAGCTCGTCGAAGCGGAACAGAGAATGCTACGCAGCTGCAAAGACAGTTGCTCTTGGCAACAGGACGAAGGGTGTCCAGCCAAGCAGTATGTAATCGGCTTCAAGAGGGAGGGCGCTATACACGTAGGCCAATGATCTAAATTCCGTTTACCCCACGCCACCGCGCGGCCTGAAGAAGATGGGCTGCTCAAAATCGAGATTGGGAGCAACATGATTGGAGCCAAGTGCTGTTTACAGACATATCTCAATTCAGTCTAGAGTTCGACACCGACGTGTTCTTGTATGGAGGGACAGGGGAACTCGAAATAACCCCGCATTCATTCATGAAAGGTCACAATACAGAAGAGCTGGTTGCATGGTATGGGGTGGAATCAACATAGTCAGACGTATGGACCTGCATATCATTCAGAATGGCACTTTGATTTGCCGAAGGTATGCAGACGAGATACTTCGACCTCATGTCATCGCTTACGCTGTAGCCATTGGAGATTCCTTTGTTTTTCAGGATGATAATGCCCGACCGCATAGAGCTCGTCTGGTGGAGAACATGCTTGAAGCTGAAACAATACAGCGTATGGAATGGCCAGCGTGCTCTTCTGACCTGAATCCAATCGAGCATGTTTGGGACATGCTCGGAAGACGCATTGCTGTGCAACCAAGGCCACCTGCTACTGTCCGAGACTTGAAGATTGCACTTCTTGTGGAGTGGAACAGTATTCCCCAAAGTCTGAACGATAACCTTATCGCATCCATGGCAAACAGGTGTGCAGCAGTCTTAGCTGTTCGAGGAGACCACACGCCATATTAAAACTCATGCATCATGTCTAAACAGTACCTTTTTTTATCGTTTACATGTAACCAAATTGTTGCCCTAAATAATATTTTCATGTTTTTTCCATATTTTCAAAGAATTAAAGCTTAATTCCAAATTTTTTTACGCCTTTTTTCTGTATTGCACATTGACACGCGTGTACTATGCATTGTATGCCAATACGTGTCTGTCTCATACGGTTTTCTTCACTTTTTTGCTTGCTCCCCTAATTGTTTTGAGCAGTGTAGCTTCATGGATCGCTGAATTTAATGCTAACATGGTGTGCGGGAATTGCTCATCCCAATCGTTTGTGTTTTGTGAAATTGATGCAAGGATATTGGCTAGCGATTGATCGGGTTTCTCTACCCTACCGTTGACGTGAGCGGAATAACTTGATATGTGCCTTTTGTGAATACCCATGACTCTGCAAAATTCAACAAATTCGGAACTCTTAAAATATGTAGCGTTATCTACGACTAATTTATGTGGGCAACCCCTGTGTACAATGTAATTATCAAAGAAAGCTTTTGAAATCGTACTGGATCTAATATCCGGAAGTGGAACAATGTGAATATATTTTGTGAATGCATCTATCATAGATAAAACATATATATATATATATATATATATATATATATATATATATATTACCTTTAAGCGTGGTTTTTAAGGGACCGGAAATATCCATATGACACGTTTCTCCTGGTTCAGTACTTTGTTCAACAAGTTGATGGGGTGCAGGCGGGATTTTAAAGGCGTTTTTTCGAGATAAGCATATGGTACAAGAACGAACAAAATTTTTAGTATCTTTGTACATGTTATGCCAAAAGAAGTTTTCGCTGAGTCGATGGTATCTTTTAAAAAATTTGAGATGTCCTCCATATTCTGAATGAACGGATTCGAGAATTTTAGCTTTTAGACAGTGTGGAATGCAAACTTGCTTTCTAGTGGTGTTAGACCTGGGTGATCTCGAGGGGTGCTTGGACAAATGACATAACAAACCTTCCCCATTAATAGAATAGTTGCTGATTTGTGGGCTAACGTCATTTTGATCAATTTTTTGTATGATAGTGCTTAAAACAGAATCTTCGCGTTGCATATTAATAAGATCTTTAGAGTCCGGTAAAGCTATTGTGATGTTGCTAATATAACGAGAAAGATGATCTGCGACTGAATTTAAGGATCCCCTGATGTAGTGTATGTCGTAATTAAATTCTTCCAGAGCCAATTTCCAACGCAAAATTTTGAAAGAGGGATTTTTATTAGAAAGAAATCCTGCGAGAGGCTTATTATCGGTAAAAACCTTAAATTTTCTGCCTAACAGGAAAGGTCTAAAAAAAATTTAATGCTGTATATATCGCGAAAAATTCTAAAACCGTTGCGTTATATTTTGGTTGTGATGGATTTAATTTCTTAGAAAAAAAATATAAAGGTTTGACTTCAGAGTTAGGATATTTTTGTTCTAAAACTGCCCCTATGCCTCGAGAAGAAGCGTCCGTTGTTATTTGTAACTCTGCGCTCTGATCAGGTAGAGCCAAGACCGGTGGATTCAATATGGCTTTCTTAATATCATCAAATGCCTCCTGCGTTTCAGATGTCCACTCAAATGGAGTGTCTTTTCTCAATAGATTCGTTAAGGGAAGTGCACGTTTTGCGAAATTCTTGATATATCTCCTATAAAAATTACAGCACCCTAAGAACGATTTAATTTGTTTTTGATCCTTTGGAACTGGAAATTCGTTAATTGATACGGACTTATCTTTATCTATAAGAATGCCTTCCGGCGTTACCACAAACCCTAAAAATTTACAACTTTTTGTTAAAAACTGTCATTTACTCGGATTAAATTTTAAGTGAATTCTTTCAAAGCGTTCAAAAACCTTACCCAGTAGTTCAAAATTTTCATCTATAGTTTTAGTGAATAAAATAATGTCATCTATATAAACCAAAGCTCCGTGGTGTAATAAATCTCCTAGGATCTCCTGTGCGATTGATTGAAAAGCTTTAGGCGAGTTTTTTAAACCGAAACATAATCTGTTAAATTGATATTTATCACCGTCGGGAGTAGAGAATGCCGTCTTATGCCTATCCGCAAAGTGTAGGGGAATTTGATTAAATGCTGACTTCATGTCTAACGCCGAAAAATAGTTTAAACCTGAAATTTCATGTAAAATGCCGTCCAATGTTGGAATGACGAAGTCCTGAGTCAAAGTTATTTCGTTGAGTTTCCGAAAATCTAAAACTAGGCGCCATTTTTCTTTCTGTTTGACAAACAAGGCCGGAGTATTATACTGAGAATTAGATTTCGAAATAATCCCCGCCTTTTCTAAATCTGCTATTTGATGTCGAAATTCGTTTCTTAAATTAAATGGAATCTTATAAATTGGACATTTAATGGGATAATCATGTTGTAAACTGATTCTGTGATGCTCCGTAGCGCGGCTGCGGATAATTCTACCGTAGAGCGAGCGAAAGCACTTTTGTGCGAAATTAAAAGTTGAAATAATCTGCTTTTGATTTTACTGTCCAAACCTGAAAGGTTGAAATCTTTCTCCGTGAGTGGGGGTAAAATATCTTGAGAAACCGGAAAATCAGAAGAAAAGTCTTCGTAATTATTGACTGTAATTATTTTCATGTTTTTATTAAGGGTGATTATGTTATCTGAATCGTTTCTAATTTCTAAGATGGTGTCATTTGTCTGTGGATCAATTTTAATTTGTGAATTGGTTAAATGAATGTTTTTATTTTGTAGCTTTGTTGAACTCTGAATAGTGGCCAATGACGTCGAATTAGGTAGTGTTTCAACATGTATGCGAACATTTGTGACCGAATGGGGACCCACACACGTTTTGTGTTTTAAAAATCCATTTATAAAGTTACTCTGTACCACACGCGTGGGGAGTGAATAATGAATAAGCGGAATTGAAAAATTATTAATTAATAAACGATTTTTACCTATATCTAAAACTGCATCCCATACTTTCAAAAAATCGTATCCCAAAATAGCGCAATAATTATCGTTAATCTCTTGCTTTGTTATAAAAAAAATATGTTGAAATTGAAATTCCCCCAATGACAATTGTATTTCATAGCAACCGATAATTTCTACCGTGTCTCCGCTTACAGCTTTAGTCTGAATTGAAACATTAAATTCCCTAAAGTTATCATTTTTTTATTTTAGTGAAAAAAGAATTAGACATTAAAGATACGGATGCACCTGTGTCAATTAAAATTCTAAACTTGTGATGTTTAACGTTAGCCTTTATTATTGGTAGATCAAATATATTGTCTCGAGATTGAATAGGAGAAAACCGCTTCTGTACCAAATGAAAAAAATCTACATCAGGCTTTCTCCAAGGGAGTTTAAAGTCTCATTCCTGCGATAACGTTGAAAACCCCTATTCTCAGAATTTGTGCGTGACCCTCTCACCGAATGCCTGGGGGCTGCGTAATTGTCGCTGAGAGCAGATTCTCTGAAATGTACATGTCTCCCTCCTGGCCCGGGGTTACTTGAAAAAGAATACTCGCTGGAGGCGTTTCTCCGGGGGGCTGGTAACGGGCAGCGCGTTCGTCCCTCTGTTTCTTTCTACATTCTGCCTGTCTATGTCCTTGAATTCCACAATAAAAGCACTTTAAAACGTTCTCCCTTCTGTTAAAATAGTCCCCCTCTGATTTACGAGCTGTAACTGCACTGGCCTCTTGTAGACGGCCGACCTTTAAATTGATTTCTTCTAATCTATCCGCCAATGCTGAAAGAACTGTATTTTCCGATTGTGCAGACGACAAACCTGATCTCTCTTCGCTCGCTATTTGGTTCAATTTCATGTTCTGCTCTTCTATCAATTCCGCATTGATTGATTCGTCTAAATTCAAATGATCGCGAGAAAGAACAAATCGGCGGATGTCATTTCTTAAACCACTTATGAACCGAGATTGTAACAATTGGTCATTCGCATTTCTCACCGCGGTATTTTGAGCCGAATTTCCTGACTGGAAAATCTGTGTTCCCAGTTTATTGATGCGTGCTGCAAATTCCTGTACGCTCTCCGAAGGACCCTGGATACACGATGAAAATAATTGGGGACGCGTTGATAAAGGTACAGCTTTTTCGAATCTTCCAATAAGAATTCTTGCGATATCGTTATATTCTGTCAATTGACTGTGGGTTGGGTCGGATAGAAAAAATTCCTCAGCTATTCCCTTTAATTTTAATTTCAGAATTGTTACTTTCTCATCGTTTGACCACTTGCCTAAATTCGCAACATCGTTTATTTTTTCTAAGAACCTACGTATTCCTAACGATTCACCTCCGCCGTACATTGGGATTAGATCAATTAGATTAAATTTCCCGGACGCCGTTTGCGTCAATACGGGGTCTGATTGTCGTGTACGTGGCATGTTCTTTTTTAATTATTAGTTAAGACAAAATTTCTAGCGAGTTTAATTCACAACGAAAATCGTTAAATTGAAACAAAATTAAAGCACTCGTGCAAGGCAACAGAAATTCATGAACTCTTAAATATAAATAAAACTTTTAACTAATCGGCTCTCGCGTAAATGCATGCATAGAGAAAAAAATTCGCATCAATATTAAAAAGAAAAAAAAATTAAAGAGCACAAGTACCTGCGTCATCTCTGCACCCTGGACTCTCTGACTCTTCTCTTCACCAAAATTGCAAGAAAAAAAATTCACAGTATCAAATTCGAGCAATACATAAAACACATAGTAGCACACGAGATGAAAATTTGTCCTGACGATCCATCAAGAAACGTTTATATCAAAAAAGATGTAAAAAAAAATTTTCTAACGACCAAAAAAAATTTAAAATCCTGGTCACTGGCATCAGATAATGCGACGCCGGTTTAACTTAAGTTAAATTGATTAATTTATTTCGTTAGATCCATTTTAAATAAAACCCGGTTCTAAATTTCAGTTGGCGTCACACTATAGCTTAAGTTTAAACATTACATCTTTTAAAGACAAATAAAACAGGACACTAAATTAAAAGGCCGTTCTTTAAATTAACACTTAATTTATTTACAATAAGATTGAAATTACGTTAAATACTAAAGATATACATGATTACTTAACTGAATAATTTCGGAGAGAGAGGAGTCATGACGGTGGTGCCCGGAGAGTCCCCTACTGCGGTGACTATCAGATAGGGACGTGTCAGACCAAATCGGTGTGTGAAGGAGCCCCCGAGAGTGAGTCAACTAAACTAAAACTAAAATTAGATGGAACGCGGGCGACGGCGCGACAGCGCCTTTTCCCAGAAGAATGGGAGAAAAAGTAAAACCATATGACTGAATACGGATCTAATCAAGAAAACTCCTCGACAGAACGGGAAGGGAGGACGTACCCCGAAACTCGGAACGCTCTATCGAAGCAGAACGCCGGCGGGGGGAGGGGAAGAAGGCAGGAAGGAACGCGGGACGGCCGAAGGCTGTAACTCAAAGGCGGTGATTTATCACCCAAGAACCCAAAATAAAATGACGCAGTGCATTGCAGCTAATATATGTTGTTGATAGTGTGAAAATAGTGTTTAATTGTTGAATTATGGAGGGCGAAGCGGGTTTCTCCACTTCGTATCCGCTTTTATTTCGCGGCAGTTTTCTTCTGTATTCTGGAGCGGATTATTTCCAGAAATTCAATCAGTTTTTCTGATTGGTCTAGAGTCAGCGGAAGGATATCCTCTCGCGGTCAGTGTCATCTCCCAAGCGCGGGAAATTCCCAAAAAAACACCCCATACCATGATGTATTTATGGGTACATTGCCTTCTTCCAGGCGTGGGAACGCGTCACCCTTTCAGTGGGGTGAGAGGCGCTCCCAGAAATTCCTTTTCTTGTAAACAACAACAGGGCAGATATAAAAATTACAGTTGCAATCTCTAGGGACCGGCGACCCCCCATCACTTCTAAATCTTCCAATGATTTTTTGGACACACGAGTGGCTACTACCGACAATTTTAGCTATTTTACGATAAGATTTTCCTTTCTTAAATAAACTTAATATAAATTTTCTTACATAAATACTGGTCTCTCTCCGAGAACCCATTTTCCATTTAAAATTGTGACTTTAAATTCACATAACCAACTTCAAAAGACAAAAGTAGCAGTCGAAAAAGTTTAAGCTAAAATTGGCCAAATTTAGGCTATTATAGTAACAAGTAGAATAAAAATCTAGTGGTAGTTAAACAAACATTTCATTGGTGTATCCTCAATTTTTTGAGGTAAAGATCTGCCTATGTTTATTTCAAATACTTGTGAAATTTTTAATTTTAGATATTTTTTTGTTGTTTTTTTTGTTGATTATTTTTACTGTAAATTAACTCTTTTGTTACGTGTGAAAATAAAAACACGTTTGCTCTTCTAGTTAATGTGTTATTTCGATTGAAAGTTGGATTTATCAAGTAAAAGTAAGGTGTATCCTCAATTGTTTGTACCACTGTATATTTATGTGTCGGACAATAATGAAGAATAAAGTACTATATTTTTGAAAGCATGTGAAATATTGTTCGCGTTTTCCAAGCATTGTTGGATACTTGGATTGTTTAATTAATTGTATTTTTCGTAGAATAAATTTATATATGTGTTTTAAACGATTTCTCAGGCTATTCTGATGATTCAAGAAATTTGAGTTACAAATTTTAAGATGTAGTGATCCGATATCTACTATGTGGATTTAGGTTGAAATGTCAAGTATCAAAATTTCCTTTAGTGAAATCAGACTTCAATAAACTTCTTGCACAATAATTTCCGTTCGAAGGAAGTGAAATTGAAAAGCCAAAGACTAAAATCGGAAGTTTAATGGAATATATGACTCATGCTTACGACCCGGCTAAGTATCGCTTGCAGCTCATTGCTTAACATATCTCTGAGCGGACTGCCAGAATCGAATGAAGAAAGCCAACGATATTTGATATATATCGAATTCTTTGAAACAATAGTTACTTCAATCTGCATAAGGTCAAATCGTTTCGAAAATGCTGTAACTGAATTTAAAGACAAAGTGTATGCTCTGACAGAAACGTATAGTGCCACTGCTACAATTGAATGGCAATATTGAATTATTGGCGATTTTAATTTAATTTCCATGTTCTATCTTGTGTGTGTGTATACTCATTCTCCTTTAGAATAATAAAAAATATGTAATATTAAAACAGCGCGTTTATGTTATGCGACATAGATTTTTGGTAAAGTTTTTAAATTAACTATACGCGAACTATGGTTAAAATTATGACGATTGCACGAGCAACTCATGCTAAAATGACCAAAGTGACATCATTGAATGTCTTTAATGTGTACATACACTTGCTTGAAATTATTCGGTAATGAAGTGACTTCCAATAAGGGGATAGGTTCAGAATTTCGACCCCAAAACACATTTTTCACTTTTCCCATTTTTTAAAAAAATACGAACTTTTGTGCTTCTAATGGTGCTAAAATTATCATTCTACGTGCAGTAAAAGTATTTTTAATAATTTTTTGAAAATGTTTTACCACCTGTGTCAGTCCACCTGCCACGCTCACTCAAACGTAAACAAACTTTTTTCTGCATTGTAAGCCCCCACAATTTCACTATATTATTCATTATTATTTAAAATATTTTGAACAGCAACTTCTAGTAGAATAATTCTAGTGAAGCAAAGGCTTGTTTACAAATTGAAACGCGATGTGTGTATTTCGTTTTCAAAGCACTTAATAAGCCTTTTTTCTGGATCAATTTGATAATATTTTGAATTTTTTTGTACATTTGCTGGAAACTTTTGCTTTTTAAACAATTTTTTCTTACAATGCCACGTTTCAAAAATAGAATTTTTAAGAAAAGAATTACAGGTTTGTATTCTCAGTAAAAGAAAGGTAAGTAAATCCATTAACAATTTGAATCTTTCTACTTCAGCCATCCTCCCGTTGGTGTGGTGTGGTAGTTAGGAGAGGAGTGCCAGCTCAGGTGTCATCCACGTCAATTAACCATGGTTCGAAATTACATGGTCCGTCGCCAAAAGCCCTCGTGTAGCTGAATAGAGCGACGTTAATATCCACTCATTCACTCTACTTCAGCCTAGATGCTGAAATCCTATATGAATTACAGAAATTTTCTTGCGGAAAATGGAAACATAAATGGAATTATAAATATGACTTTATTGTCTGAATCTATAAAAATATCTGTTGTATCTCAAGAATGCAAAAATAATATCATTTCAATGAAATTTTTAAGAAAAGTTCATTGTTTGGCCACATAATTTTCTGATTCTTGCGAAACTTGGGGATTCAGTCAATAATTTCTAAATATAGATACGTATATGGTTTCATGTAATGTAAGAGAGTGTAAGTATTATGAAGTCAAATACCAGTCTTTCATATGCAATGAGATGTATTGGTAAAGGCTAAAATTTCTGCTTCTGCTAAAATTTTGTGTCGAGTTATGAATTTACCAACTCCATCGCAAAGATTTAATGAAAAGGAATCAGGTTTAGACACAGCCATAAAGACTGTGGCTATATTGAGTATGCAAATTGCAGCTAACGAACCCAAAGATATCAGCGGAAATTCTGACATACTATTTGCTATTGATGGTACTTGGCAAAAGTGTGGGCATACGTCTTTGAATGGTGCTGTCATTGCAACAAGTGTTGATACCGGCAAAGTTATTGATGCTTCAATTTTATAAATATTTTGTAAGTGTCCCAACAAAATGCATAATAAGATCTGTAAGGCTAATCATTTTGGAAATAGTGGAAGTATGGGTGTTTCAGGAACCATCGAAATCTTCCAACGCTCTGAAAGTTTTCATGGTCTGCGATATACCAAATTTTTGGGAGATGGTGACTCCAGAGCGTATAAAGCAGTTAACGAGATGCACCCGTATTGAGATACAGGTACTGAAAAATTGGAATGTGTTGGTCATATATTGAGAAACGAATAGTGACTCGACTACGAACTTTAAAACTAAAAAACAGAAAGGTAAGAGGTTAAGTGACAAAAAAACATGGGTGGTCGCGGTAGACTTACGGATGCTGAAATTGACAAACTACAGCGTTATTATGGTTTGGGTATCAGAAACAATACCGATAATATTAATTCAATGAAGCGTGTCATTTGGGCTACATATTTTCATAAAACATCTACAGATGCATATCTACAACATGCTCTACGCCCAACAAACGAGGATACTTGTTGTGGATATAACCGAGAAATTACAACAGGTGAAGTATATAAACATAAGAACACCTCGCCATCAGAAGTGCTTTATTGTATCAAATATGTGTACAGGGAATTATCAACTCCTAACCTCCTTGCCATATGCTTACATGGTAAGACACAAAACTGTAACGAGAGTGTACCAGCATGATATGGTCACGGATACCGAAAGACATTTTTGTGCAATTGGACACATTAAAAACTAGGATACCGGAATCTATTGCCTTCTATAATCAAGGTAATATCACTAAATGTCATGTTCTTGAAAAATTTGGTATATTTCCAGATTTTTACGCAGCAGGAGCAATGGAAGCAGCTGATCGGAAGAGACTACGAAAAGCAAATTATGACATTTTTCAAAATTCTAAAGAAGCAAGGGTAAAAGGAAGGCATAAGAAATGTATATTAGAGGATACTTTAGAAGAAGAAAGAAATATACCAAAATTTGTGGAGCTGGTGTGCACTAATTACAAGTACGTTTTTTACTATAAAATCCATTTTTCTCAAAACTAATATTTTTAATATATAAGGAACATTTTTTCCTAAACTACTGCATTTAACAGCTTAGTACTTTAAATAGTTAATAATTACACTCTAATACATACTTTAATCAAGAGATTTCTTTTAAAAAAATGACTTAATTTATAGCCTTAAATATAATGAAAATTCACTTTTTTGAAAAAAAAAGACTTGTGCAAAAAGTAGCTTTTTAAAAAATAGCTAGACATCCGATCTATAAAAGCTCTGCTTAAAGTATGCATTTCGTTTCAAGGAATATTCAGTAAAATATTGCAGATTTTTATTTAATAGAATGCTTATAAATGTTTCTTAAAAATACCTATTTTTATCATTACTGAGATACAGATTCTGTTTCGTGAACCTACCCCCTTAAGCATTTTAAAATCTGTACTCTACTTGTTTCCTTGCAATTCGTTGTAGCTTTTAATGTTCTGTTTTTAATTTAATTTCAAAGACCATTACATATAGAGTGTTTTAAAAGAATAAATATTTTTGTTTAAATTTACATTATTTGTTTTCTTTTAATATCTTTCTAAAAGGTTTGTCATTCTTTAGTTAGCCTAAAATTTTAGGATGTTTTTTTTATGTCTAGACTTAAGTTTTGAAATCTTAACTGCGTAAAAATTTGAAAAATAAAATTATTTATTGATTGCTACGTGTAATCTTTCAGACCACTTGTCTGTTTGCTGATAAAATTTTATCAAACTGTCATTGAATACTGCCATTTTTCCAAGTAAAGGAACTATAAATATTTGACTACCTTAGGAAACCACTTGTGGTATAGTTATATCATTTTTGTAGACTGCCATTTGTCAGTCTTTATGAAAGTATAAGTTTTGAAATGCTTTCAGACTACAGTCACTCAACGCCAAACTTGGGCACTATAGAAAAAAAATCTTATTATGCAAAAATACTTTGACTAAAAGGAATTAAAGGGAAAAAAAGTAAAGGTGTTTTTTTTTTAATATTAAATTTATTGCTCTATTAAAAAAAGTAAATAACGCTAATTCATAAATTGCAATGACAAATTTAAAGATAAAAATAAAATTGCGGAAGAAAAGAGATCGCGCAAGCCAAACTCGGACATTTGACAATAAAGCGTCAAATAATTGCAACTCTGAGTGAAAATTGTAGACAACTTCATGAAAAGCATTGTAGTTGTTTACCGTAATTCTCTATTTGACGTTTTTTTTCATTTATTGCAGAAAAAACTTAATTTATTGAAAATGTAAAGGCAAACGGGTCAAGCGAGCATAGAATTAAGGGAATTGATTATTAAGCAAACTGAAGATGGAAAGTCTGTTTGAGAAATATCGGAGATTGTCAAAAGAAGTCATTCCACGGTTGATGACATCATAAAATGCTACAAAACCAATAATCAGATAGAAAATAAGCCTAAAGAAGCATATAACAAGATTTTCACCGAAGCAGATGAGCGATATTTAGTGAGAATTGTGAAAGTAAATCCCTTCCTTATCGCTCCAAAGCTAGCTATTATTGCTGAAAATGAATTAGGGAAAAAAAGCTAGTCCATCAAAAATTAGAAATGTGCTCCATAAGAAAAATCTCACTGGAAGAAAAGCCAGACAAAAGCCTTTCATTAGTAAGCGAAATCAAAAAGTAAGGCGTGATTTTGCAAAGTAGCATGAAAACAAGGATTTTTCTTACTAGGAACAAGTATTATTCACTGACGAGAGCAAATTCAATATATTTGGATCAGATGGCAAGCCATATGTTTGGAAAAAAATCGAATGAGGAATTGAGTAGATAAAACTTGAAACCAACTGTGAAACATGGTGGCGGATCAGTAATGGTCTGGGGATCATTTTCAGCTGCTGGTCCAGGAACTTTGCATTTCATTGAAAGGAGAATGACTCAGAATGTATACCTTGACATTTTAGAAACAAATTTGCCACTATGTGTGCAAAAACTTTCAGTTGGCAATTATTGGAGATATTATCAGGATAATGATTCCAAGCATAAAACTTATAGAGTGCGTTCCTGGCTCCTATATAATTGTCCTCACGTCATGTGTGTGTGTGGAAAAACACCACCCCAAAGCCCAGACATAAATCCCATCGAGAATTTGTGGGATCATCTTAACAAAAAAGTCCGGGAACACGCTGTTTCAAGTAAAACTGAGTTGAAAAGAGTATTATTGCAAGAATGGGACACTACTCAGCCTAATTTTTGTGAAACATTTGTGCAATCTATGCCTAAATGCCTTAAAATGTTTATAAAAAACAAAGGATTACATACAAAATATTATTTCATTTGAAGTATTAACTAATTTTAAAAATCTTCTTAGCTGTCCAAGTTTGGATTGTGCGATAATTTTTGTTTTGTTTGTTTTTTACCATAATTTTTGGTTACAGTGTAATAATTCATATGTTTTGTTATCTGTTTTTAATTCTGCAATAAACATATTATTGAAAATGCATTTAATTATTTTGCTAATCATTTTTATTTCATTTTTTTACTTAATAAGTAGATTTTCTTTGATGTCTGAGTTTTGCTTGGAGCGACTGTATCTCAATTTGAAACTCCCGAACGCACAAAATGTGTATCCGTTTATAGGGTTTGCAATAATTTTTTTATAGATCGCATGTATTATGGACAATTAAAAATGAAGTAACTATTCGAATCAATGAAATATACGGTTCCAGTTAAATTCAGTTTAGTTCGTAATCACAAAAATAAACTTTAAGGTTTTAATGATACTTCTGAGATCAAAAAGAATTTTAGAGATTTCCATTTTTTTTAAAGTTATACTTCTTTTTGGGTGTTAAGGAAAAAGGATGAGGGTAATTTTTTACGTAACGCGCACAAAATCGTCACGGATGTAAAAATGCTTTGTCTTGAAATATACAGAACAGAACAAATCATTCCCGCCTTCGAAATTCTCGGAAAAATATTTCTCTTTACCCAGGTTTGAACCGCGGACCTCTCGATGTGCAGTCGAATGCTCTTCCGCTGAGCTGTACACCCCGTGTCAGCAAACCATTGCTTTGCGTTCCGTAGGAACGGATACGAAAATGCTTTGTTTAGAAATATACAGAATGAGACACGTCCTTCCCGCCTTCGAAATTCTCAAAATATTTTCTTTCGCTTCCCTGAAGAAGGGGGCTCCAGGTTTGAGCCGGGAACCTGTCGATGTACAATCGAATGCAAACCTTTGCTTTGCGTTCCGTATGAAGGGATACGAAAATGCGTTGCCTAGAAATATACAAAATGGGACAGATCACTCCCGCCTTCGAAAATCTACAAAAAAATACTTTACTATATTAGTTATACTTCCTTTTGAGCTTGAGGGAAAAAGGATAAGGGTAAATTTTTACGATGCACGCGAACACCGTCACGGATGCGCGCGCAAGCCTTTGTATAATATTTTAACATGCCATTTTTTGGTGCTATGGGACAGATATTTGGGTAATAATAATACCTATTGTTAAAGAACCATATCTGTTGGGATGCATCCCCCTGTGCATTCACCCTCTACAGCGTTTTGGCAAATAATTGGGCACCCGAGCCTCACGGTTCATTCGGACCTAGCTCATTTGATCCCTCTCTATCTGCTCTTCCAGTTATTATGATTTCATGCTCATAGGGCTATTTCTTTCCACAGTTTTTAATTGTCTTAAACTTTTTGAATTTGTTTTAATTCCCATCTTGGCTCCTGTTTGAGTCTCGGACTTGAGATTCGAATAACTGTTCCACTCTCGAGACTCATCCAGTCATCTACTTAATTCGCATTGTAAAATCATAGGGAGGGCTTAAGCACTAAAATATCATGCTCTCATGCTAATCCTATAGGCAGTGGAAAACATTTCACCCCCTCAGCAATTGAGATTTTTGGTAGTCTGCCAAATTTTCGTATTAGCGCGAGCTTTACGTGGAATTGCCCCCCCCCACAGGGCTTCCCCAGATATAACTTGAATCCAATGCCACCTTGGTCGACCGCGCCGGCTGGATTACTTCCTATGAGCACCCTAGATATATTTTTCAGGATCATAACACCATTTCTTCACCTATATTTAACATTTTAAAATTATTTTAAAGTTATAATTTTTTTTAAGTCCCGCATAGCTCCGAGGATTTTTGAGATTCGTTAATGAAACTCGTACCATAGGTTATCCTCGTTGAGATGATTCATCTGTTTTAACTCGCGTACTGACAGTGGGATTAAGGGTGGGGGGATGTTATCACTAAAATTAGAATCTTCATGTTATTCCCATAGGGTTCGATCTCTTTATGACATAACAATGTTACAGAGATAGAAGAATGAAACTTTGGGATCCCCTACTGCTCTGTATATCGTTGGAATGTACGTGACCATTTACGTCACAGTTGTCCCCCGACGGGGGAGTTAGCTAAGTTTTCCTTTCCCGAGCTAGCACTGCCCCATTTGCAACTACAGACTCCGGACAGGTTCGAATGGATTCCTTTAGTGTTTCCTCACAACCAGGGCCAGTTTCCAGTTTCTGGGAGCCCTGCTTCTATATTTTATTTAATTTTTATATTTTTAAAATAACCATATCTCGGGGGCTTTTCGGGCGGATGTCTTAATTCTCTGGTAAACGATTCTTCCCGCCGAGACACTCAATATTAGCCTTTGGTAGATAAAGGGTTTACTTAGCCAATTAATTTAGAATTCATTAATTAATGATGAAATAATCTGTAGAGTACTAAAACATTAATGACATATATAAATATATTATGTAAGCGTGAATATGCATATTATTAATTTTGTCAGAATGTATTTTTTCTTTTGCTTTCTTTCAGATATTTATCATAAAAACCTCAAAGCAGTGGCATTAATTAAAAATATATTATCATAATGTATTTTTAAAATTTAAAATAGGGTAAATTGCAGGAAAAGTTAGTGATCACAGTAAACTAGATTTTTCCAACTATAAAACAAATAAATAACTACTTTCTGACACAAATAATTCCCCTTTTTCACTTTAGAATAGAATATATATTATTTTTGTGCAATAAAACAAAAGATATTTTTCGGGGTCAGAAATTCGTAATAAGAATTTGACACTGGAAGGGTTAATTTCCCTAAATTGTCCCAGTATAGATTGCAACGTAGCAGTTCATGTGACGAACACGCTACGTGAACCCGATTTTTAATTATCAATTCCATTTCATATAGCTTTCGTAAGGCTTCTGAAAAAGACGTTACAAAATAATTAACAGTAAATGATCACCCATTTTTTTCCCAAAGAAATAATAAGTTTTAGATTTAATTGCTTAAGGTATCCGGCTACATGCGACAACTTTTTTTTTGGAAATGATGAAGATATGGGGACTTTTTTATGATTTTTAGGTTTAATTAATCTATTTTAAGGGTAAAAATCGTAAAATTGAAAACTGAAAAACAAATTATTTTTATTAAAATGTAAAATTATTTTTTTGCAACTGATAAAAATGTACAAAAAATTACATAAACAGGGCCCACTCTGTATAAAAGCTTTATAAACAATTTCACAATTTTTCCATTTTGATGTATTACTTTATTATTCGTGGTTGAAATGACCTTCAGGAAAAGAGAGATATTTTAATTTTTTACAAAAACAAGAGCATTTTATCTTTGAGACTATATGAAATTGCTTTAATAAAGCAGATATTATATCACATAAGGGACTGTAAATTTTAAAATAAAACAGTGATTGATACATCTGAAGGTCAAAACACTTCTACAGTTTTATTGAACATACACGCAAAATTTCAGGAAAATATTTTGAAACATTTTTGAGCAATCGCTGTCCCCGTTTCATTTTTTTGAAAAAAAAAAAAAAACACATTTCGAGTAAAACGCATTTTAAAGTTTGACATCGTGTGTAAAGTTACAACAACTGATTTTACTAAAACACATGTAGTTTTTGTTTCAGTGAATGGAAAAAAAAAGCTTGGTATTTTTATAAAGCTAATAAGATGGCCTATAAAACAAAATCATAAAAAACATTGTTAGTTTTTGAAAAAAATCAGAATTTCAGGGTAGTTGGATATCTTAAAATGCAACGTAATTGAATGTGTTCATGAAAGCGTGTGAACGTTCGGTAATTAAGGAATAATTGCACAGTTAAATCGCGTATTTATATCTATCTACCTTGACTAACTATACAACAGTATTCCGTGGCTAAGCAATACTTATTAAAAATTATCATTTTTTTTAACAATAGTTAAATAATAAATTCAATAAAACTGGTTATTGAAAATATATTTTGCATTGAAAGAACATTTTTACTTTTATGTGATAATTTTTTTAATATTTCACGTAACATTTAAAGGCCTCGTATTAAAGGCCTATAGAGATGAAACTCAGAAAGGGAGGCTACGACTAAGAGGAAGTTCACTTGGGTTGTAGACTTGGTGTAATAGTAGTACTCCTTCAGGGTGTAATATTCCTTCAACCCTCAATGTAGTTCCGCCGAAGGGCCTGTCAATTCGGAGAAAATAGCTTTCGAATTTCCTGCTTAGATTTTATACAATTAGGTTTCAATTTCTTCCAACGATTACATAGCCTAGTTGGTATATAGGTTTTGATTCATCGATCAATTTTTTTTCCAATTAATTTTATTATTTTTTTTAAATAAAATAAATTGATTTATGAGAGGTTTATAAAATATTAAATATTTTTTTCATTATTTAAATTAATTATTAAAATTAATTAGAATTATTATTATTTAAAAATATTTAACATTACTTAGAATTATTATTATTTAAAATATTTAAAATTATTATTAAAATTATTATTAATTAAAAATATTTAAAATTATTATTAAAATTATTATTAATAAAAAATATTTAAAATTATTAGTAATTGCAAATGTTTAAAATTATTATAAAAATTATTAATAATTTAAATTAAGTAATTATCATTAAAAATAATTATTATTAATTCATTACTGAAATTTTTACCAGAATTATTTCAATAAATTCTTTAAAATTATTTAAATTTATTTGAAAAGACTTATTAAATAGTCTGTAAAATTATGAAATAATTAAATTAATAATATATAAGAAATATATATTTTGTATTATATTAATTATTAAAAAAAATACTTTAATAATAATAAAATATCCTTTATAAATTATTTTATATTATACATAATATTTTATTTATAGTATATTTTATTTCACATTATAAAACTATTTGTAACTAATTTTATGCATAATATCATTTATATTTATTATATATTTTATTATAAACACACACATTATTTATTAATATAAAAATACATTTTTAAAATTTAATATAAACATTTATATAAAAACAGTATATTTTTTTTTACTTTATAAAACACAAAATAATTACATGGAATATCATTTAATATCAAATAAACCTTTCATAAATAAATGTGTTTAATTTTAAAAAATTATTAAAACAAATGAAAAAAAGTTGATCGATGAATCTGCGGCGATGCGATAGCTATATGAACTAGTACCAACATCACGCGAAGGCGATGGTTTTGGCGTGATCGGCTAAGTACTCGCATTTCATACGGAACGGAAGTTACCTAGAAGGAACCTTCCTTCATTGTTGACCCTGGTCGTGCCAGGAACTGCACCCTTGACGCGCCACTGTTGTGGCGCCATCTATCCACCGCAAGAGCAACCAAACCGTCAAACATTGATGCAAAAATAAGCCGTTACTTCTCGAAGTCGTCAAACAATGACGCAATTAAACCGTCACACACATGACACAATTCTCAAGCCGTCACGCAATAAAATGAAGCTAGTGCTCACATGCTCGAAACGAATACGGTATCGTTCGTTCACCTATTCGCCAAAACATTGGCAGGAGATTATGCGGCGATGTGATAGCTATATGAACTATTACGATCATTTTGACGCAATCGGCTAAGTACTCGCATTTCATACGGTACGGAAGGTACCCAGAACGACCCTTCCTTCAAATTGAAACATAATTCCACGCACAGTATGCAGACGATATACCAACCAGGCTAAAGAATCTTTGGAACAATTTAAAAAAGCTAAGCATGAATTTGGGAGGCTATTTTCTCCGATTTCGGTGGATCCCTTTCAAATAAATGCTTATTTTGCTCGGTATATTTTGTGTGACTCGTGCAATGCCTTGTGGAATCACAGAGATTCGTGGCACATAGTTGGAAGACCACTGATCTAGGGCAGTGTTTCTCAAATTGTGGGGCGCGCCCCCTGGGGGGCGCGATAACCCTGCAAGGGGGGCGCGAGCATATCGAAAATTTAATGATTTTTTTAAAAAAATAACCGGAAAGAAGTGAAACAAAATACTTTTTCCATAATAAAAGAAATACACAATAACACTGATATAATTTATGTTTATCATCTGGCGTTCTTCTGTTTTAACATAAAATATTACTCGTTAAAGGAAAAAACGAAACTCAGACCCTGAGAAAAATTCTAAGAAGATAAAAATTTCATCACTGTAATTATTATTGAAATACTGTATATTAATTGTAGAAAGAAAAGGAAGACATGATTCACTTTTCAGCCAGGCAGCATAATACATTTGCTGGTCATTTATTTGATTGACCTTCAAACTTACTGGTAGGGTTTCTACATTAGTTCTATCCCATCTTTTATGTATTTGTTTTCCGCATAGGGAAATTGTAATAAATGAAGAGTTTTAAGATATTTGGAAAAGAATTGATTGATTTTTGAAGGATTATTTGGCTAAGATTTATTTTTACGAGTAATCTCAAACATATAAAGCATAGTGAAAAACGTCATAATCCTTTTTAGAGCATCCGTATTTTTTTCTGAATACACTTATAACCAGGCAGCGGTGGCATCTGGGATCTGTATTGAAGGAAGTTGAAACTGATGCATATTGTTCATGATTGAGAAACACGATGAACATCAAACGAAAGGAAAATTTTCAATGGCTTCCTAAAGAACTCCATCAACTGAAATATGAAGCCATAAGTATACCACAGGGTTCAGTTCGACTTGTCAAAAAGACACAAGAAAGAAAAAGTTCAACTTGCTATTCGTTGATCACCAAAGGTGTCACGAGTTCGAGCCCAGTTCCACTAAAGACCCGTCGTGAAAGGGAGAGGTGCACGTTAAATCTGTAAAGAGCTCAAACGTCCTCTTGTTGGAATGGTGTGGTAGTTAAAAGAGGCCAGCTCAAGTATCGTCCTCGTCAACCATGGTTCAAAATAACGAGGTCCGTCTCTAAAAGCCCTCGTGTAGCTGAACAGTGCGACGTTAATATTCACTCACTCGATCATGAATGCTCAATAAAACTACAATTACTTGAACAAAATATGACAGCTTTGCCAGCAAGTAACATTTCTGTAATATTAGTGAAAAGTATCTTTGCTTTTCGTCCTTTTTCAAGGTCTTTCACTTGTCAATAATTTTAGTTCAGTTTTATTGGACTTTTTCTCAAATCATCAAAGAAAGATTGAACATTCCTTGAAAGCCGGGGTAAGTATACTTTCTCTTAATTAAATTATTCACTGGAATTCCAATTTGTATCGTGTAGAGTAAAAATAATTATAAATAAATGATTGGGGTGACTGAGTTCCCCCGCACTACCATCAGCGTTAGTATCGAGTGCGTGCCTGCTCCCGGGTTAAAACATTTTGAAGTCTTCTCACTTTAAATATTAAAAAGTAACACAATTATTCTTCATAGGAATTTTATATTATTTTTCGTTATTTAACATTAATTCTAAATGCCAATTCTGTGAGGTTTAAAATTACAGTTCTTTTAAACAGTTATTTACAATTATAGCATTTATCTAAAAAAATCATTTTACATTTCTGTATACAATGTCGTGTGCACGCAGTTTTACTCTCCTTACAGTTCAGCTATTATATCAAGAATAATGTTATATTTTTTTTAAAAAATTAACTCGTGCGAAGAGCCGGTGTTTCAGCCAGTATACGTTTAATGTATCAGTACTGAAGAAGGTATTTTTTTTATAAATAATTTCTTAATACTAAATTAATCTAAGTTTAATAATTATCAGTGACTTCCATGGGCTTGTCTTGTAGAGCAAAGTTTTTCAAAGAAAGGTTTAGTATCAGATATTTAAACTGAGTTATTTTTCTTTATGTAGCTGAGATCTATATTTTGTCTTCAAAGCAGCCACAGCAGAAAATCCTGTTTAACATAGGTAGGATTTTCAAAATGGTAATAGTATACGAAGTGCTTTTGTTTTCAGTGCAGAAATTATGATTGAAAATTGGGTCGCCAGTATTGAAAGTTTGAGAAACACTGGTGTACTATAAAAATAATTATAAAAAAAAAAGGATTGGGGTGACTCAATAACCCCGCTGACCATTAGTATCGAGTGCGCGCCTGCTCCAGGGTTAAAACATGTTGAAGTCTTTTCGCTTTAAATATTAAAAATAATACAATTATTCTTCATCTGAATTTTATATTATTGTTCATTATTCAACATCAATTCTAAATGATAATTCTGTAAGGCTTAAAATTATAGTTCGCTTTAAACTAATTATACTTTGAGCAATCATTTAAAAATATCATTTTACATTTTTGTAAACATTGTCGCGCACTTGGCTTTACTCTCCTTACAAAATTCAGCGATAATTTCAATAATGTTTTATTTTCTTATAAATGAACTCGTGCAAGCGGGCACTTCAGCCGGTATACGTTTAATGTATCAGTGCCCCATAGTAGTTTATAACTAATTAATTAATACTAAATTAAGAACAAGTTTAATAAGTATTAACGACTTCCATGGGCTTGTCTTGCAAAGCAAAGTTTTTATAAGGAATGCTTATGATTAGAAATTTACCCTCTGAGTTCTTTTTCTATATTTAGCAGATATCTATATTTTGTCTCCTAAGCAGCCACCGTATTTTGCAATAAGTCCAATTTAAAAATTAGAGAAAGGAAAAATAACACATATAATAATTATCCTATTATTTTATTTATTACTTAAAAGTAGTATACAAAATTTAATACTTATGTTACTAATTTGTATGGTTTATAATTAAGATCGCCTTTTGTAGCTTTAGCATCAAAGTTCATTATTATTGCATTCAGTGCATTATTAATGTATAAGGGGGCGCGATAAAAATTGTGATCGAAAAGGGGGGCGCCAGTATTGAAAGTTTGAGAAGCACTGATCTAGGGCATTCAAACATAAGCCCCTGCAGCCGTGGTAGCCTAGTGGTCCAGGATCATGGCTGGCATATCACGAGTTTGAGCCCAGTACCACTAAAGAACTGCCGTGTAAGGGCGTGATACATGTTAAATCTGTAGAGCTCAAACTTCCTCCCGTGGAGCAGTGTGGAATTTATGGGGGGTAGCTTAAGTGTCATCCTCATCTACTGAGCATGTTTCAAAATTAAGAGGTCCGTCAGCAAAAACCGTTGTGTAGCCAAGCAGTATGACATTAATATTCACTCACTCATATCGTTAGCCCTCATCACGCTTCAACATGCGATGATAAGAAAAAATCAAATCAAAAGAGTTTTGAAAAAAGTTTTTGATATATCAAATCTCTAATACCTTCTATCGTGTTATACAGGAATAATCATGATTCGCGCGGAGTTCTTGTTTGATATTGATGTTAGTAAAATGTGTTTTTCACAAATAAATAAATAAATAAAATAAAAATAAGTTTTATACATGTAAAAAAAAAGAGAGAGAAGAAAAAAAGTAGGGAATTCCTTCTTATTTTGACAGAAAAATTTTTTAAGTTAGTTTTTGTTAAATTATTACAATTAACATAATTATGGATATACGTATGACAGGATGACAAAATTGAGTGAAAAAACTCCTTTTAAGTTATCATTAAAAACTTTTTAACCACATTTAGTTAGTAATTATATTTTTTTAATAAAAGTTGAATACAATAGGTATGAATATATCGTAAAACAAGTGTAAAAGGATTACTGACGTCTATATATCATATGATTATTTAGTGTTTATTATAAATCTTCCTCACAAATATATTAAAAGTTGTTTTATCATGTGGTGCTGCAATCTAGAGGAATAATATATCGACAGAAAGTTTTCCCTTAAACTTTAAATAATTAAATAAATTTAGTTACTGAATTAATATATTGAAAATAATTGTATTTCCTTTGTGTTTGAACTTGTGAGTTAATAAATAAAAACTATTCTGTTAACGATTGAAAATTTGAACGAGATATATAAATATACATATAGAGATAGTGTGAACTAATAGTAGGAATTGAAAAAAAAGTAACGAAACTCTCTTAAGTAGTCGTAAATGATGTGTAACATCTGACATGTGATAAATACGCAATAAATATTTAAATCCTGAAAAAAATGAATCAAGTATGATTGGAAATAATTTTCTATCGAATAATTATATATTTAATAAAAATTGTACTTACTTAAAAGAAGAAGTAATGTGTGTGTGTGTGTAATTTTTTATCAAAAATATTTATTCTTTTACGATTTGAGGAAGACGGGAATACAATAGAATTGAAAATTGACACAGGGATTTTGGTGGGCCTAAATATTTTTCCGTATCAAACGGTTCAAAAAATTAAAGATTTCCTGCATTTTGTACTTTTACCATACACCGAAGATGGTTCTGCTCTTTTAAAAGCAAACCATCACTCGCTTCCCGTGATATTATGTGTGATTAAATCGAGAGTGAATGAACTGAGTGAATTTGAATTGAGTGAGGTTGAATTGAGTTTTGAATCGAGTATGATTGGAAACAGTTTTCTGTCGAATAATTATATTTTTAATGAAAGTTTTATTTAGAAATAATGCAATTTTTTATCAAAATTATATATCCTTGTTAAATTAGGGAAGAGTGGATACATTAGACTTATGATAAGTAAAATAGGACATATACTTGGAATTTCAAAGTATTTAAAAACCGTCAATAACAATAAACTGTTAGTTGTCGAAATGTTTCGATTTTTATTAATTTCGAGCTTTAATTCTTTAGTCAAAAACGCTATGAGTGGCTCAGCTTCTGGCAAACTTCAGTTAACGTTGAAATCACCTCAAAATCATGGGAAGCGAGTGATAGTTTCTTTTTAAAAGAGTAGAACCATCTTTGGTATATGGTAAAAGTACAAAATGCAGAGAGAAAATCTATAATTTTTTGAACCGTTTGATTAGGAGAAATTGTGAAGGTCTCCTTGGACCTCACTTGGAGAACGAGAATAAATAGGAGTCATGTAAGAACCAGTAGCCATTTTTATAAACAACTTTCTTTATTTGGTTACCTTATCCAAATAGAATCAAAGACTTTTTAACAAATATATCTAACTAGTATTATGAGGGTTTAAAGGTAATATCCTTTAAATTAACTTAATTAATGATCCAATTAATTAACAATTAAATAACGATCACGCAGAGATTACCACGATAAGAGATCCCAGAATTATATATTCTATGTTCTTATTGAACATTTAATTTTAATTTCATTCGCAATAATAAGACTAATATTTACCACACTGCAATTCAGCTCAGCTCAGCTTTTATCTGAGATTAAATCTTCCAACATGAAATCTTCAATTTAACTTCACTATAACTTTCTGCTTCAATCTCTATTTCCTACTGCTCTAACTTTACTATTCCGTTTGACTTAAATACTTTATCTAATCTGCATATAACAAGGAATCCTGTCCGCTTTTTGGAGTTGATTGGAAATAGGTAGGGAATTAAATTTCCCTAAAAAGGACGACTCAGAAGGTTAGTGATAAAGTTCCGTATAGAGTTGTCACAAAATGTATACGGCCACCGAAATCACTGTTTGTCTATTTTCAAATATGCATTATGCCGCACACATGTTCCCAATATCTTGAATAGCAATACACAGTCCACTTGTTTGTTGGTAGATAATGTCCTTGTGAGGAGTCACTACATGTGAGTTGTGTTTGCGATCTATCGCAACACCAGCTGCACTGTGGCCCGGTCGTTTAAATTGTACTCTGCAATCAAAGTTGGTTATCGAAAGACGTTCGTAATTACCTAACTACGCCTCGGCCAACATGAGTAACATACAATTTTGGGAAATAACGTCGTCGAAATCCGCTTGGTGAACCCTGAGACTTTGACAATTGATCGTAAGTTTACCCTGCATGAAGTCTAATAAGACTTGCTGGTATGTGCGAAGTGGATTAAGAGTCAAGCTCTCGAGTTCAGCTCACAGTGGTGCCGTGGTAGCAGAATTATTTTGTCCTTGGTAAAAAATACATGGTCTTGATCAGTTGATACTATAAAATGGCTTTCGACGCTTGTAACTCGTGATAATGCGACGTAGATGAGCTGTTGTTGATTAGATTTTTCATAAGAATAAACAGTCTCATCGAATGCTCCACTTTTTTCTGGAGAGTCATGGCACAAGCAGGCGTAAGTGGAAAGTGATTCATTTTTGCAGTGAAAGTTCTATTATTGTTGAGATAAATAGAATCGATGCGTCGACCAATGGGTACTCAGTCTTTGGATATTTTTTTGTCTTGCATAGATTTTGCAGCCAATTTTATCGTCTTTTGACCTATTATAGAACTGTCAGCTAATTTTAACCAAAGTCTTAGCATCTCCAATGCTTGCATTCTCCTCTGGAGGGACAGCTTTGTATTTCTAACAAATTTTTAAATTACCGTAAGTTCCATTAGATAATCCATCGGCTACATCTATGTTCTTTGTAATGATGTATGGCATATATATCAATCATTAGAGTCAGTTCGTATGGCAAGACACCAGTACTGAGTATCAAAGTTTTATGAAGTTTCTGCCGAACAAACGCTAATTGTTCTGCGCTGTGGAATCCGGTGAATGTGTCATTCGTAACGGAAATTGTCTGTCTTCTGCCCTGTTGAGTATACTCAAATTACATTCATTCACGTCATGATTCCTCAAAAAGAGTCTCACAACATGAGGGCAAAGATTATATGCCTGTTCTTTCGTAACAAATCTAGACTCAGTTAATCTCTGCTCGTCGGCTTCTAATTTCTCACCGTCACCAATTTTATTGAGTATACAAGAGAAAATAGCATTCGATTTACTCACGACTTAAGTCAATTGATAAAACTGAAGGCCTCGACAAAGCATTGTACCAGCTAGAGATTTTTTAATTTGGTTAAATATTGGAGACGCATGGACTGGCGGCAACTGTCACAAATCTCCAATTAAAAATATGTCTTTTCCTCAGAAGGCTCGATCATATTCTCCCGTTATTTGCTTGAATCTGGTATCAATTTGATGTAAAAGAGTTCCGCCGACATCATCTAATTTCAACGTACGTACTTGAACAACGTTCGAAATTGTTGGACAACCTCATTAGAGAGCGGAAATTTTCAATGCAGTAAGGTCATTATTTGTAACAGCTGCTTTGCTTGTTGAGGCACGTGATATATGCATTACGATATTCATCGGTTTTGGTAAATTGGTTGTAAATTTCCGTGAGTAAGTTAATTACGAATGTTTTACTGCATCCTGCAGGTCTTATGAAGATTTCTATGGGCTGGAACTCACTATCGAGTGGCATCTTTATGACATGCATTAGTAGTGACTTTTGCTCGGTGTTAACCATTCGCATCAAATTATTTAAATCTTCTTTAGGCATAAGATTTTCCCGTTTCCTGACAACGGGTTCAAGTCGACTGAGCAATTGCATCTGCATGTCAGCATTCACTTTGGCATTTGCAGCGGCGTTAAAATTTAGAAAATGAGTCTACTGCAGGAACACGAGCAGCCAAGTTTTCTACATCATTAGGATCAGTTTCCTCATTCGCAATACATATTTTACGGCAAATTTCCATTGCTTTAGCAATGTCTAGATTTAACTCAAATGCTTTTCGAACCTGCATTATAGTATTTTCATTATCAATATATATTTGTATATATTTTCGTTTAGTAAAAATTTCAGTCTTTTTATTGTGAATTGGTAAATACAATATGTTACCATTTCGCATTTATACTCTTCTAGTTCAGTGGCCATATCATAATTGCGATATAGAATTATCCGTGGTTCCACTTGCAGTTTTTTCCATTCATTCTTTGGCACCGTATAGTAAGCGGTCGTTTGAAGTAAAGTAAGATCCTCCAGTTCTACAGGTCTCCTTTTGTACTTGTCAAAACAATTATTTTGCCATACATTAGTAGAGTAATTGTCAATTTCCTCGGCATTCAATTGCTCAAGAGTTTTTTTTTTACGCTTTGTATTTCAATTGGCCAAACAGTGGCTATATAAATAAACTTTCACGGAACTGGATAGCATTGGCAACCTCAGTAGGAACCAAGCATTTTCCTGACTAGTCATTTCAATAGCATTGAGCAGGTATATGCTAAGTTTTCCAGTAATTTTGACAATGTCAAACTAGGGATGTTTATTCATAACTTCAATAGTGTCGCACTGAAGATTAATATCTTGTTTGGTTTTGTTGACATATTCGACGTCGTATGTATCACACGAAAACTCTTCAATTACGAGCTGAAAATTTTATATTGTCACGAAGAACATTCAAAATAAATGGATTGAATTCATTGATCCATTTTTCAGTAGTTTGTCGCTTGAGAAACACCATTGGCCTCTTTATACCAGCTCTAACCATGTCAAGATAGAAATCACCGGATAAAATATTGTGTGCCTCGAAAAGGTTCTCTACACACATGCCCATAAATTAAGGATAACACAGAAAATGAAATCTAAAATAAAAATTTCACCAGTAGAATTATCACACACATCTTGAAGAAGAATATGCAAATTACAGGAAACCACCAGATGGCGCGGATAGCACGTCACAATGACGAGAGTGTAAGAGAAGGATATATAAGGAATAGTGGCAAAAAAGTAAAGTTGTCCACAAGCGCTTTAAAATCCTTTCAGTGCAATAACTATATATTTATGGCACAAAGGAAGCAATTGGATGATTTTTTTACGTGGTAGAATTATTGGACGACTGGAATGTGGACTTAACCCAGCTGGAAGTATCCGAGGAACATGGAATCGCCCAAAGTGTCATCTGCAGGCTTTGGCAACGTTTCCAAGATGATGATAATGTGAGTAGATGTTACAGCACAGGTCGCCCCCGAGTTACAACGACGAATGAGGACCGGTATATTTGGCAGTTACTGCCAAAAGAAACAGACGGAGCACAGCATCAGACCTGTCTCGTCAGCTCTCTTCAGCTACCGGTACGACAGTTTTAAGGCAGACCATGCACAGACGCTTAGAGTACATTGGTCTATATGCTGGTGGGACTGTCAGATGTGTTCTCCTTACCGCAACTCACTCTCGTCTGCGATTAACCTGGAGTAAAGAGCATGCATTGTGGACACCACAAAAGTGGTCTTTTGTGATGTTTTCTCCGACGAGTCCAGGTTTACTTTGCAGTCTGATTCCCGCCGGACTTTAATATGGAGATCACCAGGTACCCGTTACCACCAAGAGAAACACCATTGATCGACACCGTTACGGTGGTGCAATATGGAACGTTTTGGGGAGGAAGTATTCTTGGTTACAGAACTGACCTGCATGTTCAGAGTGTAACAATGACAGGCCACATCTATCGAGATGTCATTCTGGAACAACATGTACGTTTGTTTCCTGGCGCCATGGGTGCTCAATTTCTGTTTATGGATGACATCGCCCGTCCTCACCGTGCAAACATTGTAGACGAATGTCTACAATTGGATGATATCACCCGTATGGATTGGCCAGCAGACTCATCGGACTTGAATCCAATAGAGCATGTGTGGGATATGCTTGGCTTTTGAATTGCAGCCCGTCAACCTCCTCCCACCTGTCTACTGGAACTTCGGATGGCACTGCTTGATGAGTGGTGTAATATTTCCCAAGATCAGATTGATAATTTGATACTCAGCATGCCTAGGCGTTGTAAGTCCTCTATTGCATCGTCCGAGAGACACATACTCCGTATTAGCCATCATACTAACTCATCGTTTCTCAAACTGTGGGGCATCCCCCCTTTAGGGGCGTGATAATCCTTCATGAGGGGCACGAGCAAATCGAAAAGTCGAAGATAAAAGATTATTTTAAAAATATTCATTTATTGAAGGGAAGCAAAACAAAATTCATTCTAGAAGATGAAAAATAACATAATAATTATCCTATTACTAAAAAGTAGCATAATTATCTTAATACTAAAAAGTAACATATATTTATTATTTAAAAGTAACATATATAAAATTTACTGCTAAAATTGATAATTTTTACGGTTTCTAAATAAAGTCGTATTGTAACTTTATCATAAAGCTACATTATTATTGCATTCAATACATTGTCATTATATAAGGGGGCGCGAGGAAAATTAGGATTAAAAATTAGGTCACAAACATTGAAAGTTTTAGAAGCACTATATTAAAACCCTGTTATACTATTTTTTGTAAATAGGTTTTTTTTTGAAATTTGCTCCAGGTAGTAAAAATCGCAATTTTTATTGATTATGTCAAATATATAGCATCTTTTTCGCTCTTTACCTTTTGTTTAATAAATAGACTTTACAAATAAGTCAAATTTGTTTTGCTTCTGTCTCTTTCTTTGCCTGAACTTCATTATTCTTAATTTATGGACATGAGTGTTTATTTCTATAATCATTTTCAGCGAGTGCTATCCACAAACGACTGTAGAAGTTTGCAAGGGTATTTCGTCGAGTGTCATCTACAGGCATACAAACAAGGATAACAGTAGATCGAATTGGCATGAACAGTGCTCCGAAACGGCATTTTTGGTTTGCAGCAATACCTATTTTCTGATAGCATGTAAACATGTGTTTGTGCTCTTGAAGTTTTTTAGGGCCAGATGCATTTTCTTTTGATACATACACAAGACTATTGATGAGATTCATTGCGATATTTTGATCACCATTGATAGCATCTTCAGGGGCATCATTCAACCACAGTAGTATATGTGCGTGCGAGCTGCCTCGATGTTGTAATTCAATTCGCTTAAAAAAATTTTTAACATAATGACGCTTAAATGGACTGCACCGTTTTCATTGTAAAATTCCCATAATTGTGTGTACCAGTTTATTGAAACGAATCACACACGTGACGGATCTTCATTCTTAAGCGTAGGTTTCGAATTTAAGTGAAGACTGACCAGGGTATCATCGTCGATCTAAACACCGTCATTCTTCAGCTTATAAAGTAATTTCATTAAGTTTGACCAACCAATCTCGTTTGCACTTATTTAAAAAAATGTTGCTTTCCGAGCTGTCTTATCAATGCAAACAGGTCTTTTTTTACGCGTTGCCCAATAATATGCTGAATTTGGAATATGAGATAAAAATGCTAAATTGTTGTCAATGCAATTAATAATATAATCAGTAGACACTAACTGAGCTCTTGTAATTGTGCTATCTTTACCGATGAATTTGAAAGCTACTTGCAAGGTATCACGTGCACATTTTCATAGAATTTTCATGGCCAAATACAATAAATGCGTGGGAGTAACTCCTCCCCGATCGGCTCACCGTAACTTACTGGTCGCCATCATAAATGGGGTAACTTTTATCTCTTCCTTAAAGGTTCTGAATTGTCCAAGGTTGATCGATGGAAATAACAGCTCTTCACAATGTTCATCAAATAAAATACACTTAAGTAAGGTATTCTCACCAGGAGCAAGGCAGAGATATTTATTCTCATCCCAAATTAAAGTTTGCAGTTGCGTTGTTAAGCTTTCTCTCTGTAATTTCAATTACTTTACTGAATTCATCACGCTCTATCTGATCTATAGGAGGATCTTCAACATTACAGATCGAATCTTCGATTGTGATTCCATAAAATTTATAAAGGTCTTGGTTAATTAAATATTCCAGACAACTTTTTCCAACATGTTTTTTGACAAACCCCATTAGATAACTAGATTTGTGTATTTTTTACGCCGAATATGAACACTGATTGCATAGTCATCGTCAAGATCACGCGGACGAGTTTTAACCATATTATCTACAGACACTGGTACGCTAATTATCTGTCCTAGAATTCCATACAGACCATTTCCATGTCCAAGACTTTGGATGGTCATAAAGAGCAATCGTGGCGATATGAGACGCGCCGAAATCAAGTCAAGCTCAGGCAAGTGAGGTAGCTTGGATAGATATTTAAAACCATTAGACTTTGATAAGGTCGGAATTTTATTTTTACCGAGTGCTAAATGACACCTTGCGCATACGGAGGCAGTTTCAAAATTGACATCTGGATACTTAGCTGAGAAAAGTTCTTTTGCACGTAGAGGTTGTCTTTTCATATTATTTTCGTGCCTTAGACGATCACAAACGTTGCATACTGCACGAAAATTATTTTTCAAAAATTTGGTTTTAAACTCATCATGAGCGGTGCTGAATTTTCGATAATTGTGGTACTGACAAACCGCCGAGTTATTTGCAACTTGTTCTACTTGTTCAACTTCACCTCTAACCACTCTTCATTGTTCGGCATCGGCAGGGCGCGGGTGAAATTCTGCAAGACCTGTATTAGAAACAGACGCTATTGATGTAGACGGAGCATGAGATATGGCAATGATGCCAATCGTAAAGTTGCGTGACTGACAAATAGATTTGGCATTTGCAATAGTTAGGTCAGGCGTTAATGTTTATGAGAGAATTGCGTTCGCTATATATACAAGTGCCCGAAAATCCCTGCTGCGTTGAGTTGAATTATGTGCAATTTTTTTTGGTTGTATTCCTCCAGTTTTTAATTTTTCTTCACATCATTTTTTTGCCTATAATTTCGCACACATTTTGCTCTGGATTTACCCTTCTCTGCAAATAACAAAATCACGAAAATTTAATTGGCCTGGTAAATGTTTAAAAATTCGAATTATTAAAGAAAATCAAAAATACCCATGTAATTAATTTTAGTCGAGAAAATTTTTTAATCACAATTAAAAAAATTATATTGACAGCGACAGGAATTAACCTCAAAGTATGAAAAAGATACGCACTAAAATATTTATTCGATTAATTCTGTATTACTAACTCGCATTTTTTCCTAAGAATGTTAAACTTTGTCAGATGCTTAACAGTAAATATAATTATTAATATAGTTTGCACATAAAAATACCCCTCAGATTTCATACACAACGAGCCCAAAGACTTACAATTGAGCGTAAGGCTCTAAGTTTATCTTGAATAAGACTTGCTGGTATTTGCAAAGTGGAGTAAGAAAACGAAATTAAATTTTAGAATTCGAATCTTTTAAATATTGCTAACTTTAACAATATATATAAACTACTAGATTTGGATTTCGCATAAATATTCTCCTTTGAATTTACCTAACTCTGCAAATCAAAAAGTCATGAAAATTTAATTAGCTTGGTAAACGTTTAATTTTTAATCGAGAATTAAAAATATTAATAATCACAATTAAAATTATTATATTGACAGCGACAAGAATTACCCTAAAGAATGAAAAAGAAAAGCAATAAAATATTCATTCGAATAATTATATATTACTTACTCGTTTTTTTTAAGAATGTTGAACTTTGTCAGACATTTAACAGTAAATATAATTATTTAAGTCAGTTTATCATAAACAAGAATTCGAATCTTTTGAAATGCTAACTTTAACAATATGAAAAAAGAAAACATCTACTGCATATGGACCCTATGCGAAGGTAGTAAAAATATACCCTCGAGCAAATTGGACCCCGATGCGAGGGAAGCAAAAGCATACCATTACGCGTGCTCATTGTTCAAACCGAATAGCGCACACTTACGTCACTTCCTATTACGAATTTCCGTCCATTTCTACAAAATTCACCCGACAAATATTCGGTAAGTGAGAGGAAAGAAGTTACACATCGAAAACAACTCTGAAGAAAAGTTTTTTTTGTCAAAAAAAATACTGTGGCTATGACTGCTGATTGGACGTCGTCATGGAAACGTACTTGCCGAGTCAAGATACCATTGTGCCGCTGATGACCAAGATGATGTCACTTAAATCTCTCAAGTTTTGAGAGAGTGATATCAACCAAGGTGTCGTATTCGTCAGCTGAATGTGTCTTTCCGCAAATGTCAAATGTTGACTTAGAGAGCGATATTTTTTAAAGTTATAACAAATCAAGTTAAAGAAAAGTCCATTGTGTTTCAGTATTTACATTTTTTCCATATGGTTGGCCTAATTATCAGAATGCGTACCTCCACAAAGGAACTAAAATTGACATAGAGCGCTAATGACCAAGCGCTGTTTGGCGCGAACCCTTCATCGTGCTAAACATTCCTTATTCGCGCCACATTGTCACACTATAAAAATATCAAAGTAACCATATTGTTACGTTATCACCCATTTTGGCGAATATAAACAATAACTTGCCGCATACATGTCCTATATCAAATAAGCACCCCAGGAGTTACGATTAGGTGTAAAATTAGGCCGACGATATTCTAGACCAGTGCTTCTCAAAGTTGCAATACTCGCGACCCAATATTCAATCATTATTTCCATCGCGCCCCCCCATACAATAATAATGTACTGAATTAAATAATACTAAACTTTAACGCTAAAACTACGATACGACTTTAACCTCTTAATATAAACGTCCCCGTGCGTATAAACACCTTGCTAAACCAAAGTTTTTATTTTTCCAGGCGTATATATAGGTCTTTCCGAAGTACGATTTTTTCTGTTCACTGCTATCCGTAAAACTATTCCAATACTATAGAATGCAATAAAAGGACCTTGACAATGTTTGCGAAGGATTGACTTATTCCAGATTGTGTTTACTCTTTTATTCCTCCCTCTCCCCCAGTACATCAAATATGCGTGCCTACGAGTAAAACGGTTGGCATTGGAATGCAAATCGCGAAACTTATGATCGCAGTCAAGGTTTAATTATAAACCGTACAAAAATTATCAAGATAAGCGTTAGTTTTTGTTATAAATTATATATATGGCAAACCCATGGATCACTGGTAATTGAAAAAACTTGTTCTTGGCTTAGAATTGTTAAATTAATTATAAAATACATTGAGTAGCACTGATATGTTTATAAGTGTAATATATCAGTGTAAATGTGTATTTTATTTTTTATTAGGTCATAATGTATTTTGTTTGTTTACCTTCAGTAAATTAATAATTTTTTTAAATAATATTTTGTTCTCGACTTTTTAATAGGCTCGTGCCCCCTTGTAGAGTTGTCACGCCCCCAAGGGGGAGCGCTCCACAGTTTGAGAAACACTGTTCTAGACGCATCTTTTACTCTCTTCATCGGCTTTTTTTCCCTATAAAATCATAAAAGTACTATTTGTATTTTATATTTATCTTCGTCATTTCATCTAACCATTGTTAGTTAAATATCTTCATTTCTCTGAGCACGGAATATTAGTTTGCTAGCTATATAATTTCAAGGGAATTAGAGCTGTATATTCAAATCTTCTCCAGGTTTTTTATCCACGCAACTTTACCGGTAGGTACGATTTTTATTAATACCTTAAAGCTGAATGTCACTATTTTGGTACAGTATGGAGTATAAGGTGCCAATTCATAAGTCGACCACGTTACGTGAACATGACTTTGATTTTTTAATTCCATTTTATGTAGTTCTCGTGAGGCTTCTGAAAATAACATTCAAATATAATTGACACTAAATGATCACGCATACTTTTTTCCTCCAAGATTATAAGTTTTAGATTTAATCGCTTAAAATGCAACGCATTGGAGTGTGTTCATGAAAGCGAGTGAAGGTTCGGTAACTAAGAAAGTACTGCACATTGAAATCATAATTTTATCAATCAGTCATGATTAACTACAGAAAAGAGTATTGTGGATGCAAACAATATTATTTAAAATATTTATCATTTGTTAAAAATAGTTAAATAAAAAAATGTAAGAAAAAAAACTGATTATTGGAAACTGTAGATGATTTTTTTAAATACAAGATGTGGCACAAAAAGCGAGAATAAGTGTTTTTTGAAAAAAAGAGTGGAGTTGGCAAAAACGGTTTTCGTAACGTCCCCTCACACACCAACTCAATTCATGTGGACACTTTATTCAGTTCCACTTTATTTCATCGAACCAGGTAGAACTGCGTATTTGAGTAAGCACGTGCAACTGCATTCTGCAGGAAAATAATCGAATCAACATCAAGTTTCCTGTGAAACATAAAAAAGAGGCACGAAAACCCTTTAAATATTAACCGAGTTATATGGAGATGAAACTTTGTTTCATGCACATTTGTGTAAATGATATAAGAGGTTTTCAAGGGGAAAGATTAGTGTGGAAGATAATAAATGTGTTCGAACTCACATCAGTGGTCAGAATGTTAATCAACACTACAACATTAAAATAGTAAATACACTTGTAAACAATTTGGAAAAAAGTGTCAGAAGTGGGAAGTGATGAATGGCTGTTGTACCAAGAGAAAGCTTCCAGTAACATGGCCCTACCTGTCAAGAAGTTTCTGACCAGCAAACCTGTGATAGGAAATCCTCCTTATTTACCATATTTGGTCCATTGAAACTAATTTTATTTCCAACAGATAAATCTTGTTTAAAAAATACATGTTTCCTCATTTGAAGGTATTTGGGCAAAAATGGAAAATCTACGAAAAGGACTTCCGAAAACCTCGTCCCTGAACTGTTCCGAAGTCTTAGAATGTTGTATGAACGAGTGAATATTAACGTCGCACCGTTCAACTATACGAGAGCTTCTGGTGAAGGACCTCATAATTTTGAACCTTGGACAAGTAACGAGATCGACACCTGAGCTGCCAAACTGTCTCTTAACTGACGGGAGTTAAATCTCTTAGGGATTAAAGTCTTCAAGTTGGTATGCAAGTGGTTGTGGAAGTTTGAGAGCGGAATGCTTACTTAAGTGTCGCACTCGTCAATTAAACGTTTCCATCGTTAATAGCCCAATGTGTTGACTCAGAGAACCACTCCTTATATTTTTTACCAAATTAAGTGAGTGTTGGAGTTTATGGCACAAGAGGCGGGTGAGTGAGTAATATAAACGTGGTGTGAGTGTTTGAATATTAACGTCGCACTGTTTAGTTACACGAGGGCTTTTGGCGACGGACCACGTAATTTTGAACCATGGTCAAGGGACGCAGTGGGCACCTAGGCTTTCACTCCTCTCTTATTACCACTCCACACCCACGGAAGGACGTTTGAGCTCTCGACAGATTTAACTTGCATCGCTGCCTTACACGGCGGTTCTTTAGTGGTTCTGGGCTCGAACTCATGACATGCCTGCCATGATCCGATACCTTGATCATTGGCTACCACATCCCATATAAACGTCGCACTGTTCAGCTAAACAAGAGGTTTTTGAAATGGACCTCTTAATTTTGATCTATGGTCAAGTGACGAGGACGACAGCTGTGCTTTCACACCCCGCTCGTAACTATTATTCTGCGGAGAAGACGTGTGAGCTCTCGACAAATTTAACGTGCATCACACTTTTACACGGCGGTTCTCTTAGTAGTACTTATCTCGAATTCCTCATATACCATCCAAGATCCAATACGTTGAAAACTAGGCTGCCGCAGCTAATGTGAATGCTGAAGGGAATATAGCCGAATTCATCTCGGGTGAGATGAAGTCTGGGATTACAGACGCTCAACTCTCGACGCTAATAGTCTTGATGTGAATGCGGCTTTAAGTTGAAGGTGATACTGTCATGGAAAACTATATCTGTAAAAACCATGATTTATTGAACCAGTATCGATTTTAGTGCGTGTCTGTCACACCTTATAGTGGCCGCGGTAGCCGAGTGGTATAGGTATCGGACCGTGGCTTGCTTTGCCACGGGTTCGAGCCCAGTACCACTAAAGACCCGCCGTGTAGGGCAGCGATACACGTTAAATCTGTCGAGAGCTGAAACGTCCTCCCGTTGGTGTGGTGTGGTAGTTAGGAGAGGGGGTGCCAGCTCAGGTGTCGTCCACGTCACTTGACCATGGTTCAAAATTACGTGGTCCGTCGCCAAAATCCCTCATATAGCTGAACAGTGCGACGTTAATATTCAATCAATCAATCAGTCAAACCTTATATATCTATGAAATATTTTTTAGTTAATTATCAAATTAATGAACGTTATGTACTCATATAAACTATTTTTTCCATAATTGCAGATTAGCTATGGCAGGAATTTCAAGTCTTTTTGTCAGTAGGACTATCTCAATCAATCAACTAAAATCATCAACGGTTGTTCTGGGCTTTAAAATAAAGAAATTGTAACTGCCCTTAATACTTGAATTTGCTATTAAAAACGACGAGCGAATTACATTTTTGTTTCAGAGAATACTAGTGACTAAAGTACTATTGTTTTAAGCAATATATCCTCTTAGAAACGAAAATTTTCCAAGTTCTGCTGAGTACTTAGATAATTTTAGTGACTGCATTCTTCAAAGAAAAAATGGAACCAGAAAATTTCGCAAATCCTCAGACTATCCTGATCTTAGAATTCAAAGGAGATCCAAAATTCAAAATGTACTAGAGGTGATTGAACACTGTAAAGTTATATTTAATGCAAAAGATATGCTTTTTTCTTTAGCAAAATTAGATTTAAACCTTTTTTTCTTCGAAGATTCTTTGTCAGAAGAAAGTGAAGTTCAAAATCAAAATAGGGATTTAAATATACAAGGAAGTGTACGTTCTGTTTCGCAAGTAAACGTTTTAATGGATTCAATAAAGCAAGCTAATGACCTGGCTGATGATCTTCTAGAGTCCATTACTTCATATATCTCCGAGCATGATGGAAGGACTCATGTAAGGGAAACAAACGATCTCATCGAAAAGATTGAAACCACATGGCTTCGTAACTCTGCGAATTGACAAAACATTTTAAAGATACCGTAACTGGAATTCAAGAAAAACTGAATGCTCTGACGAAAACCAATGGGGCCCCTGACTCCTGACCTCATTGATTATTTTATGATTTTAAGTCAATTTTAATGTATACTCTTTATATTCTCATTCTCCGTCATTTGTATAATAAATATCGATAACTTGACAGAGTATTCACTTTTCGTGACATAGATTTTTCTTTATGTAGTAATTAAAGTAATTATGAATGAAACAAAAAAATATTTTGAATGCACAAATTTCTTAAGTTAAATTGGTCAAATTTTTGTCAATGAATTTTTTTAATCTTTTGATACTTGTTTAAATTCATTTGACAAAGAAGTGCCTTTAATTAATCATTTTAAAAATGTATACTCGGTATCTTACAATTTTTAGTAGCTTTATTTTCTTGTTAAATGCATCTATTCCAGTGCTTCTCAATCTTTCTATATTTGCGATCCAGTTTTTAACCATAATTTTCAGCGCTCTCCCTATGTATAATACCAATATATTGAATTCAATAATATACTTTGATGTAAAGCTAAAATGCGACTTTAATCATTAACCGTATAAATTATCAAGATACGTGTTAAAATTTTGTATCTAAATTTATGACATGCCCATTGGGTCATTGGAAATTATTAAAATTTCTCTTAACTTAGTACTGTTAAATTATGAAATATACTGTGCAGTATCGATACATTTAAAAGTGTTTTATACCAGTATATAGGTGTGTGTTTTTGATTATGTAAGAATATTATTTTGCTTCCTTTCAGTAAATTAATACAATTTCTTAATCTTCCGTTTTCGACTTTTCGATGTACTCGCGCCCCCTGTGTATGGTTATGAATTCCATTAGGGAGCGAGTCCCACAGTTTGAGCAATGCTTATCTTGTGTAATAATGGTCTTGTCAAGACCGTCATATATTGACGGTCTGAAATGAATAAATATTTTTGTTTATATTATAGAGAGTGACAACGGCCAGATTGAGTTAAATATACATTTATTAAGGGGAATTATTTACAAGGGAGTGCTAAAAGTAAGTAAAAAGTAATCGAAACATCATTAGATCGTTGGATTCCACGAGGCGTTTCGTTCCTGCGCCCTCGTCATCGTCTCCTCGCCGTCGCCTCTCTCGGTCGTCTCCCGCGCAATCGTTCTATTCGAGTCTGATTACTCGTTATCCTCGAACCGCCTTGTCAGATAGGTGGCGCTCTCTTGGCATTACGTCATTAAGGAATATAGGAGGGATACGATATGTGCACATCCATTTCTACATCGGCCTCATGACCAAGCATGTGTATTTCAAAATTTCATGAAATAAAACTGAAAAGCTAGAGGAAATAAACTTACAAATAAAACAATTATTAAAACAGACAAATATGTATCAGAAAATCAAAACTAATAATAAAGAATAAAAAAAATAGGTGTACAGATGGAAAGAAGACAAACAATGCAAAGCAATCTTGAGTATGGTGATAATGTCAAAAAAAAATGTTGAAGTAAAAGTTTTTGTTCGTAATGTAACATTCTTTTGTTTGGCTATGTTTTCAAGTATTCGGCACAAGTACTTGTTTTGGTTGGGCCATCAAAATTTCCACATTTTTCGACGTTGTAGGTATCGTTAGGTTTTACTTGTGTTATTTTATATGGACCGATAAATTTATTGCAGACTTTTTGTCCAGGTCCTTGTTGCGTTTTTTTAATAGCAACTAAGTCCTTAACACTGTATAAATAAGGAGATTTTCGTTGAAGATTATAAGACTTTGTTTTCATTTTGCACTTTAATTATTTGAGTTTTTGCCGCTTTACGTAGGAGTTATCTGTTTTCATTAAATTCGAGTTGTAGTAGTTCGTCGATTAATTGTTGAATGCGCAATTCAGTCTTGTTATTGATTTGTGTTCCAAAGAGTAATTCGGCCGCGGTAGCCGAGTGGTATAGGTATCGGACCGTGGCTTGCTTTGTCACGGGTTCGAGCCTAGTACCACTAAAGACCCGCCGTGTAGGGCAGCGATGCACGTTGAATCTGTCGAGAGCTGAAACGTCCTCCCGTTGGTGTGGTGCGGTGTGGTAGTTAGGAGAGGGGGTGCCATCTCAGGTATCGTCCACGTCCCTTGACCATGGTTCAAAATTACGTGGTCCGTCGCCAAAATCCCTCATATAGCTGAACAGTGCGACGTTAATATTCAATCAATCAACCAAAGAGTAATTCAAATGGAGTGGTGTTAATGCTTCGTTGGAATGTTGAGTTTAAGACTTCTTGTAGTGAAGGAACATGTTTGAAATATTTCGTGGGATCGTCTTCTGACATCTTAGATAAGACAGGAATAATTGTTCGATTAATGCAGTGCTTCTCAAACTTTCAATACTGGCGCCCCCCTTTTCGATCACAATTTTTGTCGCGCCCCCCTTATACATTAATAATGTACTGAATGCAATAATAATGCAATTTGACGCTAAAGCTACAATAGGCGATCTTAATTATAAACCATAGAAATTAGTAACATAAGTATTAAATTTTGTATACTACTTTTAAGCAAAATAAATAAAATAATAGGATAATTATGTTATTTTTCCTTTCTCTAATTTCTCAATTGAACATATTGCAAAATGCGGTAGCTGCTTAGAAGACAAAATATAGATATCTGCTAAATATAGAAAAAGAACTCAGAGGGTCAATTTCTAATCATAAGCATTCCTTATAAAAACTTTGCTTTCCAAGACAAGCTCATGGACGTCATTAATACTTATTAAACTTGTTCTTAATTTAGTATTAATTAATTAGTTATAAAATATTCTGTGCATCACTGATAAATTAAAAGTATACCGGCTGAAGTGCCCGCTCTTTGAACGAGTTCATTTATAAGAAAATAAAACATTATTGATATAATAGCTGGATTGTAAGGGAAGCAAAGCCAAGTGCTCGACAATGTTTACAAAAACGTAAAATGATTTTTTTAAAATGGTTGCTCAAATTATAATTAGTTTTAAGCAAATTGTAATTTTAAGCCTCACAGAATTAGTATTTATAATTGATGTTAAATAGTAGCGCACACAGGAATTTTTCAAGGGGGGGTCCGGGGTCGAAAGTTCATCAATCTTGTATCAGGTTCCTTTTGATTTTGTCGATTTCTGGGAACAAAACACAGTAAAAAACTAATTCTTGACTAAATAATTAGCATTAATTAATAAAATTAATCATTAATAGCAAATATTTAATTAAATTTTTCTTACTATAAACTTAGAATTATAATCAATCGGAAAAAATCAAGGGTTTGGGGGGGTCCAGACCCCCCCCTTGTGTGCGCCACTGATGTTAAATAATGATCAATAATATAAAACATGTATTATTTTTTTTAATTTTTCAAGCGAAAATACTTCGACATGTTTTAACCCGGGAAAAGGCGCGCACTCGATACGGTCGGGGTTATTGAGTCACCCCAATCCTTTTTTTTTATAATTATTGTATTGTACGATACAAATCATGATTCCAGTGAATAATTTAATTTTCTCTTAAGAGAAAGTTTACTTACCTACTTTCAAGGACTTTTCAATTTTTTTTTGGTAATAAATAAACAGTTTTGCCAGAATTAACGATTTCGTAATCTGTGTGTCCCGCGCGACCTAATCCGGGTAAAAAGTATATTCATTATGATAATATGTATGTTACTGCTAAAAAAATTGCGTGAAACGTTTTTCGTTATGCTTCATATGTTCAGAATATTTATAAAAATATGTCTTGGCCAAGTAATCATTCATGTGCTTGTGTGTGCTCTCCGTGGTTTTCCAAATATCATAAAACTCTTTTGCATGGAAAAAAACGCAACTATGAACACATAAGAGAGGGGTCATAACTAACTGTACCAATAACTTAGAAGGTCAAACAGATTACAGCTATAATGTGCAGTATTTCAAATATAATGACAGTGATGAATTTTTTATGTTATAAATTTTTTCGATTCTAGGATCTGTTTTTTCTTAGAAAGAGTAGTATGTTGGGTTAAAAAAATGCGTAATAAAAAAATCTCTCATGGCATTACAGCAAATCAAATAAAAGTTTTTTATTTGGTTTTAGGATCAAAGGTAGCTAATTAGGTATTGAAGAAGTTTTTTTTTTCTGACTTAATATATCGCGCGCGTGCGCCTATAAATTATATCAGAGTAATAGTGCATTTTTTATTATGTCTGAAAGTATTTTGTTTTAACTCATTCCAGTAAACTAATTATTTTTTAAATCTTTTATTTTCGATATGCTCGCGCCTCCCTCGTAAGGTCATCACGCCCCCAGGGGGCGCGCCCCACAGTTTGAGAAACACTGGATTAATGCGTTCTACTTGACCATTAGCACTTGGCAAACCTGTAGTAATATTATGAAGTGTAATTTTTTGTTCCGAACAATAAGTGCGGAATTCGTCAGAAGTGAAAGTAGTTCCACGTTTAGTGATAAGAAAACGAGGATTTCCAAATGTAGTTTTTTGAATGTTTAATTTTTTTATTACCTCAGAAGTAGATGTAGTTTCTGTGAGGTTTAACCAAACAAATTTAGTGAAAGAGTCAATGACAGCTAAAATGAATTTGTAGTTTTTACTTGAAGTTGCTAAAAGACCAAGATGATCGATATGGTATGTATTTAGTGGTATATCATCTTTCACAAGAGGATGGAGAAATCCTTTTTGTTTTCCAGACTTTTTTATTTTTCAATATACATGTTACACAATTAGAAATATATTTTTCAATTTTGGATTGAAGTTGTGGTATAAAATATTTATTTTTTATATATATTCTAGAGCTCTTTTAACTGAAAAATGTCCTTTGTCGTGAGCATTTTTGATAAAGTGACGCTGCATCTCGTCTGGAATAACAAGGACTTCGGCACCGTCAATAAATTTATATAGTATATTATTTTTAATACAATAGTTATATGGACCATTTTGAAGAAGAGCTTTTATGGAAAGAATGTGTGGGTCCAGCTCTTGAGATTCTTTTATCCTATGCACATTAGAATCAGTACATTGATTTGTTAAAATCTGTTTTCTACTTAAAGCGTCGACATGGGCCATTTGTGAGCCAGAGCGACGTAAAATGGTGTAATCATAATCTTGTAAATTCAGGGCCCAACGCTCGATTCGTGTGTTTAGATCTTTCTTACTCATAGTTTTTGTAAATGCATTACAATCAGTAATTATTTTGAAAGGCATTCCTAAAATGTACACTTTAAATTTTTTGAGAACTTCTATGATTGCTAAAACTTTGAGTTCGTAGCTGGTATATTTTCTCTCCGTTTCGGACGTTTTTCTAGACATGTAATATATAGGATGTAAGGAATTATCATCGGGGGATCTTTGTAATAAAACAGTAGCAATTCCGTCCATTGATGCATCAGTACGTATTTCAGTTTCACAATTTTGTCGATATATACCTAAGACAGGTTTCTGACAGAGCAAACGTTTCAACTCGTCAAAGGAAGCTTTTTGTTTTACATCAAAATTGAAAGGAGTATCTTTACGTAAAAGATCATTAAGTGGCTTAGCAATTGTAGAATAAGCAGGGATAAATTTACGAAAATATCCAGTGAGACCTAAAAAACGTTGAACTTCTTTAGTTGTTTTTGGTTCGGGGTAATGGACAACTGATTTAGTTTCAGAAAGGGAAGGAGAAAGTTTATTATTTTCAATAATATGGCTTAAAAATTCAATTTTCCTATGCAGAAATTGACATTTATCAAAATTTATTTCCAATCCATTATCACTGGACACTTGAAGAACTTTTTTGAGTCTATCAATAGCCTCAGATTCATTTTTAGCAAGGATAACTATATCATCCATGTAAGGGAGAACAATTCCTTGAACAACTAAATCACGAAAAACTGTATTGATAAAACGTTCAAACGTTGAAGGGCATGTAGAGAGTCCGAAAGGCATTTTAAGGAACTGAAATTGACCATTTTGTGTTACAAAGGAGGTATATGGGCGACTCTGTTAACAGGCACATGGAAAAAACCATTACGTAAATCAATGGTACTGAAAACTCTAGTATCCTGAAGTTTATCTAAAATATCCTCAATGAGGGGCAGAGGATAGTGATCCTTGACTAACACACGATTTAATTTTCGAAAATCAATGCAGACTCGTGGACTGCCGTCTTTTTGTGGACTACTTGGACTTGGCTAGCATAAGCAGATGAACATGGTTCAATAACACCATTTTGTGTCCATTCATCTATTTGTTTATCTACTATATCACGTTCAGTAAAAGGTAGCCGTCTTGGAGAATGATAAATTGGTTTATTGTCCGTCACGGTAATGCTTAACTCAATATCCGTCGTTTTAATTTTATTCGGCCTATAACATATCAGTAATGCCTCAACATCATTACGAGTTTGTTTTGGAATTTCAGGGCCAATATCAAATTTAGGAATGTCGTCAATAATTGCGAAAACAAATGGTTGTGGAGAAGCGTCAGATACTTCGATTTGTGGTTTAGAAAACATAACACTACCAGGGGTGATAGTCAAATTAGCTTGTTTAATTAGATTACAACCAATAATAATATCAAAGTTCATTGAGTGGTTGGGGACAACATTAATTTTAACAGGAAATTCTTGGTTGTCAACTGTAACAGTTGAGTTGAATGAACCAATTACATGAGTTTTTGAAAGGCCAAACCAGTTAGTATATTACCACTATTTATTAAAGAAGGGGAGCCTAATTGATTCCATACACTTTCTTTCGTTAAGGTTACTTGACTTCCGGTATCAACTAAAGATAATATTTTTTTAGATAAAATTTTAACTTTTTACACATAGTAGTTAATGGGGTAATTTCATCAACGTTATTAGAAGAAGAGATATTTTTTTGAGGACAAGCATCACATTTATGGCCAAAATTTTCGCATAATATACACTTTGGACCACGATGTTTATCTGGGCAAAATTTAGAAATATGACCGGATCCCGAATAATTAAAACAGGTTACGTGATTCCTATCTCTAAAATTTTTATTCTCAAATTTTGAATTAGGCTTTGGTGCATTGAATTTTGGATATCTATCATATCGATGTTTATGAAGTGTACTTTCAACATCACGGCGTTGGCTACTAAAGTTTGGATTACGCGACGTATCATAAGAGTGATTTTTGCTTTTATTTTGAAATATTTTGTCATAAATTCCTAATTTTTCTTTAAATTCCTGAATTGTTGTACAACCATATAATATTAGCTTATTTGAAGGAGAATCGGGGATTCCATTAATACAATATTCCATAATTGAAGTTTCGTCGAGAAACCCTTGACCTCAATTCGCTAATTCCCGAATAGCGACTAAATATTGGAATACCGTTTCATTAGGCCGCATTTTTCTATTTTGTAATTCCCTATGCAATTGAGCTTTATTTAATTTTTTTTTCCAAATTCCTGAATAAGTAGTGTTTTTATAAAACTGTAAGAGTTTATACCACGCTGATATTGAATAAATAATTTTGCAGTTCCTGTCAAAAGCCGTTTTATAAAAATAATTTTTTGTTGTTCGGTTATTGGGCAAAACGTTAAATTTTCCTCCACATCAGAAAAAAAAAAATGTTCAATTGAGTATGAGTCATCTGCACTGAAAGAACGAAGAGTTAGAAGTAAATATTTAAGAAAAAGCCGCGATAAATCGTTTTTCGAAATAGAGGGAACAGCTGACTCATTAATTTGGCTAAATGCGTCAGCCCATTTCCTGTCTGTAGAAAGTGGGGGGAAAGCAAAGGAATTTTCTGCATCCCACGGGGGCATTCTTCTACACCTCGTGTATTTAATTTATTATGAAAAGCGGATAAATCAGCTAGTGAAAGCAAAATATTATTACAAAGTTCTTTTGCAGTTCCATTTGTTTGTAGTTGTAAAAAATTAGCTAAACAGATTAAATCGGGTAGGTTTAATTTTTTAAAAATAACGGCGGAGTAGTCTTCAATATCAAAATCTTGTGCGAAACCCGTAAATTTTCGCAATTGTTCTCTAGAGGTCCTACTGAATGGGTGATCGTTAAAAATAACAGAATACAATAATTTTACATTTTGAGTATTGCCAAATTTCAAAGGTTGCGCAATAACTAGGATATCATTCAGTGTTAAGTAAGACATAATAAATCACTTAAATTGAACCAAAATACGTAAAATATACAAATATTTGCAGATCACTTAAAATGATATGAGTAAAATATTTCAACATAGAAAAAAAATTAATACGCTATGAAAGGATTAAAGTCTAGAATAAAATGTCACTAGTAGCAGTTGTACAAGTTAAAAAAAATATCGTATCACAGTCACATTAGCAGTTTCAAAATATATTTTCACAATCAATGAGAGTTTGTAAAAAACAATGGAAATAAAAACTCACGGTAAACTTTTGCACACAACGTCTTGCTTGTTGAATATTACTTTCATAAATGTATAAAAGAGTTGAAGAGAATCTTGATGTCGGCAAAATTATCGAATAAATATCTTCACAATCGTGAATTTTCACACAACACTTGAAATAGAATGAAAGCGTCAAATCATAAAAACGCTTTTAAGAATAAATGCACTTGAAATGGAAGAAAATCGTCAAATACACGTTGAAAAACACTTTGAAGAATAAATGCACTAGAAAATGAAGAAAATCGTCAAACACACATTGAAGAACACATTGAATAGATTCACTTCTCTTGCATCGTCATCGTTCTTTTGCTTCGGTTTTCTAGGGGATTTTAAGTTAAGGGAAAGGCCGAGCCCCCCTATAGAGAGTGACAACGGCCAGATTGAGTTAAATATACATTTATTAAGGGGAATTATTTACAAGGGAGGGCTAAAAGTTAGTAAAAAGTAATCGAAACATCATTAGATCATTGGATTCCACGAGGCGTTTCGTTCCTGTGCCCTCGTCATTGTCTCCTCGCCGTCGCCTCTCTGGGTCGTCCCTCGCGCAATTGTTCTAATCGAGTCTGGTTTACTTGTTATCCTCGAACCGCCTTGTCAGATAGGTGGCGCTCTTTTGGCATTACGTCATTAAGGAATATAGGAGGGATACGATATATGCACATCCATTCCTACAATATTGACATTGTTCGTTCTTTCCATGTTGCTTTTTTCTGAAAACTTTGTCTTATTATAGTCTATGTAAAATTTTTAAATAATTAATTTTTTTTCAATGCTAAATTTGGATTTTATATCGCAATTATGTAAAACAATATTGAAAGGGGATTTATGTTTTAAGCGCTACAAGTAAAATTTGAAAACACTTGTCTGTGTGACAAAATTATTTTATAAAATGTCATTTAATATTAATGATAAATGTACATTTCCAACTCAAGGAACTATAGAAATTTTACTATCACAACGAACCACGGATGGATCCTAGTCAAGCACACTGCTTGACGACAAAATCTTTGGCGCCAAAAGTTTTGGCGATAAATTTTACAATATGGCAACCTTTCCGGATTGCCCAGTCTGGTGGCTAACATATGGCAACCCTAAAACCGGTCAAGCAAAAAAAAAAATCGGGTGAAAAGTGGACATCGTCCATTTTCGCCTTTGACCCTGCTGCAACACGTCGAGTTCACCCCTGCTCTTACTTTCTTTCCGAATTTTGGCTTGATTTTCCACCGGTTGTTAGAATGGCTTGCGAAATAAAATTGCTTGAAAGCGAGGCAACAACAGGATTTTTTGTTTTGCTTGGAGAGCAAGGGAATAAGGCAGTTTTAAGTTGGGTTATGAAAGGATTAATTTCCTCCAGATATGAGTGTCCGAAGTGTAAAAAGGGTATGCGTTTGGTTGAACGAAAGGGTAGGATTGATGGTTTTGAATGGCGTTGTCGAGTACAGTCGAAAGAGAATCCCCACTTTGTTTGCCGGAGTGTAAGAAAAGGTATGTGGTTTAGACATAGTAGATTGAGTATTTGTGTGATCTTGCGATTAACCAGGTATTGGTTTGTCAACAGTATGAATGAGTTTGTAGTGAATGATTTACAAATTAAAAACACAGCGGTAAGTGATTTTTTACAATTTTTAAAATGCTGTTTTTCCCTTTTTTTACTGCATTTATTTCGTAGAAATTCTCTTTTTGCCCTTTATTTTATGCTTTTTTGTAAATACATGTGTTTTCAGCGTCCCTGACGCCATTACGGAAACCCCATTTTTTAGTATTTGTGAACAGGAGCTGAGACCTTCATCCTCCCCCTTTTCCTTCGTTTCCGGCCCTGACATCATTACGGAAACCACATTTTCTTAGGGTTTTTGATCACCAGCTGAGACCGTCAACCCCCGATTTTTTTTTCGTTTTCTTCCACGACGTCATTTTTAGAAACAGGGGCTATTGACGCCATTTGGCGAAAAAAATGGCGCCAAAAACAGCAGTGTGCCAGATTAGGATTTTATCGTTAAGCTCTAGAAAGGTATAAATTCTGAAATAGTTCCGAATTACTTTGGTATGAAATAAAAAAGCACAAAGTTTGAAACCTTCTATAGAGATTACAAAAAATTCTTTATAGAATGCATGCATTATAGAAAATTAAAATTATTTTAAGTATCATATTAAACCAATTAAGTGTACGATAATATACGATGAAATATAATATTTTCGGTCTTGAACTCGTGTCCAGTATGGTAGTCACGTAAGTTCATTGATGAGACGCTGAAACACAGTTATACGGAAGACACAAAATACTCGGGTTGGCCGATTGTTGGCAACATGTTTAGTAGGATTTCATTTAGGACTTTTCAAGCAGTGTCCGTATTTCACCAATAAAATTATTTTTTTCAATTAATTATTATCACCAATAGCTGAGCTGAACATTAAAAAAAGGAATTTAATTTAAGAGATTTAAAATTGTTAGCAAAACCAACCATCGAAATTCAGAGATTTTAAGGGATAAACTATATTTTAAGCAGTTTAAAAATTATTCGAGTTTTCCCAATTGATGAACGATAGATTTCCGCAGTATTGCTGGATGTGGTTGTATTATTTTACTGATTGTATTCTTCATAGAAATAATGAACTCATGAAATTTCAGCATATCCTCTGACAATTCTGATATTACAATTAGATTCGATTAACTTCAAAATCCCAAGCTGCAATGGAGAAAATTGTGCAAAGTGAAATTAGGTTGAATCGGCAAAAAACCTTTCTTCGCTGGAATCAGATTTCAATTAACTTGTTTCACAGGAATTTTCGTTAAAAGGCTGTAAATTCGAAAGAAAATGAGAGGTGATTTACTAAAAACTGAAATGGTGATGCAGAAAATAAGAGGCACAGTGGTACTTAAGAGAAAAGTCCATACATAGCTGAGTATCATCTGTATAGATCGTTACTTCACAATTTCTCAGCTTGACTCTCCGACTCAAGTGCGGCTGCGGTAGCCAAGTGGTCAAGGTATCGGATCATGACAGACATGTCATGAGTTTGCGCCCAGTACCACTAAAGACCCACCGTGTTGGACAGCAATGCACGTTAAATCTACCGATAGATGAAACGTCCCCCTGTTTGTGTGGTGTGGTAGGTAGAAGAAGAAGGTACCAGCTCAGGTGTCGTTCACGTCACTTGTCCATGGTGGCCTACATCCAATACGTTGACCACTAGGCTGCCGCTGCCCCTGTGAATGTTGAAGGGAATAAACATTCATCCACTCCAAGACAGTCAGCGTCGAGAACTTCATCTCGTGCGAAATAATGGGGCTGCGGTAGCCCAGTGGTTAAGGTATCCAACCATGGCAGGTATGTCATGAGTTCGATCCCAGTACCACTAAAGACCCGCCGTGTAGGGCAGCGATGCACGTTAAATCTGTCGAGAGCTGAAACGTCTTCCTGTTGGTGTGGTGTGGTAGGTAGGAGAGGGGGTGCCAGCTCAAGTGTCGTCCACGTCACTTGACCATGGTTCAAAATTACGTGGTCCGTCGCCAAAAGCCCTCGTGTAGCTGAACAGTGCGACGTTAATATTAACTCACTCACTCGTGTGAAATAAAGTCTCTGATTGGTTAGACGCTCAACGTTTGACGTTGATACCCTTGGTGTGAATACAGCTTTACGTTGAAGGTGATACTGTCATGGAAAACTATATCTGTAAAAACCATGATTTATTGAACCAGTATTGTTGTTTGCTTGTGTCTGTCACTCCTCGTATATGTATATATATATGAACACATTTTTAATTAATTAATTATCAAATCATTGAACGTTTTGTATGCATATAAACTATCCTATACCATAGTTGCAGATTCGTCATGGCAAGATTTTCAAGTCATTTCGCCATTAGGATTATCTCAATCAATCAACCAAAATCGTCAACGGTTGTTCTGGGCTTTAAAATAAAGTATTTGTAAATGTCATTAATACTTGAATTTGCTATTAAAGACGACGAGCGAATGACATGTTTGTTTCTGAGAATACTAGTGACTAAAGTACTATTGTTTTGAGCAAGATTTCCTCTTAGAAACGAGAATTTCCCAACTTCTGCTGAATACTTGGATAATTTTAGTGACTGCATTCTTCAAAGAAAAAATGGAAACAGAAAATTTCGACACATCCTCAGATACTTCTGATCCTAGAATTGAATGGAGATCAATAATTCAAAATGTACTAGAGAAGATTGAACACTGTAAAGTTATATTTAATGCGAAAGAAAGGCTGTTTTCTTTAGCAAAATTAGATTTAAACCTTTTTTTCTTCCAAGATTCTTTGTCAGAAGAAAGTGAAGTTCAAAATCAAAATAGGGATTCAAGTATACAAGAAACAATACGTTCTGTTTCAGAAGTAAACTTTTTAATGGAATCAACAAAGAAAGCTCATAACCTGGCTGAGGATCGCCTAGAGTCTATTACTTCACATATCTCTCAGCATGACGGTCAGACTCAAGTGAGGGAAACCAACGATCTCATCAAACGGTTTGAAACAATGTCTTCGCAACTCTGCGAAGTGACAAATAAATTTGAAGAAGCCGTAACTAGAATTGAAGAAAAAGTGCGTGCTCTGACAAAAACGAATGGGGCCACTAACCTTTGACCTCATTGATTATTTTGTGATTTTAAGCCAATTTTAATGTATCATCTGTATATTCTAATTCTCAGTCATTTGTATAATAACAAATACTGATAACTTGACCGTGTATTCACGTTTCGTGACATACATTTTTCTTTATGTAGTAATTAAAGTAACTATAAATGAAACAAAATTATTTTGAATGCACGACTTTCTTAAGCTAAAATTTGTCAAAATTTTGTTAATGGAATTTTTAATTTGTTTATACTTTAAATTTATTTGACAAAGAAGTGACTTTAATTGATCATTTTAAAATGTATACTCGGTACCTTACAATTTTGGTAGCTTTATTATCTTGTTAAATGTTTCTATTCCAGTGCTTCTCAAGCTTTCTATATTTGCGATCCAGTTTTTAACCATAATTTTCATCGTTCTCCCTATTTACATTAATATTATTACATTAATAATATACTTTGATGTAAAGCTGCATTACGACTTTAATCATGAACCGTTAAAAATTATCAAGATACGTGTTAAAGTTTGTATCGAATTTTAATGACATGCCCATTGGGTCCGTGGTAAATACTAAAATTTCTCTTAGCTTAGTACTGATAATTATGAAAAATATTGTGCAGTACTGATACATTTAAAAGTGTATTATACCAGTATAAAGGTGTATTTTTTTGATTATGTAAGAATGTAATGTTTTGCTTCCTTTCAATAAATTAACAAATTTTATTAATCTTCGGTCTTCGACTTTTCGATGTACTCGTGCCCCCTGTGTAGGGTTATCACTCACCCGTTGGGAGAGATTCCCACAGTTTGAGAAACGCTGATCTTGTATAATAGTCTTGCCAAGACCGTCATATATTGACGGTTTGAAATGAATAAATATCTTCGTTTATATTGGTATTGTTCGTTCTTTCCATGTTGTATCTTTCTGAAAACTTTGTTTTGTTATAGTCTATAGGTAAAATTTTAAGATATTTCATTTTTTTTCAATGCTAAATTTGAATTTCATAACGCAACTATATATGTAAAACAATAAGGAAAAGGAATTTGTTTTAAACACTGCAAGTAAACTTTCAAAACACTTGTCTATGTGCCAAAATTATCTTATAAAATGTCATTTAATATTAATGATACATGTACATTTCCAAGTCACGGAGCTATAAAAATTTTACTATTGCAACAAACCACTTGTAAAGAAAATAGTTTTATATTTATTTGATTATATAACTGTGTTTTTAGTAGACTGTCATTTGTTAAGCTCTAGAAAGGTAAAAATTCTGAAATGGTTCCGTATTATCTTGGTATGAAATAACATAAAGCGCAAAGTTTGAAACCTTCTGTAGAGTTCTCAGAAAATTCTTTCTTTAATGCATGCATTATGGAAAACTAAAAATCATTTTAAGTCATAATTCATACCAATTAAGTGTACGATAATATACGATGAATTATAATCTCAGTCTTAAACTCATGACTAGTATGATAGTGACGTAAGTTCGTTGATGTGACGCTGAAACACAATTATAGCGAAGACTCAAAATACTCGGATTGACCGACAGTTGGCAACATGTTTAGTAGGATTTAAATTAGTAGGATTTTTCAAGCATTGTCCGTATTTTGCCAGTAAAATTTTTTTTATCAATCAACCATTATTGTCAATAGTTGAGCTGATCGTTTAAAAGGGGGGGATTTAAGTTAAGAGATTTAAATTTGTTAGCAAAACCAATCATCAAAATTCGGAGATTTTAAAGAGTAAAATACTATTTAAGCAGTTTAAAAATTATTAGAGTTTTCCCAATTGATAAAGGGTAGATTTCCGGATGCCTGTATTATTTTACTAATTGTATTCGTCATAGAAATAATGGATCCAGGAAATTTCAATACATCATCTGGCAATTCTGATATTACAATTCAATTCGACTGACTTCAAAATTCCAAGCTGTAAAGGAGAAAGTTGCGCAAAGGGAAATTGGGTTGAATCGGCAGAAAACATTTCTTTCTTCAGCGGTATCAGATTTCAATAAACTTGTTTCACAGGAATTTTCGTTACATTGCAGTGAAATTCAAAAAATGAGGGGTGATTTACTAAAAAAAAAAGGAAAGGTTGATGCCGAAAATAGGAGGTACAATGGTACCAAAGAGGAAAGTTCATTACCTGGCTAAGGATCATCTAGAGACCGTTACTTCACATATTTCTGAACTTGACTGCTCAACTCAAGTGGAGCTGCGGTAACCCAATGGTCAAGGTATAGGATCAAAGCAGACATGTCATGAGTTTGCGCCCAGTACCACTAAACACCCGCCGTGTAGGGCAGCGATGCATGCTAAATCTGTCGAGAGCTGAAACGTCCTCCCGTTGGCGGGATGTGGTAGTTAGGAGAGGGGGTGCCAGCTCAGGTGTCGTCGACGTCACTTTACTATGGTTTAAAATTACGTGGTCCGGCGCCAAAATCCCTCGAGTAGCTGAGCAGTGCGACGTTAATATGCACTCATTCCGACTCAAGTGAAGAAAGCCAGCGATCTTGCCGATTTGTTGGGAACAATGGCTTCTGCAATCTGCGAAATGACAAATTGTTTTGAAAATGCCGTAACATGGATTAAAGAAAGAGTGCGTGCACTGACTAATATGTATATTGCTGCTAACTCGGTTCAGTGACATTAGTGACTAGCTTAAAATTTAGTGTGTCAGATGTACGCTCTTATTTTCCTTTTTAGTAGAATCAATAATACTATTAACTTAACAACTATTTCATGTTTTGCGACATAGAATTTAGAGATATGGTTATTGAAATAACTATATTCGAGACGTTGTCGAATTTCTTTGAATGCATGACAAACTTATGCCGAAATTGGTCAAAGTGACGTTCATGAATATTTTTGATGTGTATATACTTGTTATTAATGAGTTGACAATTAAATATAATCTCAAATTAAATATTTTAAAATGCATACTGTACTTGTTAACTAAAAATTTATAGTATTTCTCGTATATCCCGTTAAAAGCGTCTAGTATATTTTAACAAGACAATATGAGTTGAATGATATGTCCACTTTTTTAAGAGAATATTTTTGTGAATATTATGCTGTTCTTTTTCCTGTTTTGGACTTGACTCCTTAAGAATTGATTTTCATATGAAGCCCCTGGTATGGAAATTTTATGAGGAGTTAATTTTGTAGAAGCGTTAACAAAGAGGTACACTGTGTTGTGCGCATTGCCTAATTCACTGTTGGAAAAAAAGCAGGTACTTGAGTTCTGTAGCGGTAACTTAATAAACCAGTAACAGCTTCCTAATAAAAGTTATTCCTTTGTCTAGTGGTCTTGTAATTGGGCTTTAGATACATAGGTCGCTGGTTTTATATTTGGTTGGTCACGACAACATTCCGTTTAATATTCATAACTTTTAAAGAAAAAAGTGCTACATTTAAAACTGTTATTTGAAATAATAAATATTTAATTTAAAATTTAGACTTATTTTTCCTTTAAAAAGTTTCATTAATAATTGTCCTTTTTGGGACATTTAATTCTTTTTTTTTTTTTACCGCTTTCAATAAACTAGATTTTTGTTTTAGTAGAATTTTTTTAAGCAAACAGTTGTCACTAAAAATTGGAAAATGATTATTAATAATCAATTTTATAACTAAAACCCAAGAAAGGAATTATTATAAAAGAATAAATGTGTTTGTTTTTTTATAAAATGTTTCATTTTTTTTAATTTCTTTCATTTGTGAAACATTCTTAATTTATGAAGTACGGAGAAAAGCAATTTGGAAAGAACCAAATTTTGAAATATTTATCATTTCAAATGCTTTTAATACTTAATGAATGTGCATAATGAAGATTTGAAATCCATTTTATTATTTTAAATTCTTTTAGTGTTTACTGTTATATATCTATATATAAAAGAAATAATAAGAGCATCAGCACATTTACCGAAGGTAATTCTAAGCTACTGAAAAAAAAGTATCATGTATTTTATCTCATACTTGACGATGATTTCGATAAAGATGAAGAAGTGAGATTAGTAAAATTTTTAAAATCGGAGCTTAATTTCGATTTTGTTTCTGGTAAAGCACTAGGGGTAGGTATGGTACAATTGTTGAGGCGATTTTTCAGGATTCGTAAATCATGTATGTATCGACGTTAAGTTATCGTACTTTAGTTGCCAAAAGCCCCTTGTCACAGTGAGCAACGATGGCGAGAAAATTAAGGTTAATAATGCTCTCGCCATGATATTAAAAATGAAGTAAATCAACTTTTTAACGATGTACTCATATACTATGAGTAACATATATTTATGTAACATGTTTGATGTTTATATTATTTTACATAGTCTTGTTCTCTACAAACAAGAGATAAAATACATATTATATATATATATGTGTGTGGGAGTCGAATAAATCTTCGAATAAAAATCAGACTCTTCAGAAGGCGGGATTTTAGATTGGCGAGGTGGCTTGTTTAGGGGTAAGTATTTAAGGGTGAGGGATGAATTATTAATTGAATCTAAGTCATTTAAACATAAATACTTCAAAGTAAAAGAGAATTTATTTAAAGTTAAAGGGAAATATTTACAAAAAGGGATATTTACAAAGAGAAAGACATGCAGGAATTAATGTTAATTAAAAGTTGAGTTATACCTTTAGAAGACGGGGAAATAAACCTTTCTCATTATTGGACGTTAGGACTGGTGGTGCCGCGCAGGGCGCGGAAATGCGGTAAAGACGTGAAGTGCTGAACAAGCAGTGGTTAGTAGGCCTCTGCCGAAAAATTATTCAAGCCGGAGCTACGAAAGCTCACTAGATTGCGCTGCTTCGGAATGATTGATTGAATATTAACGTCGCACTGTTCAGCTACACGAGGGCTTTGGTGACGGACCACGTAATTTTGAACCATGGTCAAGTGACGTGGACGACCTCTGGCACCCCCTCTCCTAACTACCACACCACACCAACGGGAGGACGTTTCAGCTCTCGACAGATTTAACGTGCATCGCTGCCCTACACGGCGGGTCTTTAGTGGTACTGGGCTCGAACCTGTGACAAAGCAAGCCACAGTCCGATACCTATACTACTCGGCTACCGCGGCCCCGCGCTGCTTCGGAATGTAGTAATAAATAAAATTGAGGTTTATGATCCTCTGAAAAGGATATGACTCACAACCTTTTAACAAAATGTTTCAAAGGGAAAATCCTACAAAATCAGTACGTAAACATTCCTTAACGATGAGTGTGTAAGTTTCTTTTGAAGGTTCTTTGAATTTCTGCGATTTTGAATAGTTAGTCTGAGCATGCTTGGAAGCATTGTGATTTGAGTGTTTCCCGTAATTTTTGTTGTAATACCCTTTCTGCGCGCTGTCTTGATATCTTTGAACAGATTCGTACTTGGTAACAGGGACTTCGTAATGTTTGTTGTAATTCGTTGACGCTGGAAACTTCTTATCTTTCCTGTTATACTTGAATTTTCCTGGTGCTTCATACCTGCGATTCTTTTCTGTGAATTCGTATCCTTGTTTCTTCACAAATAAACTGCTAGATTTTTGTTTCAGAGTCCTTTTAAAGTCTTCTCGAATTCTTCTAGTTTTTCTGCTAATTGAACAGGGGAGTTCATATTTGCCCATTCATCAAGATAATATTCTTTAAATTCAAAAGGAGTTTTTCGTTTCAATTGATCTGTTATGTGATTAGATCTGATAACTTGTTGAAAGTATCTATCTTCAATCCATCTATCCATCCGTTGAAGTAAGTGTTTAACTCATGGTAAAAATCAATCCATGTTTTTTCAGGTGCTTTTTGGTGAGTGACAAATAGTTGTGTAAACTTTTCTGGAGTTAGTTTAAAGCGTTTCAGCAGTAAATCTTTAACGTGTTCGTAAGAGTTGGCTTTATCGTCAGGCTCTCTCGCTATGATGTGAGATACTTCCGTCGGTAACAAGCCTAACAGATGAGAAACCCAGTTTTCTTGATCAATATTCAATCTCTGCGCTTGACGTTCAAATAATTTTAGATAAAGACTGATGTCTTCTTTCAAATCAAAACGATGTATAAACTTTGAAACTTCTTTGACGATAAATTTAGAGTATCACTTTCTTTGGATGTATCAGCGCCTAAATTGGATTGTTTGGATTCTTAACTTTTCCAACTCAAATTCATCTTTCCGTTTTTGCTCATCTAACCTCAATTGTTCGAATCGTAATTTTTCTTCTCGTTCTTCAATGCGTAATTTTTCTTTTTGCTCTTCAATGCGTAATTTTTCTTTTTGCTCTTCAATGCGTAAAATTTCTTCTCTGGCTTTGCGATCCTCAACAATCCTTGAATGTATGTTTTTGGTCAGTTCGTCATAATTTTCACTACCAATAATTAGATCTTTGAGTGTGGCGATGGTCATAGGTTTATCGAATTTTAAATTTAATTCCGTGGCTAAGACAAATAAATCTTGGCGTCGACCTTTCCCAAGATACGCCATTTTAAAATTTAAATTTAAGTTTAGATAGTAACCAAAGGAATAAACAAAATTGTTACGCGTTCAAACAAAAACAATGATGTTGCTATTGGCAATTCTCGTTTGCATTTACAAAAATTCTAAAGTTAAAATGATATTGCATCAAAATACACTAAATATACATTGAAATATTCAAATTCTATTCATTTAGAAATATTTTAAACCAGTAACGTGTAAAGACAACAGTGCGAGCTAAAATACGTAATGCTTAATTTAAAGTAGTCAAATCATTAATTTCAACTAAAAACAAAACCCCATTTTTTTAAAAAAAACATTTGATATATCAGTTATCTCATTTCCTCATAATAAACGCAAAAAGAATTTGAAAGAAAAAATAAATTAATAAAAATCTTGTTTAGGAACTGTGATTAAATTTATTGTGATATGAAAATATAATCATTTAAAGTTCTTTGCTGAAAAAAGCAAACAATTAGAAGTTAGTTACTTAAAGAAAAATCTCGTATATATTTTTTATTACACCAATAAAAATAAAATCTTTTTAGGATCTCTTCAGAACATTCTAAGTATAAACACATGTTTCAATATAAAGCATAATAATTCTCTCTCTCTGTCAAATATGAACTCAAAATACCTATATATTGAATGATAAAATACACCATTAAAAATAAGATTATACATGATCCTTCATCAATTCTAAAAAACATAGCATATTCTTTCAAAATATATTTCTGGAATACTCGTAAAACTAAATTAATTGCCAAACTGCTTCAAGAGAAATGTTACACTATGAGTCATCGAAATTACGATTGCTTCGAAACGGTAAATGTTTAGGAATGTAAGACATTAATGTCTTAGTTCAAGGTCGATGACGCAACCAAGGAAACGAAAGCTTTTCGTACACCATAAAATTAATTCAATGCGATTCGTTAATAAATGAGATACAAATAAAAACTTGAATATTACGTACGACTTTCTTAATATTTAAAAGATATACCTGTGTAGAAAATTTTAATTGATACGATTTCTATACACAAATAGAAAAAAATAGTATTTCAGAAAAACACACATTTAAAAAATAAATTACTTCATGAAATCAACTACAACAATTCTTTTCATGAGCAAATTGACGGTGGCTCACGTATTCTTTTCTGAAGATTCCTTTTTTTTTCCTGTTGCAAGGAAAACGCAATAAAAACAGTACACACCTGATACAGTTGACGACGTGTGATTAATTACTTGAAAACAAACTTCAAAGGCTCCTGGATGTGTTCACTGGACTTGAAATGGAGTTGTACACAGCAGAAAATAACGTGGTTTCGGCAGCGATCTTGTAAGATCTTGAGTTGTGACTTCGGAAGTCGTTTTATTCACCTAAATGTTAGTATGTTATGCGAGGCAATCCGCATTTTCGATTCAGTCCGTTTGTTATTTTAGGCGTGCAGCCAAAAATGGGGTTTTTTTTAAAAAAGAAGAGGGTTAGAAGGTTATCAACTTATTATTAGAGAAGATTTTCGAAATCAAATCCCAGGCGATCCCCCAATTATTTCTGTGGGAGTCCGAATAAATCTTCGAAAAAAAATCAGACACTTCAGAAGGCGGGATTTAAGATTGGCGAGGTGGCTTGTCTAGGGGTAAGTATTTAAGGTTGAGGGATGAATTATTAATTGAATCTAAGTCATTTAAACACAAATACTTCAAAGTAAAAGAAAATTTATTTAAAGTTAAAGGGAAATATTTACAAAAAGGGATATTTACAAAGAGAAAGACATGCAGGAATTAGGTTAATTAAAAGTTGAGTTATACATTTAGAAGATGGGGAAATAAACCTTTCTCATTATTGGACGTTAGGACTGGTGGTGCCACGCAGGGCACGGAAATGCGGTAAAGACGTGACGTGTTGAACAAGCAGTAGTTAGTAGGCCTCTGAAGAAAAATTATTGAAGCCGGAGCTACGAAAGCTCACTAGATGGCGCTGCTTCGGAATGCAGTAATAAATAAAATTGAGATTTATAGTACTCTGAAAAGGATATGACTCAACCTTTTAACAAAATGTTTTAAAGGAAAACCCTACATATATATATATATATATATATATATATATATATATATATATATATATATATATATATATATATATATATATATATATATATATATATACATATATGTATACATACATATATGTATACATGCATATATATATATATATATATATATACATATATATATATATATATACATACATATATATACATATATATATACATACATATATATACATATATATATATATACATACATATATATACATATATATACATACATATATATATATATATACATACATATATGTATACATACATATATATATATACATATATATATATACATACATATATATACATACATATATATACATATATATATATATATATATATATACATATATATATATATATATATATATACATACATATATATATATATATATATATATATATATATATATATATACATATATATACATATATATATATATACATACATATATATACATATATATATACATATATATATATATATATATATATATATACATATATATACATATATATACATATATATTTACATATATATATATATATATATATATATATATATATATATATATATATATATATATATATATATATATATATATATGACAGGCCCCAGGCCTGCTGGTAAACTGAGGAGGACATCATCTTCACAATATTCCTTTATTATGTTTCCATCATATATAATCTAACATGGCGGACCTTTTGCCGCGCAACCGGGTGGTACAAAAAACAACATCGCAGCGAGGACACACCAGCCAAACTTTTTCTAGTATGCGTTCGCCTTCGTCAGCGCTCGTTGCACCTTTTAACAGGCTTATATACCTACAAATCCTGACGCGATGGTAAAGAGTTCGCTCTATTTTCATTTATTACTTCCTTAATTTTGAATCTAAACTTTTCAAACCTGACATATATATATATATATATATATATATATATATACATATACATATATATACATATATATATATACATATACATATATATATGCATATATATATACATATATATACATATACATATATATACATATATATATATATATATATACATATATATATACACACACATATATATACACATATATATATACATATATATATATATATATATATATATATATATATATATATATACATATATATATATACATATATATATATATATATATATATATATATATATATATATATATATATATATTACCGAATCAATACGAAAAATGTAAATAGAATAAAGAAAATGCATGCATATACTTACAGTATTATATGAGATCCATTTATTTACCCTGTTTGACTACTATATAATAAAAGACAGCCGTACTTAAGGAGTATACTCTAGTCGTACGTCAGAGCCGACAAATGCAAAGTTTTTCTTTCTTTCTATTATATTTTTCTGTAAACTTCGGCATTTTTTAGTCTGCTTGAAGTTCTAAAATGTTAAATTTTCTCATTACTAATTTTTGATTTTAAATTGCAACTGCTTAAAAATTAGTTAAGCGAAATTACGTATCAAGCGCTAACAGTAATCTTTCAAAAATTTGTACTAGTGAAAATAAAAAGTTTTGTACTTCTCATTCAATACTGATTGTGATGGCACATTTCCAAATAACATTTGCAATAACAAACCAGTAGTAAGAAAATAGAAATAAATTTTCATCAATATTTGATTATTACAAAATACAGTGACAAAGAAAATGAGACTTTGTACCTTGCAAAAAGACTTGAGATGGTAACAATTGTTTTGATGACGTCGTTTCACACCCCACCTTTATCCATGTGGCCAGTTTTGCCTCAACCAATCACGCCAGCCTGGAGTACTGCGCCATTGAGTGAATATGTGAAACTGCATTCTGCGGGAAAAATAAATGTCGAATCAACCCCAAGTTTGTGACAGGAGAAGTAAACTAGTCACATCGCAACCCTCTATTCCACACCACTACACTGTTTCAGAGCACGAAGTACCTAGGAGTACTAGACAAAAATTTATCGTGGAAACAACAAATCATATACGCGCGTGAAAAATTCCGGAACGTATTGCGCTTCATTTACCCCTTTATTTGCCTGAATTCTCAAATGAATCTTTACAACAAAGTACTTCTCTATACTGCTGTTTTGTGGCTCAACTTAACGTAGGCTTGCCCTGAGTGAGGATATGCAGCTAATTCAAACATTAAACTTTTAGAAAATGCACTAAAAACTTTAATCAGGAATATAATTAAGGCATGTAAATACACTAAAAATAGAGAGATTTACAAGCTATTAACATTTATCCTTTTAAAACATTTATTCAAAATTGGCAATTAAATTTTTTGATCATCTGCCAAATTCTAATAAATTTAATGTCTTAAATCTTTAAAATTAGAATCTCAATGTCAATACTAAGAGGCCCAGAAGAATCCTTCTGGACTCGTTTAATCCCCATATAAATTAATTGCGTCATTCCCCTCGTGGCGAATGGCCATTTTCTAATTTTTGATTTTACTTTCTTGATTTTAAATTATTCTCAATCTGCAACCCACAACGACAAGCACTTTTTCCAATCAATTTTTGTTCCATAATTTCAAGGCAGAGAATAGTGTTAAATCATGGATTCTTTTAGATCACTAATCAGGTAGCTCTCTCTTAATCCAGGCCTCTCCGAGGTCAAAATAAATTGAGATATTGGACGGAATAACGTTTCATATTCCATTTCCTAAAGATGCCAATCTTTCATTCAAACGATTTTTCAGACTATTCTGATCATTTAGGTTAATAGAGCCCGAAAAAATTCCAGCTGTAATGAAGAAACTTGAACATTGGAAAATTATATTGAATCGTAATTAAACATTTTTTCGGTGTACTTGGACTTCACAATAAGTTCCTTTAAAAGGAGATTTCAATAAAAGGAATAAATTTATTATTGTTCTATTGTTATTGAATTTTCTATGTTTGAATACATCAAACATAAGGAAAACACAATAATAATAGTCCATTCCATTTAAAAATTTTACTCCAAGGAATGTTTGGGTCCAAATCTAATATTAAGTTTTATATTTTTATATGAGATTATAATTTTTTTTCCGAAGTGGCCTGCAAGGTAGGTTGGATTGGCCACCCCTGGTTTTGATTGATGATGTTCGTTCTTGTCTTGTAATATCTTTCAAAACACTTTAGTATATTTTAATTTTCAAAAAAATGGACAAAACTCTAAATTTATCTTGCGTTCGTTTGGATTTTCAATCACAATTTATTAAATATTAGGAAAGTGAATTGAATTTTTGAACACTTTATTCTTTAAAAATTCCATTAATAATATTTGAAATCATTAGTAACCTTTAAAGACTGTACCTTGCAGATAAGTTATTTCCCACAGATTACAAAAATTGTAATGATACATTTCCAAATAACGGAGTTTATTGAATATTTGTTCTATCATTTGAATATTGCATATTTGTTCGGGTTTTATTCGTATTTGATCATGAAAATTTTGAAATTGGAGTTTTTATATATTCCTCAATATAAAATTTGAGATGGATAAAAAAATCTCGATTGTAAATTTAATTAAAAGATATGAAAATGTAAAAAATGAAGCATCACTAGACAGTTTAGTTCCATGTATTCTGTATGAGACATAGTAATTTAAAAAACTCTAAATTTAAAAACGTAGCAACAACTCAAAATCAAATATACAAGTATAACGAAAAATTAAATGAGTTTGAAATATTTAACTTTTGCTAATGCTTATGGAAATATATCTAAAATAAGGTAGAAATACAGACACTCATAAGAGAGATTGAAAGAGCCAAAGCCTTAAGGATGAAATGGAAGAAATTATTAGAGTAGCTAACTTCGGCTTATACAATCATGGACAAAAAAAAATAGCGCACCAAGAAGGAATCGTCAAAACGAAAAGGAATTTTTCATACGTAATAACTACATTGATATAAGTAAATAACTAGAAAAATAAAAAATCGAAAATATTACACGTTTTAATACACTGATGAACCCCATTTAGCGTGAATGCACGATGCGATACGATCAGGCATTCAGGCATACAATATGTATGATGTCTTGATACGTTAAATACGTTCGTGATGCTTGATACGTTCCATATTTGCTATAACGTTGTCATCGTTTGTTGAAACTCTTGGGATGCCCAGCTCACCCTCTAAATAATCCCAGATATGCTCGATTGCAGACCAATCTGGGGATCGGGCAGAACAAATAAGGGTATTAACTATGCGAAGACATCGTGTGAAACCCTTGCCGTGTAAAGCCGAGCATTGTCTTGTTAAAAAATGGCTCCTAGCAGCCATTGCATGAGTGGCAACACAGGTGGTTGCAGGATGTCAGGGAAATACCGCTGGGTCGCCACGCTAACATGAATCAATACCAGGAGTTACCGTGTAAGTTAGGCAGTGACACCCTATACCATTACCCCAGCTGTGAGAGCAGTGCGTCTCTGTAAAGCAAAGGAAGGATTGAGGCGTTCACCATGGGGCCTCCACACACGAACACAATTGTCACCACAGCCGAGATTGAAAATGTATACGTCACTAAAGACGACCTTTTTCTATTTCGCTGCAGGCCAGTTTCCTCGTGCGTAGCACCGATCCAAACGGAGGCGTTGATGGATGGGCGTCCAAGGCAGCGAACGTAATATACATCGCTATCTCGGCATTGTCTTGTAGAAAAATGGCTCCTGGCAGCCTTTGCATGAGTGGCAACATATGTGGCTGCAGGATGTCATGGACATACTACTGTGCCGTCATGGTGCTACGGATCAATATTAAGGGTGCCCATACATACACCAGCCGTGGGAGAGGTTTGTCGCTGTAAAGAAAAGGCAGGATTGAGGCGTTAGCCACTGAGTCTCTACACACGAACACGATTGTCATCACTACTGAGATTAAATCTGGATTCGTCGCTTAAGACGCCTGACTCTATTTCGCTGCAATCCAGTTTCCTCATGCGTGGCACCACTCGAAACGGATGCGTCGATGAGTGGGCTTTAAGGGCGGAACACGTAATACGCACCACGAACCCAAATGTTATTCGTTCTGGCGCTTTCGTATGGTTCGAGAAGACACAGGGGGCCCAAGTGAAAGTGCTAACTGTGCCTACATGGCCGGCGAAGAAGCAGTTGTCTGTAAAGGTGCATTTCTTACGACTTCTCGATGACTGGTCTGCCGAGGGCGTCTTGAACCTGGTTTTCGTGTAAATGACATCTCTCTATTCCACTGGTACCAACACCTCCTCACATCATAATCAGGGTGGCCTAATTGCGAGATACTCGCCTAGCTGACCACCCAGCTTCCCTCATGCCGATGATTTTCCCCATCTGAAACGCGATAGCTGCTCATATTGTCTTCGAAAACAGCGTAATTGTTGATCTACCTGAGATCCTCCTTTGTACACTATTCCGCACACTCAAATAAACTTTGGTTTTACATGTTTTATACTCCAAAGAGAATGACGTGTAACTTCCTTTATCGGCTTTATGTAATTCGCCTTCGCGCTGCATTTCTTATCATTTGTATATCTCCCCGATATGTATCTTGATCCCAATTTTCGTTACGAACTCACAATTATTTTTGGTGAGCTAATTTTTTGTCCATGAGTGTATAAACTGAAGACCACGACAGAAAATAATTTTTCATATACAAAGCATTGGTTCATATACAATTGTAAAAGAATTAAGATTAAGGTCTTTATAATCAAAATTAGGGCTGAATAATTTTAGTTTTCATTCATCTATAGATTTACACATTACACATATAATCAAAATGAACCTCTTTGGAATTAACATGGGCTTTAAGACTCTTAGTCATTCGCCTGTTGAAACACGAACTAGCATATAGGAATTTTTATCATTACTTCCATTAAAGTTTTCTAATTGGGATGCCATTCTTGTTATTCCCTTGCCTCAATTACTGACCTATAATTATTGAATGGATTGAAATCTTCTTAGCTGTGGAGTGCCAATCTTCATGTTGTGTTAAATCCGGCACATTAACTTCCGACCAACACTGATTTTATTTGCTTTCATAATTTTCATTTGAGCATATGGATCATGAATTAACGACCTGATCCGTGTCGTGAAAAGTTTGATATTGAACCTGAGACTATGGGTTTTTTCTGCTTTTATAAAGCCTTGTGATTTGTTGAAATTCTTAGAGCAGGGGGAAGGGGTGCTCCTGTAAGACAACTCTGTTGAGGTAATTAGCATTCAGTGATAAAGTGTGGTTTGAATTAGCTCAAATGTGGCAGCCCTGGATTAATATAGTTTAAGAATTTACGTTTAATAAGAAAATACAAGGTTCCTGTTTGTGAGCAGAAAATTAAGAAAATAAAAGCCATGAAAAAAAGGGGTGAACGCTCCGCTCCTGAGAGGTCAGCCCCCCCTCCGACTTAAAAACAGTTTATATTTACATCAAGTTATTAAGCTGCTCGAGGACTTTTTGTGACGGACCTTTTAATTTTTAACCATTGTCAAATAATGACGAGAACACCCCCTCTCTCTAACTTCCACACCAGCACGTTTGAGCTTCGACATATTTAACGTGCATCGCTCCTGAACATGGAAAGTATTCAGCGGTACTAAGCTCGAACGCAAGATTCTTCGGCCACAAGTCCGTTACCTCGACCCCTAGGCAACCACTTTCGCAACTTAAGAAGGAAACAGAACACAGTTCAACCATTTCCATTTAACAAAAACCGTTCAGGAATTTCACTATTTGTACTTTAAGAGTGTTTTTATAAATAATTGCTCTGGTTTTCCAACTTTTCTCCAAAAAATGAATCTGAGACATATTCGCTGCGAATACCCACCGAAGCATTACCAAAGCCGTAAGAGCATTTTACACATATTTTTCTCATGAGTTTTTCGAAAATTCCTTGCACATGCATGGTAATTCCTTTGGTTTGAAAATTTTTCATTGTCCAAACTTTCAGGATGGTAATCATAATTCGTATGCAGCCGTTATGAGAGTACCAAAGCAACAGTGTGTTTGTCTTAAGGTGCCATTACGGAATTTATTCCTTTGTAAGGACATGGACAATTATTTTACGATAACCTCTTGATAGAGAGCATTTCTTTTCTTCGCAGCGAATTAATTTCACTTGCTCTTAGATTTTGAAAAAAGTTTCCTGGGCGAAAATTTTGAAGATTTCTCAACTTGTCAGCTTTGACCAGAAACCATACATAATCGTATTAAGTTGTCTTAAATGCTTAATGGAATTATGATTCGGAGATCCTTTTATGAGATTCTTGCAGTTGACTTATTTAAAAGGAAATGCAGAAAAAAATCGCAAGGGAAGTTTTACTATCAAATAAATTTTTGCCCGTATTTTGATATTGGTAATGATCATTAAACCAAGGTTGGTGAATCAGAAGTCTTACTCGACCCACGTAATTCTAGGGCCAATTTTAATAAAATCTCTTTCATTGCTTTCAGTCTAAGTTGTCATGGTGTGGAAATTTTGAGAGGGATGATAGCTCGGGTGCTCCTCTCGTCAATTAAGCGTGCTTTAAAATCACGAGGTGTGTTGCGCATGGCTCTATGCTGCTTTAGTTATCGACACGATTTAAAATTACACCAATTTGTCATTCAAAATTTATCAATTGCGCTGGAATAATGGGCATTCTTCTCGTTTTTAGCCGACCTACTTTGCTCTATTTAAATATATATATGACCTTTATAAATTCCTACTTTTAGTTGACGGCACTCTGGCTACATATATTTTTTTATATATCTTGTTCAAATGTTCAATCGTTAATAACATATTTTTTAATCATCAAGTTCAATTACATTTTTAAACTTTTAGTAAATGATACTTAATGTTAATACAGTTTTTTTCAAATATCAATTCATTAATTATTGAATAAATGGTGATAAAGAAAATAATAGTCCGACAATCTATATAAAAAGGAAAAATCACTTGTTGTGTTCCAGTAACACAACACATAGCGCATTGAACTTCTAATCCACGGGTAATAGGTTTGAATCCCACTTGGGATGGCCTAATTTCTAAGAAAGTGATTTAAAGATGAATAAAATGCAACAAATATAATAGTCCAACACCATATATAGAGAGGAAAATGGAAATTCGCTTTCTATTTTGCCACTTATATGACAGAATCAGAATATTATATATATTGAATTATAGTAAAGAGCAAAAGGTTCTCGGGATAATTTAAACAAACTTCCAGAATATTCTGATCTCAGAACTCAATGGAATTTCAGAATTCAATCTGCAGGGAAGGCAGTTAAACAAAGTGAAATTGTGTTGAATCACCAAGAAAAATTATTTTCGTTAGAACATTCAAATTTTACTAAACTCGTTTCGTAGTATTCTTCCTTGGAAAGAAGTGAACTTGAAAAGATATATAAAATCTGATTTTCATGACACTGAAGTGTTGATGACAAAAGTAAAACGTTTACTGTAATCTATGAAGAAAATTCAACGTCAGGCTAAGGATAAACTGGAGTTCATTAATTTATATGTCTCTGAACATGACTGTCGGAATGAAGTCACGGAAATCAAGGATCTCCTCAAATTGTTTGAAACAATAACGGCTTCGTTCATCTGCGCAAATATAAATCAGTTTCGAAGTGCTGTAGCTGGACTTAACAAAAAAGTTCGTACACTGACAGAAATGTACCGTTCCAGAGACTCGGATGAATAAATGAAACCGGTAGAATTGCAATATTGCTTACCTTATGAATTTAACTCTGTTTCACTGCGTCATAGGATATATGCTTGCTCTCATTCGGAACTAATTTGATATTGGGGGTAATAGCGCCATGCGCTGCTTCTTGCTGGAATGTAATCCAATATGGTGGCCTAGCGGCAATTTATTAATGATGCGCAATAATTTAAAAGAATTGTTTTGAAATAAATTGAAATGTATTTCAAACAAAGGATATAGGAAGAGATTGAGAATAACCTAGATAAATCAATAAATAATGAATAATATTATGTAATAAAAAGTAACATGTACTAATAATAGTATTATAAGCTGCATATAACTTATAATATTATTTTGTCGTAATTATGTATAATATTAATATAGTACGATTTTATAAGTTATTATAAATAATAATCATATAATGTAATTAAATAGTAATTATTATAAATAATAATCGTCGAATTGTAAAAAAAAATTAAAATAATGCATAAGAGATTATTCGTATTACATATATAATTATAAATAAACAACATAAGAATAGCTATTAATAAGTAACAGAAATAGTTATAAGTAAATAAGATAATAATTACAAATGAATAAGAGAGTAATTATAAATAAATAACAAAATCTGTAATAATATTTATAAATAAATGCTAAAAAAACAATTATAAATAACGAATATTATAAAATTATTGCACATAGTAATAACTGCATTTTTGTTCATTATGAATAAAAAATTAGATAATGTATGTTAAAATTAAATAAGAATATCACTTACAAAGTAGTGGAAGTTTGCAATACGAAAATTGAACTGAAAGTTCCTTCAACGAATTTCATCGGACAAAGAACGCAAAAAAAAAAAACATTTCTGAAACGAAAATAAACGATTTATAGCGATAATTAAAAGCACAACACTTATTGTTTAAGAAAAAAAATATTCTAGTACTCACTTATTTTAGAAAAATTCATATTCGGAAATAGCTGAGAATTAAACAGAAGACGCAAGCAAGAGAAAAATTACACTGAAAATGGTTAATTTTTTTTAAAAAATCGTCTGAAATTAATAGGGTTACAGCGGGAAAAACAAATAAAAGTTATTTATAATATACGTTATCCCCATTGCAACCACATCGACAGACGATAAAAATATTAAGGTAACCATATTGTAATGTTATCAACCATCTTGGCGAACATAAACAACGTGGTGCTATTACCCCCGATATCAAATAAGCACCGAATATTTTAACGTGTATATATTTATTTTAAAATATTTGACAATTATACATTTATACTATACTTGTTTGCTTACAAATTGTATTATCTTGAAATATTCTGTTTTAAGTATTTAGTCATCATATATTGACTATTTTAAGAGAAAATATTTTTGTTTATATTCACATTGTTAGTTCTTTTCTTGCAATATCTTTCTGATAACTTTGGAGTTTTGTAATATGCAAAAAGTTTTAAATCGTTATTTTTTTTCTTGCTAAAATTTGGATTAATAAAAGCAGCTCCTTAAAAATAAGGTAAGTGCATTTAGCTATCTTTCTATTATTAGCTATATCTAATCTTTCAAAACTGCTGTGTGTGCTGATAAATTCTCATTGAATACAGATTGCACTGGCACATTTCCAAATAATAGTGCTTAAAATATTTGACTGCGATAGCAAATCACTTGAAAGAGATTTGAATAGTTATACGATTATTTATGGCTATTTACCTTGCACACTGCCACCTGCCAATCTTTATAAATGTATACGTTTTGATAAGCTTCTATACTAACTGAATATGAAACTTAACATAGCAGAAAATGTAGCATTTTTTATGAATAGCAATATTTATTTATAGACAGTTGAAACAAAGTTTACTAACAATTAGAATTAATGAAATGCAAGATTCCAGTTAATTTTGGTGTTAAAACATCAAGAGATTAAAGATTCAATACGCTACTTCTAAGATCCCAAAGTATTTTTTACGTACCAAATTTGACTTATAACTGGAGTTTAGGACGAGAGCATTTGTTTATCATTCCCTATTAACGTAATTTTCAAATAATATGGTCTCCAAACTGAAATTATGAATTTCTTACGTGACACGGGGTTGAATACTTCACATTTAACAATTTTACATTTTAAAAAAACTTAACGATTCAATCATCATGTAGTTAATGACTCTTATATTAAACATATTACTCCTGTCTTACTTTTTTCACATTTATTTGAAATTACAATTAATAAAATTAATATGTACTAAGTAACAAAATTATATTGGACTAGTTTTTAATTATCTTTCAAAATATACCGGAGTGTAAGGGTAATTGGATTATCTTCTATTTATAGTGTTAAAAAGAATTAATTATGCGGGCATGCGGAATGTAAATTAAAAACGAGATAAACCTAGACTTAGCGGAATTTCGGAAAAATAAATGTATATATGGGTTATGGGAAAGGGCACCATGAAAAATTATTTAATACTTGCTTTAGACATTTTATTTAAACTTCCACAAACCCCTATAGACGACTTACTTTAAATTCATAAGCTCCTGTAAAAAACGAATTTTTAATAACACAATAATACAGCATATACGACCGTAGTTGTAGCTTACAACATTGATCGATAGATAACTGGTAATATTGTAACATGTGTTGAATCGCAATTTTTTTTCTAGAGACATCCCATTGGCCACAGGTTTGTCGTATTCTGAATTACTCTTCAGAGGCCATAGTAGATATTTTACTCCTGGCCGTGAAGTTATGATCAGTATGCTAGTCTTATAAATTTCCCTTACTGCATTGTTTCTCAAACTTTCAATATTTATGACACAATTTTTTCCATCATTATTTTCATTGTGTCACCTCCCGTACACTTACGATATAATGAATCCAATAATCAATCTACACTATCAAAATTCGCAGGTAAACAACGTATCCATGTAGGTATGTTTGGATGTAGGAATGTAGCCTAATTTGTTCACAAACCACAAGACGCAGAAACTCGCCAAAAGTGCCAAAATTTCGGGAATGATCCGAGGAATCCGATTTGACCATTTATGTTTCGATATTCCAATTAATTAAAAAAATATTAATTAAAAACCTTAAAACACATAGTTATACACGTGGTGCCATCTGCAGAGAATCGCAAATATTTTAATTTTTTTTAGTTGAATGAAAAAGGTTAAAATGAATTGTTTGTGAATTAAAAAGTACATTGTCTATTATTTTGGATCAAAATACATTTTAGAGATATTTTTTACTCTTATCATCAGAAAGTTCAGACCTTAAAACGCATAGCTGCAGAGAATCGGATATATCATTTTAAAATTTTTTTTGATGGAGTGAAAAATGTTAAAATTAAAATAAGATATGAAAATTTTTTCATCAGATTGGTTATTTTTTAATGTTTTTTTCAGTACATGTATATAAATATATATAAATATATATATATATATATATATATATATATATATATATAGATTATATATACTGTTTTTTTATAATATATATATATTTATATGTTTCATATAATATTCAAACGTTCAAAAAAAAATTTTTTTCTAATTATATTTTTATATTTTTCATTTAACATTCAAACGTTCAAAAAAATGCAATCGTTTAATAGCTATTTGTAAATTTTTCTTTTAATTACTTATAAAAATTTGATTTTAATATTTATATATATATATATATATACTGGTGTGCAAAAATTAAGGACGAGACGGTTTTTTCAATATAACTTTGTACAAAAGCTTTCCAAATCAACACATTGAATACGGTAAAATCCCCAATACGTAAAGACATGGGTAATGTAAGCAAGACTTACTAAAAGAGAAATCAGAGGGATAAAAAGAAGCTTGATTGAAAAAGTAGCATGGAGCGCAATGCGACTGAGGGCCGAAACATCCCTGTGATGGGTGTCCAGCAAGAAACATCCAGTCTTTAGTAGGGGATATGATCTCCCCTGACTGCTACGCAGGTTTCACTGCGTCTGCCCATGCTGAGAATGAGGATGTCAATGAGTTGTTGAGGCTTTGCTGCCCATTCGTTTTGCAGCGCCAATCGAAGCTCCCGAATCGTTACTGGTGGTAAGGTACGAGCTGCCAAGCGTCTGCCTAGAAAATCCCATACATGCTCGATGGGATTGAGATCCGGAGATCGTGCCGGCCAATCCATACGTTCAATATCCTCACTCTCTAAGAGCTGTTCGGCAGCTACTGTGCGATGACATGGTGCATTGTTGTCCATGAAAAGGAACTGCAGACCCATAGCGCCTCTAAAAAGGCGCACATATGGAAGAAGAATCTCGGTACAATAACGGGTCCCGTTGACTGAACCTGCGTCGAAGATGTGAAGGTCTGTACCACTACCAAGCATGATGCCTTCCCAAACGAGAACACCGCGACCTCCATATCTATCCTTTTCAGTGATGTTCGAGGGATGATTGCGGCTTCCCCGCTCTCTCCAGATGAGTATGCGATGAGAAACGCTACTCAAACTGAATCTGCTCTCATCTGTAAAGAGTACTCGCCCCCATTCATTGTCTCTCCAATTCTGTTTTCATTCTTGAATTGAAAAATCATTATGTCCAGGAGCTGTTGTTCCAAAAAGACGGCGCAACATGTCACACAGCTCTTGCCACAATCGATTTATTGAAAGACACGTTTGGTGACCGCCTAATTTCACGTTTTGGACCTGTGAATTGGCCTCCAAGATCTAGTGATTTAACACTGCTAGACTATTTTCTGTGGGGCTCTGTAAAGTCATTGGTCTATGAGGATACGCCACAAATGCTTGACCATTTGGAAGACAACATTCGCCGTGTTATTGCCGATATACGGCCACAAATGTTGGAAAAAGTCATCGAAAAATGGACGTCCAGATTTGACTACATCCGAGACAGCTGTGACAGTCATATGCCAGAAATAATATTTAAAATGTAACGCCACACAATTATCTTTCGAATAAAAAAATTATGTCAATCGAATAATACATCTTTGTTTTATTGCAATTTAAAGTTCTATACCTCTAAAAAAACCCTATATGTATATATATATATATATATATATATATATATATATATATATATATATATATATATATATATATATATATATATATATATATATATATATATATATATATGGGCTTTCCCCCATACTGTTTTTTTTTAACTTATATATATTTCTATGTTTAATCAAACATTTAAACGTTCAGAAAAAAGCAATCGTTTCAAAAGCTATCTGTAATTTTTTCTTTTATTAATTACTTATAGAAATTTGATTTTAATATATATATATATATTTTTAAAAGGTTTATTTCTAGTACTTCATTACTAAAGGAATTCTTTGTTAATTAAAAAGTACATCGTCTATTATTTTTATGAAGTTTGAAAGCATTAACTTAAAAATGAAGCCCGAAAAAATCTTCGGAACTTTTAAAACTATTTTTACTGCTCTTCCTCAAAAGAAGGCATGACGCGGTTGTTTAACCCGTTGCTTTATAAAACGGTAGATCCCAGTTTCGAAACTGTAGGGAAAGATACATTCAATTTCGCTGTACACTACTTTTTAAGTTTTGAAATTTTTTTATTGGAATGAAAAAGGTTAAAATTAAAATAAGATATCAAAATGTTTTTATCAGATCGGTTATTTTTTTAATGTTTTTTTCAGTACATGAATAGAAATATATATATATATATATATACAGTACAGTCCCGATAATCCGAACAATATCGGACCGACCCCTGTTCGGATTACGTGATTGTTCGGATTAGCCGGAGTAACAGCGAAATCACTATTTGAACCGGAAGTACGGGTCTATTGTGTCTATGTATTTTGTCGTAATGTGAGCGTACGCGCCCGCTTTTTTGCCACGTGGACTGTACTCCCACTCCTCGACGCGTGTGTCCTCCCTCCACCACTCCTAACTTAGTGTGTCAGTGTGACTGTGCGTGTGCGTGTGCCCGTACTGTTGACCGTCAGTCGTTCCGCGCTCGTTCTATACTCGTCCGCTTTTCTCTCTGTGTTAATAACAGTGTTACAGTGTGATATTCTAAAGTGAAAACAATTTGTTGTGTGTTTTGGACATTTATCTGTGATACAGTGTACGTAAACAGATTATTATGGCGAGTAAGCGTAAACACTCAACACTTACTCTTAAAGACAAACTGAGGTTCTAAAGCGTTTAGATAAAGGTGAAGGTGGGAAAAGAGACATCAATGAATGGATGGAAGAAGACGGGGAAACTGCCGAATTTCTGACTGATGACGACATAGCTGCGGCAGTGACTCAAGAGCCAATGGAAGAGGAGGGGAGTGACGACGAGACGCAATGCGATAAGAAGGACGTGGTGCCACATGCAGACGGCGCAGCTGCCCTTGACCTTGCCCTGCGCTACTTGGAGCAACAGCCCGACACTACACCAGCTGATGTGTTATTTATGAGGCGCTGGCGAAATTACGCATCATCGAAAAGACTGTCTGCGTTGCGTCAGAAAAAAATAACTGAATTAATGTAATAAGGTACTTGTTCACTACATTATAAGTACTGTACTGTACATATTTTATATTTAATCTTATGTTGTACAATTTTTCATACTAAACATTAGTGTTCTGTTCTGTAGTTTATTCCATTTTAAAATTTGTACCATAACTTAATGTACAGTGCGTGAATATTAAATAAAGAACTGTTTTGAATTAAGGTTTACACTGTTTTATATTGAAATATTCACCGATTTTTTCGTCCTTAAAATTATAAAAATTTTTCCGCGGAGCCGTTCGGATTAACCGGATGTTCGGATTAGCCGTGTTCGGATTAGCGGGACTGTACTGTATATATATAGGCTTTCCCCATACTGTTTTTTCTTTCTGACTTTTAATCTGGAGTTAATTTCTTTAAAATTGTTCAGGTAATTTTGTAAACTTGTAAATTTCTATTTTTCTGTTTATTTTCATTCATAAACTATTATTTTTTTTTAAAAAAAAGTACTTTGGCGTTTCCGGTGGCTTCAAAATTAAACGAAAAAAAATTGCCTAAAATGTCAGTAATAATTAAATAATTTTAATTACATTCTTTATTTTTGTTTCATAATTTTTGACTGCAGAGAATACGAAAGATCATTTTAAAATTTTTTAATGGAATACAAAAGGTTTAAATTAAAATGAAATAACGATTGATTGATTCATCATACAAGTCTGAAATCTATTTTATTATTTTCTCACAAAACTTTTTTCCCGCATGTTGAACAAAGATTGATAAAATATCTCAAATATTACGGTTAAAAAAATGTGCTTTTAAACTTTTTTTCACTTTTGCGATAAATAGAAAACATTATTTTTTTAAAGTTTTTTGTTTAAAAATTACCGTTGTTTACAATCGATATATTAAGTTTGAAAGCAATAACTTAAAAATGAAGCCCGAAAAAATATTTTACTTTACGAAAAACGAAATTTGATATTGAAAAAAATCTACCTTTATTTTAAAGCTGAATTCAATTCTCTTCCCCGACGAATCTAATAACTTGGTTGGTTAAACCGCTGCTTTATAAAACGGCAGTTCCCAGGTTCGAAACTAAAGAAGGAGAAACTTTCCATTTCGCATCACGTTACTTTTTAAAGTTTAAAATTCCTTTAGTGGAATGAAAAAGGTTAAAATTAAAATGAAACATCAAAATGTTTTTATTGGATCGGTTTTTTTAATGTTTTTGTCAGTACATGTATATATATATATATATATATATATATATATATATAAATAAATATATAGGCTTTCCCCCCTACTGTTTTTTTTTACTTATATATTTATATGTTTAATCAAAAGTTCAGAAAAAAGCAATAATTTCAATAGATATCTGTTACTTTTTCTTTCATTTATTACTTATAGAAATTTGATTTTAATATATATATATATGTTTTTAAAAGGATTATTTTTTATTGTTTCATTACGAAATGATAAGCTAACTATATGTAACGATTGATTGATTCATGAAAATCTGAAATCTATTTTATTGTTTTACATTCTTAGAGACTAACTATCATTAAAAAATGATGAACGTTTTTTGTTTTACTTCTGGCATCAGAATCATTTTCTTTTTATTGCTTCACATTAAGAATATTTTTTAATTCTAACACGATATTTTTTTTTTATAATTCATACCTCGAAATTTGAAGGTATATCTTATCTGTGAGAAGGAGTGGAAGATAGAACAATAATTTTACACTAAAAAAAACCGTGTTCGGGCTATAGAGACGGGAAAGAAACCTGCCTTAAATCAAAAATGAGTGTAACAGAGCAAAATTCGAAAAAGGGAAATTTTTTGACATAATTTTAGAAATCACTCGCATTGTGCGCTTACAAACACACACACTCAAATGCTGGTGTCACGAGGAAAATGGAAAGCTCGAGCAACGCTAGGATAAGTGGTAGAGAGGGGGAGGGTGGAAGTCATTTTGAAAATGAGTATTAGAAGTTGATTTTGTGAAAGAAAGGGAAACATTATACCAGTAGAGATTGCTCGTGCAACGCCGGGCCATGCAGCTAGTCACTTTGACAATAAACCTATAAGACTTTCATTATAAATTACACGAATTATGAAGATAAGTATTCAATTTTGTATATATCGTATTTACTCAGATCTAAGCAGCACTATTTTTCCTTTGTTAATGCTGCAGAAAATCGGATGTATTTTGTTTATTAATAGCAAAAAGAACATAATTCAAAAAACGTTACCTATCTTGTCTTTTTCACGTAGGTTTGTTATTTTAGTATGCATTATTGTATGCCGATACATTGGTTGGGCCTGTAAAAACCTTTGTTGTGGGCTGAATGCGGCCTGCTGGCCGCGAGTTTGACACGTCTTAACAAGCTTTAAAAGTTAACTGGTTAAGTTTATATCAAGGATATTTTTTACCCATTGTAGGGTGTAGCTCTAGGTCTTTGAGAACATCAGTTATGTCTTCTTCACCATTCCATAACAGTTCTCGTAAAACTTCAGCTTGCTTCGTAAGTGAGCAATCATGTCAGTGAATGAACTTCTAAGGGAAACTTTTGATTAGACAATTCCTCGATATTTATGTTTTACAGGAATAATCATGACTCGCGAAGTTAATTTTTGGTGGTTTAGTGGTAGTTTATCACGATTCATTGCTACAGGTCCGGTGCTCAAACCTAGGGCAAAGCAAGACCGACTCAGCCTTTAATCCCTTCGGTGGGCCAATAAATGATTACCAAGCTTGTTTGAGAAATAACACTGGGGATTTTTGTGTTAGACTAGCTGCTTAAGAGGACTTGGCACCCTTTGAGCAAACTTCTTTATTTACGTATTTAAAAATTATATTTTAACATTTTATACAATGTTTCTATTCAAGAAAATGTTTCCAGATGAAAATTTTCATATATTATTCACACAATTTTAAAAATTTAAATTTTTTGAAGAAAATTGGGAAAATTTTAAAATTTTACTCCTTTTTTATAAAAATTAATTTTTTGACCTGAAATTTTTTTATAATATTCTTATGGATTTTCTTAACTTTAGGGATCGATTTTAGAATAACTTCAATCGTTTTTGCGAAAAAAAATAAAATGTTGATATACAGGCTAAAAATCAACGAAAAAGCCAACATGTCTTACATTTTATTTTTTTTAAAAAAAAAGTATTCAGTTTATAGCAAAACGGATCCCTAATTTTATTACATGCTTTATTTTTAACACGCTGGAAAAAAATGGAAGTGATTGGTAAATAATTGTCGAAGGATTAGCATTTTGAATGCACTAAGGTTTCGAAAAACACAAACTGAGAAAAACCACTTAAAAGTTTATAATTCTGAAAAATAATTATTATAAGCTTAATTAAACTTAAAATACCACTTTAAGATATTACTTATACATTTTTCTTTAAAATAATTGCATTTTCATATGTTTTCAACCCACACAATTTTACAAATGATCAACTTTTAGAGAGTACTAATTGCACAAGAAAACTCAAGAAAAACTTAAATTTTTTTTTTTTTTTCTGTCACGACAGAAATTTTAGCTGTTTTTCTTCTTATAATATTAAAGTATTTCATTTGTATGAAAAATATATCAGGAATAAGAACTGTAATTATATAATATTATTAATATAAAATGCCTTAATTTAAAAATTTTACATGCACACATTTCACAAGGAAGAAAAATTACATTATTGTATTGCCTCGGAAATATTCTGCTTTTAACACTACACAATCTTTTTTTATAGTTATTATTTCTATTTATAAAATAGATTTCTTTTATCATAACGCAGTTTTTAGCTTTTTTTTCTAAAAAAGGGGTGTGGCTGAATTGCCCAATTTGTTTTCAAATGAAGTTTTACTCAACTTCTAACTTTCCGACATGCACAAGTGATATATCAATCGAAAGATAATAATGCAAAGAATAAGATTAAATGAAAATAAAAAATAACGATAGGTTTGTGATTTTTAGGCTACCAAGTCCCCTTAAAAGGAACTACTCATGCAACTCAGTGCGCAAGAACAGGAAAATTGAGATGTGCGCAAACAGCATTTTCTCACTATAGGCCAGCGTTTCTCAAACTGGGGGGCGCACCCACTAAGGAGGCGTGATAATTCTACGACGGGGGCACTAGCATATTGAAAAGTGGAAAACAAAATATTATTTAAAAAAAACTTTTAAATAACTGAAAGTAAACAAACAAAATGCATTCCTATATAATAAAAAATAAATTTTACATTAACACGTAACACACGCCTATAAATGTATCAGTACTACACAATGTATTTTATAATTAATTTAAAAATATCATGTTAAGAACAAGTTTAATAATTACCAGTGACTCCATGGGCACCTCATACACAAGATTATACACAACAGTTTAATACTTACCTTGATAATTATAGGTGTTGTTACCCACAAATGTAAAAAAGATTCATTTTCCATTATAAAATTGCTTAGATTTGCAAGATATTGGGCTCACTAACGAGTAAAAAATATCTCATGGAACCCGAAATTGTAAACAATGGAATATTCAGAATCTAGTAGGATAGAAATATATAAAAGTAAAACGTTGTAATATTATTCTTTTATTTTATTATATCAAAAGTTTAAAAAAAATTACAAAATAAGTTATGTATAAATAAAATTTTCAGTTTTAATGAATATGATGAGCTTTAGATACTTGTAACTTTACAAACTTCACGGCGAATGGGAATCTATTTCACATACATACTTATTTCTTTTCGTTTTTTTTTATTGTGACTCGTGGAACCCCTGGGAATGCGTCTTGTGGAACCACACGGTTCCGTGGAAAACAGTTTGAAGACCATTAATATAGGACATTCAAACATAAGCCCCTGTAGATGTAGTAACCTAGTGGTCCAGGATCACGATATCACGGTCTAGTATATCACGAGTTTGAGCCCAGTACCACTAAAGACCCGCCGCGTAAGGGAGCGATGAACGTTAAATATGTAGAGAGCTCATACGTCCTCTTGTTCGTGAGGTGTGGTATTTTGGAGAGGGGTGTGTCAGCTTAAGTATCACTAGATCATGACTCAAAATTATGAGGTCGGTCGCCGAAAGCCCTTGCGTAGTTAAACTGTGCGGCAATAATATTCACTCACTCATCCCGTTGGCCCTCATCACGCTTCAGCATGCGATGATAGGGAAAAATCAAATCAAATGAATCTTTAAAAAAGTTTTTGGTATGTCAATTTTATATATATGTGAGTGTGTCCGTTATTTAAATACTTCAAAAAAGGGAGACTTCGTAAAGTAAATACTTTAATATAGAAAAAAGGGCGGACACACAGGTAAAATAAAGAGAATAAGGCTATCTGCCTTTACTTAATTAGATTTAAAACATCACGCGTGTTGGAGGTTTTTCATCTCGTTCTCATGGCGGCGGGAAGAGAAATGTCTCGCAATCTCGGCTGACTGCCTCAAATCTTTTCAGTTCATTCATGGCTTTGGAAGTGGTTGTGCGAGTAGTTGACATCCATATATATATGTATATAAAGGGTGTTTTTTAGAGGTATAGAACTTTAAATTGCAATAAAACAACGATGTATTTTTCGATTGACATGAATTTACTTTTATTCGAAAGATAATCTTGTAGCATTACATTTTAAATATGATTTCTGGCATATGACTGCCACGGCTGGCTCAGATGTAGTCCAATCTGGACGTCCAATTTTCGATGACTTTTTCCAACATTTGTGGCCGTATATCGGCAATAACACGGCGAATGTTGTCTTCCAAATGGCCAAGCATTTGTGGCTTATCCGCATAGACCAATGACTTTACATAGCCCCACAGAAAATAGTCTAGCGGTGTTAAATCACAAGACCTTAGAGGCCAATTCACAGGTCCAAAACTTGAAATGAGGCCTTCACCAAACGTTTCTTTCAATAAATCAATTGTGGCACGAGCTGTGTGATATGTTGCGCCATCCTGTTGGAACCACAGCTCCTGGACATCATGATTGTTCAATTCAGGAATGAAACATTTAGTAATCATGCCTCTATACCAATCACCATTGACTGTAACGTTGTGGCCTTCAGCGTTTTTGAAGAAGTGCGGACCAATGATTCCACCAGCCCATAAAGCGCACCAAACAGTCAGTTCTTCGTCATACACTTGTGGATCAGCTTCACTCCAAATGCGGCAGTTTTGTTTGTTGACGTAGCCATTCAACCAGAAGTGCGCTTCATCGCTAAACAAAATTCGCTTATGAAAATCGGGAACAACGGCAATCTCGTTTTGGGCCCATTCGACGAATCTTGTTCAGGCGTGAGTCTATTGATGATGAATTGCCAAACCAAACTGAGAATAAAACACTTGACAGCTGTTAAATCGGTTGCCATCTTGGAAAGTAATGCCAACTTAAACTTCTATACCTGGAAAAAAAGCACTATATATATATATATATATCTTCTATTGTGTTGTACATGTATAATCATAATTTGGAATTCTTGTTTGATATTAATGCTAGTAAGATAAGTTTTTCACACACACAAAAAAAAGTTTTATACATATATAAAAAAGAAAAACAAATAAAAAGTCAATTCCTACTTAAGTAGACAAGAAAAATTATTTTAGTTTTTTTTTGTTAAATTATTACAATTAGCATAAGTACCGTAAATCTGGTGTATAATGCGCACTTTTAACACAGAAAATAAGCTCGGAATTTAGGGGTGCACGTTATTTACCGGGTATAAAAATGAGAGCTTTAAAAAAATGAGTATTAAAAAAATTTAGACTTATATATATATATACACGCACATCGAAATACTATTTATTTTAAAGAAATAACATACCATATGTGAACTTCCATTGTTGAATAACATGAAAAGGTCGTTATAATCGTCTTTCGTTATATCTTCAGGCACATCATCGAAATCTGTATCACTTTCCCCATCACTGTTACTCTCCTCCATAAATAAATATTCATCTTCTGTTCAATCTAAAGACTGTTGGATATACTACCTTTTTTAAATGACTTTTGAATTAAATTAGGTTTAATTTCAATCCATGCTTTTATTATCCCCTCGCACACTATTTCCAGACTGGCATGACGCATTTGGTATCCTTTCGTAAATGATTTTTCTCCTTCTAGCATCCATGTATTTCACTGTCATTTTATAAATTTTGTTTGAGAGGTTTATTGATGCACACATCTAATTGCTGAACTAATGACGTTAATCCGCCAGGAATAACTGCTATATCTGTATTGCACTGAGTTAGCAATTTTTTCGTATTATCTGTTAGATGGGATCTGAACATATCCCAAAATAATACACTTTGTGGATTCCGTAAGGCACCTCTGGACGCCTTTGCCAAATAATTTTTTATCCACAATTTTACACCATTTTCATCCATCCATCCTTTTTTTCGTGTATGTGAACAAAAACAATTTTTGGGAAATTAGATTTTGGCACTGTTTTTCTTTTAAAAATAACCATGGGTTTTAAGTTTATGCCGTCCGCTAAGAAGGAGAGCGCTACTGTAAAATGAGAGATTTTTCGTATCCTGTTGTTTTAATGTGAATCGTTTTTGTTCCTCTCATATCTATAGCTTTATTTCCTATCATGTTAAACATTACTGGAGTTTCATCCGTGTTTCCATTATGTGACAGTAAATCGTTCCTTTGCTTTTGTAACCCAATGGTATACTTCTGGAAACTTATCAATTTGTTGTCCACGTCTTTAGGAAACATTTGTGAAACTTGTTTGGAATTACAGAACTAAATTATTGCGTACCATAAATTGGCTACACCACAACTGAAAGTTGCTTTAAAATTTTTATTTTCATTTGCATTCTTTTTTGACCATTTTAAGGCGAATAAACGTACACTGTTTCTTGTTACAATTAATTCATTCTGGCGATTTTCTAGGACCCAGTTCGCAACACTTTCTTCTAGAATAGGCCATTTCGTTACTCCTTTACGTAAAGCACATTTCTTCTTTGCCATGTTAATTATTGTCACTTCATTTTTTCCCACTCACTTATGGAGCTTTCATCAATACATCCTTGCCGCGCAGCACGATTTACATATTCATTTTCAAATTGAATCACTTTGATCTTGAAACTGGCACTGTGTTTGCTTCGTTTACCAGGATCCATTTTTACTGCTCGTTGATTGAAGCGTATTCAGTATTATTCATAGTATTCGTAGTATTGAATATACTACAGACAGCGAGAATAAGAGTCTCAGGCTTGTTCTAAATTATTTTAAAATTAATCATCCGTCTCGTACATCACACGAAAGGGGTAAAATGAATCACACACAATGTTTATAGAAAATCATGGGAACAATTCAACCACATGGCACCGATTTGGTCTCCCCCCTCCTTTCTTGCGCTTATCAGGTATATTAAAAAAGAAGCAGTTGCAAAAATATTTTGCGGAGTGATTAATTTATCACCTCCACGAAAGTGGTTTTACGAGTCCATGCATACATTAAATGACGCAGCATAGAAAGTAGCCAAAGTGTGTATGACATTAGCTGCTGCCGAAACAATATCATTTAATAATGGAGGTCCAAATGTACCGGTGGCCATCGATGGTACCTGGCAAAAAAGGGGCCATACTTTTCTAAATGGTATTGTTACGGCAGTCAGTGTGGACACTGTGAAAATTGTTGATACTGAAATATTATCAAAGAAATGCTCATGTATTTTTTAACGGTAATTTAAATAGCGATGAGTGTTCGGCAAATTACGTTGGAAATAACACGGGAATGGAAGTTAAAGGTGCATTTTGTATCTTCCATCGCTCAAAGGCATTGTAAAATTTACGATATACACAGTACTTGAACTATATTGGAACTCTAAAGCATGCAAAGAAGTTTTAGAATCTAAACTTTAAAGATATGTCAACATTAAAAAATTAGAATGTCTTGGTCATGTTGAGAAAGGATGGGGACACAACTTAGGGCATTAAATTTAAAATTAAAAGGCAAAGAGCTCGAGGACAAAAATATTTCTAGGATGGCGTAATAGACTGACATATACAGAAATAGATAAATTGCAATGGCACTATGTTTTGGCTATCCAAAAGAACTCTGTAAACTTGTCAGCCATAAGGCAAGCTATCTGAGCTATATTTTTGATAAAATCACCCCAGATTTGAATCTACGACACGGTGTATGCCCCATGGGAGGTGACTCGCTGTGTAGATATATGTCCATACTGAAAGGTTACACATTTAAGCATAAACACAACCTACCTATTGCAACTAGGATTTGCATAAAAAAAAGTATTTAGAGGTCTCTGGTCTTGAACTTTTATCTAAATGTTTGTTTGATAAAACTCAAAATTTTAGTGAAAGCGTAAATAGTATTAGGTCTATAATTTCAAAAACTGTATTTGTGAACTTTAAAAACTGGAGTACATGAAACTATGTCTTAATAAAATCAAGGCCTTATTACTAAATTAAAAGTTTTAGATGTATTAAACATTCAACCCCTGGATTTTACAAGTGTCGAGCGTTGCAAGATGTAGATTATGCGTGTATTATGAAAGCAGAATAGGCAGTTTTACAATGAACCAAAGAAGCTAGAATTAAAAATAAACAATTAAAGTGTAGACAAGAAGATTATTTTGCAGATGACACCAGAAATCCAAGTTATAGTTCTGGCATGCATTAGTTAATAGTAAGTTTTCACTTTAAATCACTATTTTTCAAAGGTGTAAATTTCAACACAAAAGGAACATTTTTGAAAAACCTACTTATTTTATAGCCTTGAAACTTTGCACATGTGTTACCACTATACAAATAAATATTTTAATGAGAGATTTCGTCAAAAAATTTATTCAAAAAAATATTTATGGATTAAAATGTAGAAGAAATTTCATCGTTTTAAAAATTTTAAAGTGTTAGTCCACATATGAACTTTAAAAAAAAACTATTCAAAATTTGAAAAATGCTCCCATTAAAATAATAAAAACAATACAATGAGTACAAAAAAAATTCATGACTGTAAAACTTGCCAATTTTTTAAAAATGTTCCTTTAAATTGGTCATTTTTAGCATTACGGAGATAGGGAAAATGCTGCGTGAAGTGACCCGATTAATGGATTAATATATTTTTAAAAAAAGTGTATTAGCATTGTATTTGATCTTGAGTTAATGAATCAAAAATATTTTATTAATGATTGAAAATTTAAACGAGATATATAAATATACACATAGGGAGAGTGTGAACTAATGTTAGGAACTGAAAGGAAAACCTCTAAAGAAAAGCTTTTTTAGTCAAAAAAACTATTATAGGCTTTGGCTGTCGATTGGACTTGGTCACGAAAAAGACATAGTTGGCGAGTCAAAATACCATTGCGCCTCTGAAGACCAGGCTGACGTCAGATAAATCTCTCAAGTTTGAGAGAGTGACGTCAACCCAAGTGTTGTATTCCTCAGCTGAATGTGTCTCTCAGCAAAAGTCAAATGTTGACTTAGAGAGCGAAATTTTTTTAAGTTACAACAAATAAAGTTAAAAAAAAGTCCTTTGTGTTTTAATACTTACATGTTTTTTCCATATAGTTAGCCTAATTATCAGAATGCGTAACTCCACTAAGGAACTAAATTTGACGCATAGATTCTTAATCACTAAGCGCTGTTTGGCGCGAATCCTTCATCGTAATAAACATTACTTATTCGTGCCACATTTCCACACTATAAAAATATCAAGGTAACCCCATTGTTATGTTATCAGCCATTTTGGCGAATATAAACAACAACTTGGCGCCTACAACATTTGTATCAAATTTGAACCCCAGGAGGAGCAACACATTCTGATAATTAGCCCACGATATTCTAGACATATCTCTTTGTCTGCCTTTTTGCTTTAAAATCATAAAACTACTATTTGTACTTCATATTTCTCTTCGGGATTTCATTTAACCATTTTTAGTTCAACTTCTCTATTTCTATGAGCACGGAATATTAGTTTGCTAGCCATATAATTTCTAGGAAATTAGAGTTGTATATTCATATCTGATACCCCTAATGATGCGGCTTTTACCAGAAGATTTGGATTTTTTTAAGTATCTTAAATCTGAGTGTCACTATTTTGTTGTGGTATGGAGAGTAAGGTGTCAATTCATATGTCGACCTCGTTAAATGAACATGACTTTGATTTGTTCATTTCATTTCATGTAGTTCTCTCGTGCGGCTTCTGAAAAGAACATTCAAATATAATTGACACTAAATGATCATACATACTTTTTTCCTCCAATATTATAAGTTTTAGATTTAATCGTATGAAATGCAACGCATTAGTGTGTATTCATGAAAGCGAGTGAAGGTTCAGTAACTTAGGAAACACTGCACATATAAATCATATTTATATCAATCAATCATGATTAACTATAGAAAAGAGTATTGGGGAGCCAAACAATAATATTAAACTGCATCCATTGTTAACAATAGTTAAATAAAAAAATGAAAAAAACTGATTCTTGCAAACTGTATTTTGTATTAAAAGGACATTTTGGAGTTAATGTGATGTTTTTTTTTTCTAAAATACCAGATGTGACACAAAAAATGGGGCTGCGGTAGCCCAGTGATCAAGGTATCGGATCATGGCATGCACATCATGAGTGGGAGCCCAGTACCACTAAAGACGCGCCGTGTAGGGCAACGATTCACGTTAAATCTGTCGAAAGCTGAAACGCATCCTCCCATTGGCGTGGTGTGGTACTTAGGAGAGGGGATGCCAACTCAGGTGACATCCCAGTCACTTGATTGTAGTTCAAAATTAAGTGCTGCGCCACCAATTCCCTCGTGTAGCTGAACAGTGCGACGTTAATATTCCCTCACTCACAATCTGAGACACAAAAAAAACGAGACTAAGTGTGTAAATTGAAAAAAAAAGAGTGGAGTTGGCAGCAACGGTGTTCGTGACGTCACCCCGCACTCTAACTCAATTCATGTGGCTAGTTCCGCTTTATTTGATCAAACCAGGTTGGTTGATTGATTAATTGAATATTAACATCGCACTCTTCAGCTACACGAGGGCTTTTGTAACGGACTACGTAATTTTGAACCATGGTCAAGTGATGTGGACGACACCTGAGCTGGCACCCCTTTTCCTAACTACCACACCACACGAACGGGAGGACGTTTCAGCTCTCGACAGATTTAACGTGCATCGCTGCCCTACACGGCGGGTCTTTAGTGGTACTGGGATCGAACTCGTGACCAGGCAAGCCACGATCCGATACTTATACCACTCGGCTACCGCGGCCACTTCTAACTACCACACCACACCATGGGAGGACGTTTCAGCTCTCGAAAGATTTAATGTGCATCGCTGCCCTAAACGGCAGGTCTTTAGTGGTACGGCGCTCGAACTCGTGACAAGGCAAGTCCCGATCCGATACCTATACCACTCGGCTACCGCGGCCACAACGAACCAGGTTGGAGAACTGTGTCTTTGAGTAAACATGTGCAACTGCATTCTGCAGGAAAAGATTCGAATCAACATCCAGTTTCCAGTGAAACATAAACAAAGAGGCACGAAAACCCTTCAATTATTAACTGAGATATAAGGAGATGAAATTCTGTCTCGTGCACGTTTGTTTGAATGATATAAGAGGTTTTCAGGGGGAAGGTTAGTGTGGAAGGTGATGAGTGGGTTCGAACTCGCGTCAGTGATCAGATTTTTAATCAACAATACAACATTGAAATAGTAAAAATACGTGTGAAAGAATTTGGAAAAAAAAAGTCAGAGAAGTGGGAAGTGATGAATAGCTGTTGTACCAAGAGAAAGCTTCCAGTCACAAGGCCCTAACTTGCAAGCAGTTTCTGATCAGTAAAATAATTACTGTGATAGGGCATTCTCCTTATTCACCTGATTTGTCCCCATGAGACAATTATTTTATTTCCTACAGATAAATCGTGCTTAAACAAACACATTCCGCGCTTGAAGATTTTTAGGAAAAATGGAAACTCTTCGAAAACGGCTTCTGAAAACTCGTTCCCGAACTGTTCGGATGTCTGTGATCACTGAGTGAATGAGTGAATATTAACGTCACACCGTTCAACTACACGATGGCTTTTGGCGACGTACCTCGTAGTTTTCAACCTTGGTAAAGTAACGATTTCGACACCTGAACTACCAAACCATCTCCTATTTTTCCTAATTGTCGGGAGTTAAATCTCTTACGGTTTAAAGTTTTTAAGTTGGCATGGAATTGGTTGTGGAAGTTTAAGAGGGGGATGCTTACTTTAGTGTCGCACTCGCCAATTAAACCTTTCAATTGCCAATAGCCTAATGTATTGACTCATAGAACCATTCTTCAACATTTTTACCTAATTAAGTGAGTGAGTGTTTGGGTTTATGGCACAAGAAACGGGTGAGTGAGTGAATGAATGAATATAAACGTCACACTGTTCAGCTAAACGAAGGGGCTTTTAGCAACGGACTTTGTAAATTTGAACCCAGATAAAGTGACGAAAGCGACACCTGAGCAGCCGAACCCTCTTTTATTTAACACCTCACATCACCGAGAGGACGTGTGAGCTCTCGAGAAATGTAACATGAATCACTCTTCTACATGGCGGGTCTCTTAGTGGTAATTTTCTCGAACTCATAACATTTCATCCACGATCCGATACGTTCACCACTAGGCTACAGCAGCCCCTGTAAATGCTGAAGGGAATTACGTTGAAGGTGATTGATTGAATGAATAATAACGTCGCACTGTTCAGCTACTCAAACGTTGAAGGTGATATTGTCAAGGAAAACTAATTCTGTAAATACCATAATTTATTGAACCAGAAACGTTGTTTGAGTATGTGTCTGTAACTATTCGTATATATATGGAAACTTGTTTAATTAATCAATTATAAAATCTTTGAATGATATGCACCCATATGAACTATTATGTACTATAATTGCATATTCGCCATCGCAGGACTTTCAAGTTATTTTGCCAGTAAGATTATTTCAATCAATCAACCAAAATCGTCAACAGCTGCACTGGGCTAAAAATTAAGAAATTGTAAATGTCATTAATACTGGAATTTGCTATTAAAAACGACGAGCGAATGACATCATGTTTGTTTCAGAGAATACTAGTGACTAAAATACCATTGTTTTGAGCACGATCTCCTCTTAGAAACGAGAATTTTCCAAGTTCTGCTGAATACTTAGACAACTTTAGTGACTGCATTCTTCAAAGAAAAAATGGAACCAGAAAATTTCAACACATCTTCAGACTATTCTCATTTTATACTACAATGGAGAGCAAAAATTAAAGCTGTAGTGGAGAAAATTGAAAGATGTAAAATTATATTTGATGAAAAAGAAACGCTTTTTTTATTAGTAGCATTTGATTTAAACATTTTTCTCTACGAAGGATCTACGTCAGAAGAAAGTGAAATTCAAAATCATAATAAGGATTTAAATATACAAGAAACTGTACGTTTTGTTTCACAAGTAGACGATTTTATGGAATCAATAAGTCAAGTTAATGACTTGGCTAAGGATCATCTACAGTTCATTACTTCACATATCTCTCATCATGCTTGCAAGACTCAAGTGAGGGAAACCAACGATCTCATCGAAAAGTTTGAAACAATGGTTTCGGAACTCTGCGAATTGACAAAAACATTCGAAGATGCCGTAACTGGAATACAAGAAAAAGTGCAAACTCTGATAGAAACGAATGGGGCAACTTGACTCCTGACCTTATTGTTTTGATTTTAATTCAATTTTAATGCGTCATCTGTATACTCTCATTCTCCTTCATTTGCCTAAAAGCAAATAGTGATAACTTGACCGAGTATTCACGTTTCGTGACATATAGTAAATTAAGTAACTATAATTGAAACGACAAAATTATTTTGAATGCACGAATTTCTCATGCTAAAATTGGGAAAATTTCTCTTATTCAATTTTTTAAATCTGTTTATGCTTGTTTTAATTCATTTGACAAAGAAATGACTTTATAATCATTTTTAAATTCATACTTGGTGCCTAACATTTTTAGTAGCTTCTATTACCTCATTTAAAGTATCTAGTCTAGTGCTTTTTTTCCCCCCAAACTTTCTGTATTTTCGACCCAATTTGTAACCATAATTTTCTTTGCGCCCTCCTACATACAATAACCATTGATTGAATTCAGTAATAATATACTTTGATGTAAAGTTTGTATCTAATTTTATGGCATGCCCATTGGGTCAGTGGTAATTATTAAACTTTTTCGTAACTTAGTACTGCAGTGCATTTCAAACTTTCAATACTGGCGACCCACTTTTCAATCATAATTTTTATCGCACCCCCTCCTTATACAATAATAATGTATTGAATGCAATAATAATGCACTTTGGCACTAAAGTTGCAAAACAATATTAATTATAAACCGTACAAAGTAATAACAATATTACATTTTATATACGTAACTTTTAAGTAATATACATTTTATTTTTCTTTCTCGAATTTTTAAATTGTAACGGATTGCAAAATGCAGTGGCTGATTTCAAGACAAAATATAGATCTCAGTCAAATATAGAAAATGTACTCAGAGTGTCAATTTCTAATCGTAAACATTCCTTTCAAAAACTTTCCTCTATAAGACAAGCCCATGGAAATCGCTAATACTTATGAAACTTGCTTTGGTTGAGTCCTAGGAGGACCCACTTTTGGTCGCCAAATTTTGAGCGATAAAGGTTACAATATGGTAACCCTTCCATTTCATTCAAAAATTTGGATTTTCAAATCACCGAAAAAAATGGCAACCCTAAAAAAGTGCAACGTTTTTCACCTTTTTCCGAAAAAACGTCTTTTTGACACCTGACTTCGCTTGAGAAGGTATGCTCTCCACCGGTTTTTGTTAAGAATGGCTTGTGAAAGGAAATTACTTGAAAGTGAGGCTACGACAGTGGAAAGATAATCCCCACGACGTCGTTCGGAGTGTGAGAAAGGGCACTTGGTTTATCGAAAGCAAACTTGCTATAACTATTATCTTGCGTTTGACGAGATATTGGTTTGGCAAGAGCATGAATGCATTCGTGGTGAATGACTTGAAAGTTAATAAGAATAGCTCACAAGTTGGTGGATGACAATTTTCATGAATTCCTTGCATCCATCGCAAGAGTGTATCCACCAACGGAACATGACGAAATGCAAGCGTAAGGTAAGTGCCTTTTAAAATTTTTTTAAATGATTGATTTCATGTATTTCTTCGATTTTATCTTTGCGAAACGCCCCTTTCGTCCTTTTTTTAAAAATGTAAATCATGTTCTACACGCTGGTTTTAGAATGCTTTTTTAAAATGAATTTCATTGCTTTCTCCGTTTTTATCTTTTTATAATGATTAATTTAATGTATTTATTCGATTTCTTCTTTGCGAAACGCTCATTTCGTCCTTATTTTAAATAAATCATGTACTGGTTTTTGAGTGCTTTTTTAAAATTAATTTAATTGATTTCTCCGTTTCAATCTCTTTCAAAATGATTAATTGCATTTTTTTCCCTTTTTTTTCTTTGCAAAAGGCATATTTTTTCCCTTTTTTTTTAATGTAAAACATTTACTACCAACGGAAGTCATTCATGAATAATCGTTCATTTCATGATTTTTTAACTTTTCGTACCCTCTCCCCACTTTCAGAAACCAATCGTTGTTCTCCCCCCGTTGACACATACGCTTCCCAAGAGTTTTTCGTCATTGACGCCTTTTTGAAAACCTTCAATTTGGCGCTTTTTGGCGAAACATTTTTGGCGCCAAAAACACCAGTGGGTCCTTCTAGGATTTTATCAGTGGTCATAACTAACGGTACCAATAACTTTGAAGGTCAAACAGATTATCAGCAAAAACATATTCTAGCTATAATGTGCAGTTTTTCAAAAATAATCAGTGATGAATTTTCTATGTTCCTAAATTGTTTCGATTCTGGGTCTGGGATTTTTTTCTCTGAAAGAGTAGTATTTAGGTTTAAAAAGAAAACGTAATAAAAATTATCTCATCATGGGATTACAGCAAATCAAATAGAAGTTTTTTTTATTTGGTTATAGGATCAAAGATAGCTAATTAGGTATTGAAGATGTTTTTATTTTTGATGACTTTTATCTCGCGCGCCTATAAATTGTATCAGAGTAAAAGTGCATTTATTATGTGTGAAAGTGTATTTTGTTTTAATTTATTCCAGTAATTTTTTTTAAAATCATTTATTTTCGATATGCTCACGCCCCTTCGTAAGGGTATCGTGCTCCCCAGGGGGCAGGCCCCATAGTTTGAGAATCACTGTAGTTCTGTTAAATTATGAAATATTGTTCTGTACTGATACATTTAAAATTTTATTATATCAGTGCAAATGTGTATTTTTATGTCAATGTATTGTTTTGCTTTCTTTTAGTAAAATAATAAAATTTCTTAATCTTTCGTTTTCGACGTACTCATGCCCCCGTGTAGGTTTATCACGCCCTCGTAGGGAGCACGCCCCAGGCCGCGATAACCCTACGAGGGGGGCGCGAGCATATCAAAAATAAAAGTTTTAAAAATAATTTTACTGAAATGAATTAAAACAAAATACTTCCAGACATAATAAAAATGAACTTTTACTCTGATATAATTTACAGGCGCGCGCGATATTAAGTCAACAAAAATTAAAACTTCTTCAATACCTAATTATCAATCTTTGATCCTATAACCAAATAAAACTTTTTTGGTTGAATCCTAAGAGGACCCACTTTTTGGTCGCCAAATTTTTGTCGCCAAATTTTGAGCGATAAAGGTTACAATATGGTTACCTTTCCATTTCATCAAAAAATTTGGATTTTCAAATCACCGAAAAAAATGGCAACCCTAAAAAAGTGCAACATTTTTCGCCTTTTCTGTGAAAGGAAATTACTTTAAAGTGAGGCTACGATAGGTTTCTTTGTGCTCCTGGGCACAAGGGGAAGAAAGAGACATTAGAAAAGCTAATTTAATTGCTTCTCGTTATGAATGTCCGAGGTTTAAAAAAAATATGCGTTTGCGAAAGGGAACGGTTGACGGCTACGAATGGCGTTGCCGCAACCAGTCGAAAGATAATCGCCACGACGTCGTTCGGAGTGTGAGAAAGGGCACTTGGTTTAGCGAAAGCAAACTTGCATAACTATTATCTTGCGTTTGACGAGATATTGGTTCGGCAAGAGCATGAATGAGTTCGTGATGAATGACTTGAAAGTTAATAAGAATATGACAAAGTTAATAAGACACATGTGGCGGCGATCTTACGATCACAAGTTGGTGAATGAGAATTTTCATAAATTCCTTGCGTCCATCGCAAGGGTGTATCCACCAACAGATCATGACGAAATGCAAGCGTAAGGTAAGTGCTTTTTAACATTTTTTAAAATTGATTTCATGTATTTCTTCGATTTTATCTTTGCGAAACGCCCCTTTCGTCCTTTTTTAAAAATGTAAATCATGTTGTATTTTTAGAATACTTTTTTAAAATGAATTTCATTGCTTTCTCCGTTTTTTTCTTTATATAATGATTAATTTAATGTATTTATTCGATTTCATCTTTGCGAAACGCCCATTTCATCCCCCCTCCGCTGACGCATGCGCATCCCAAGAGTTTTTCGTCATTGACACCTTTTTGAAAACCTTCAATTTGGCGCTTTTTGGCGAAAGATTTTTGGCGCCAAAAACAGCAGTGGGTCCTCCTAGGATTTTACCCTTTTTTTTATTTGCTGTAATCCCATGATAGATTTTTTACTACGCTTTCTGTTTAAACATATCATACAACTTTCAGAGAAAAAACAGATCTCAGACGAAGAATCGAAAAAATTTAGGAACATAAAAAATTCATCACGGTCATTTTTTTTGAAATACTGCACATTATAGCTGTAATCTGTTTAACCATCTAAGTTATTGGTACAGTTAGTTATGACCCCTCTTGAATGTGTTTGTTTCTCATTTAGGGAAGTTGTAAATAATGTATTTCTTTGTTACGCTTTTTTCCATGCAAAAAAGTTTTATATTTGGAAAACTACGGAGAGAACACACACACACTTTGAAGAATTACTTGGCCAAAACTTATTTTAACAAATATTCTATACATATAAAGCATAACGCAAAAAATGTTTTACACAATTTCATATAATCATAATGAATACACTTTTTACCCCGAAGTGGTCTCGCGGGACGCACGGATTACGAAATTGTTAATTCTGGCAAAACTGTTTAATTGTTACCAAGGAAAAATTGAAAAGTCCATGAAAGTAGGTAAGTAAACTTTCTATTAGTTAAACTATTCACTGAAATCAAAATTTGTATATCATGTACAATAAAATAATTACAAATAAAATGGATTAGGGTGACACAATAACCCCGCTCGACCGTATAGAGTGCGCGCCTGTTCCCGGGTTAAAACATGTTGAAGTATTTTTGCTTTAAATATTAAAAATAATACAGTTATTCTTCATCGGAAATTTATATTATTGTTCATTATTTAACATCAAATATAAATGCTAATTATGTGAGGCTTAAAATTACAATTCGTTTAAAACTAATTATAATCTGAGCAACCATTTAAAAAAATCATTTTACATTTTTGTAAACATTGTCGAGCGTTTGCTTTGCACTCCTTACAATTCACCTATTATATCAATAATGATTTATTTTCTTATGAATGAACTCGCGCAAAGAGTGTGCACTTCAGCCGGTATACTTTTAATGTATCAGTGCTGCACAGAGTATTTCATAACTAATTAATTAATACTAAATTAAGAACAAGTTTAATAAGTATTAACGACTTCCATGGGATTGTCTTGCAAATCAAAGTTTTCATAAGGAATGCTTATGATTAGAAATTGACCCTCTGAGTTGTTTTTTGCTATATTTAGCAGATATCCATATTTTGTCTTCTAAGCAGTCACCGCATTTTGCAATATGTTCAATTTAAAAATTAGAGAAAGGAAAAATAGCATAATTAGCCTATTACTTTATTATTTTGTTAAAAAGTAGAATTCAAAATTTAATACTTATGTTATTAATTTGTATGGTTTATAATTAAGATCTCGTATTGTAGCTTTAGCGTCAAAGTGTATTATTATTGCATTTAGTGCATTATTAATATATAAGGGAGGGCGCGGTAAAAATTGTGTTTGAAAAGGGGGCGCCAGTATTGAAAGTTTGAGAAGCACTGTCTTACCAAGGCCGTCATATATTGACGGTCTTAAATGATTAAATATTTTTATTTATATTGACCTTGTTCGTTCTTTCCATATTGTATCTTTCTAAAAACTTTGTCTTGTTTTAGTCTATGAAATGTTTTAAGATATTTTTTTTCTTGGGTAAATTTGGATTTGATATCGCAAGACGTAAAACAATAAGTTAAGTGGATTTAGTTTTAAACGCTGCAAATAGACTTTTAAAACACTTGTCTATTTGCCGAAACTATTTTTTAAATTTTTATTCGATATTAATGATGCAGGTTCATTTTAATAGTAATAGAAAGTTTACCATCACAACAAACCACTTATTTGAAGGTGAAGGTGAATGTGGAGTTTAATGGCGCAAGAGCCAACTTTGGCCAAGCTGCGCCAAAAACTGGTTTTAAAAAAAATCATATTTTTAATTATATATTTGTATAAAAGTATATGTACACATGTATATACATGCATACATACATATAATATATTAAAAATCTAAAGAGGCACACAAATCACAAATCATATGTAAAAACCAATTTTTAAAAGAAAGTCAAAACCACTTATTTGAAAATAGCGATATGGTTTTATTATTTGCTTATGACAGTCTTTAGTAGATTGGCATTTGTTAAGCTATATAAGTTCATAAATTCTGAAATAGTTCCATAATACCTTGATATGAAACAACGAAAAGCGTAAAATTTGAAACCATCTTTAGAGGTTGCAGTAAATTCTATATATTGGGTTGTTCGGAAAGTAATTTCGTTTTTTCCCGACAGGGGACTTAATTGTATTTTTTTGCACCCAACTTCACATTTAAGCCATATAATTTTTATATGCTTTGAGAGCTCATATAGGCAAGGCTTGTGTGTTAAAAGTTTCAATTAATTCTACGCAGTAGTTTTTGGCTGGTGCCCTTTTAAATATGGAGAGCGATATGCAGCATTTTCGACATATCTTACTGTTTTACTACAGAAAGGGTAAAAATGTTGTTCTAGCCAGAAAGAAATTGACCAACGTGTATGGAGATGGTGTGTTGATAGTACGCCAGTGCCGGAACTGGTTCACTAAATTTCGATTCTGCAATTTTGATGTCGAAGATGCACCACGTTCGGGAAGGCCGGTTGAAACTGATAAAGACGCGATAAAGGCATTAGTTGATGAGAACCGGCGAATAACACCAAGTGAGGTCGGACTGAGGTTAAATTTATCAAATTCAACAGTTTATGACTACTTGAAAAGCCTGGGATTTTCCTCGAAGCTCGATGTATGGGTTTCCCATGTTCTCACGAAGAATCGCTTCTCAAACGTCACGAAAATTATCCGTTTTTGAAGCGCATCGTCACTGGGGACGAAAAATGAGTTGTCAAGCGCAAGAGGTCATGGAACAAAAAAGATGAACCGGCTGAAACCATTTCCAAAGCCGATATTCACCAAAAAAAAGATGTAGTCCGTTTGGTGGGATTTCAAATGATTTTTTTTAGCTTTTACCGGATAACACAACGATTAATTCGTAAGTCTACTCTCATCAGCTGGACAAACTGAATGATGCACTTCAACAGAAAAGGCCAGAACTAATAAACAGGAAAGGTGTAGTGTTTCACCAAGACAATGCGAGACCTCACGCAAGTTTGGTCACATTCCAAAAGCTTTTACAGCTTGAATGGGATACAATGCCACACCCAACATATTCTCCAGACCTGGCACTATCGGATTATTATTTGTTCCAGTCACTCCAAAATTTCTTAGACCGTAAAACCTTCACCTCAAATGAGGTCAAAACCCACCTCGGTCATTTTTCTGCTAGCAAAGACCAAAAATTTTATGAGCGTGCAATTATGCTACTACCAGAAAGATGGCAAAAGGTGTTGAACCAGAACGGCCACTATATAATTTAATAAAGTATTTGCTTATTATACGAAAACTGCCTTTCATTTCCACACAAAAAAAAAAAGAAATTACTTTCCGAACAACCAAATAGAATGCATGCATTATGTAAAACTTAAAATGGTAAGCAACAATTAAAACCAAATAAGTGTACGATAAAATATAATATTCCTGGTCGTGAATTCGTGTCTAGAATGGTTTGTCACGTAAGTTCGTTGATGAGACGTTCAGTAGTAGCAACAAGTTCAGTAGGATTTCATTTAGTAGGATGATTCACAAGCATTGTCCGTATTTCGCCAGTAAAATTATTTCGATCAATCAACTATTATCACCCATAGTTGAGCTGAACATTGAAAAAAAAGGAATTTAAAAATATATTTGAATTTGTTAGCAAAACCAACCATCAAAATTCGGAAATTTTAAAGGATTAAATACTATATTTTTAAGCAGTTTAAAAATTATTCGAATTTTCGCAATTGATAAACGGGAGGTTTCTGGAGTATTGTTGAATGCTTGGATTATTATAATCATTGTATTCTTCATCGAATAAATTGATTCTTTAAACTTAACTCAGACAATTCTGATTTTACATTTCAATTCAATAGACTTAAAAATTCCAAGCTGTAATGAAGAAAGTTGCGCAAAGGGAAATTGGGTTGAATCGGGAAAAAAAAAACATTTCTTTCTTCAGCGGAATCAGATTTCAATAAACCGGTTTCAAAGAAATTATCGTTAGAAGGCATTAAACTTCAAAAGACGAGAGGTGATTTAGGAAAAATTGAACTGTTGATGCTGAAAATAAGAGGTGCAATGGAACCAATGATGGAACTTCTTGACCTGGCTAAGGAACGTCTGGAATTCATTACTTCACATATCTCGGAGCTTGACTGTCTGATTCAAGTGAAGAAAGCCACAACAATCTAGTCGAATTGTTTGAATCAATACTTGTTTGAATCAATCTCTCATGTATCCCGTTAAAAGTGTCTAGTATATTTTAACTATACAATGTAAGTTAATGATATGTCCACTATTTTACGAGAATTAATATTTTTAGGAATATATTTGTTTTTTTTTTTTTTTTTTTGGAGTTTATTCCTTAAGAATCGTTTTTCATATAAACCCCCGGTATGTAAATTTTATGAGTTAAATTCGTACACAAGCGTTTACAAAATGAGTCAATTTGTTCGGCGCATGCGCCAAATCACTGTTGGGGGAAAAAAGCAGGTACTTGAGTACTTTAACGGTAACCTAATGAACCAGTGATGGCTCTCGGACAAAAGTGATCCCTTTGTCTAGTGGTCTTGTTAATCGGATTCAGATCCATAGGTCGCGGGTTCTGTACTTTGGATGGGAACCACCCCATTCCGTTCAATAAGTGAAACTTTTAAAGGGAAAAAATAACTCTTATTTGAAATAATAAAATTTGTTCTTATAAGTACTTAAAGTTGAATTAATAAATGTTTTTGGGGACATTTTTTTGCCCCTTTTAATAAACTAAATTTTTGTTTTAGTGCCATTTTTTAAGCAAACGGTTGTCACGAAAAATTGGAAGATAATTATTAATAATCAATTTTATAATTTTTAATCCCAAGAAAGGAATTATTATTATAAAGTAAAAAATATGTATTGGTTTATTAATACGTGTCCATTTTTTATTTCTTTTGTTTGTCAATTTTTCGTAATCAGTGAAGTGCGGAGAGAAGCAATTGTGAAAGAACCAAATTTTGAAACGTTTATCATTTTTAAATGCTTTTATTACTTGATTAATGTACATAATTAACATTTAAAATCCATTTATTTTAAATTATTAGTGTTAAATGTTATAAATGTATATATAAAATAATGAATAAGAGCATTAGCACATTTACCGAAGGTGATTCTAAAGTACTGGATAAAAACAGTATCATGTACTTTCTCATTCTTGACGGTGATTTCGATAAAAATGAAGTGAGATTAGTAATATTTTTTAAAATAGAAGCTGAATTTGGATCTTGTTTCTGGTAGAGCACTAGGGGTAGGTATAATTTTTCACGTATGGTATGGCTGTTTTCACGTTTCGTAAATATTGTATATACCGAAGTTCAGGTATCATACTTTAGTTGCCAGAAGCCTCTTTTCAAAGTGAGCAATAACGGCGAGAGTATTAATGTAATTAATACTCTCGGCATAATATTAAAAGTGAAGTAAATCAACCTTCTTAACAATGTACTCATATACGCTGCTATCATCCACCGTAAATGCAACGCCCTAAAGGAAGCATGCTAATAACATGAAATTTATAACATGCATTAGCGGAGTTGAGATATGCAAATGATTAGAATTTTAGCGCAGATAACAATCACGCGGGCCTGTGGTGGCACCTCAAAGCGCTATTTAAGGCTTGGAGATTTCAACGATATCAAGTTCGGAAATAGTGCTTTTCTTGTGGTCTTTTCAAAAAACGGTCAGTTTTGTCTTGCAGAAACCAGCGATCAGCTTTTGATCAAGTATCTGAGTTCGACAGCGGAAGTATAGTGGCCTACCGAGATTGTGGATTATCTTCAAGGGAAATCGGTAGTTGTGTTGAACGAAATCAAATTGTAATGCGGATATGTGATCGTTGGATACAGGAGGGTACGATGGAACGACGTGGTCGATCGTATCCACCTCAGTGCACCACTTTACGTGATAATAGGAAAATTGTGCGCATGACATTGACGGATCGCTCAATCACATCACAAACCGTAGCACAGCACATTGAGTCTGTAACACATCATTCAGTGTCTGCGCGTACCATTCGACGCCGTTTACAGCAGAGTGGTCTGTCCACAAGAAGTCCATTGCTTGGTCTACCCTTGACGCAGAACCACAGACGTCTCCGCCACCAATGGTGCGATAAAAGAAGGATATGGGCGGTAGAAGGGAATGAAGTTGCCTCTTTTGACAAATCACGCATCTGTCTGCAAAACCACGATGGTCGAATTCGAGTCTCAAGAGAGGATGCTGAACAGCTGCATTATGCACCGCCACACTGGTCCAACAGCGGGTATTATGGTATAGGGCGGTACTGGATATCACTCTCGCACATCTCTAGCACGCATTGACGGTACTTTAAACAGCCAGCGCTACATCTCCGAGGTGTTGGAACCAGTTGCCCTTCCTTACCTTCAAGGCTTCACCACAGCCATATTCTAACAAGATAATGCGCGACAACACGTGGCACGCTTTGTACAAAGGTTCCCCGTCAATCACCAGACTGAATTGCTTCCCTGGACAACTTGCTCTCCGGATCTATCGTCGATAGAAAACATGTAGTCCATGGCTGCTCATTGATTGACCCAGATTACTACCCAGTTTCCACACCAGATCAACGTGTGGAAGCTGCTTGGTATGCTATACCCCAAAAACACATCCACAGTCTCTTTCGATCAATGCCGAGGCGGGTGGCAGCGGTGATCTCCAACAATGACAGCTACTCTGGCTACTGATTCTGGCAGGAACCACACTTCACAGAAATCTATAAATTTAATCATTTGATACTTAGTCAACATGTTATCTACAAAATAAATTTTGTTGAGCTATCTTTTGTCTTTCTTGGTGTTGCATGTACGGGGGCCAGTAGTGTACTATTAGTACCATATATTTATAGAACATGATTAATGTATATTATATATATAACATTATTTTACCGAATCAATACGAAAAATGTAAATAAAATAAAGAAAATGCATGCATATACTTACAACATTATATGAGATCCATTTATTTACCCTGTGTGACTACAATATAATCAAAGACAGCCGTACTTGAGGAGTAAACTCTAGCCGTGCGTTGGAGCCGACAAATACAGTTTTTCTTTGTTTCTATTATATTTTCTGTTAACTTCGGCATATTTTAGTCTGCTTGAAGTTCTAAAATGTTAACTTTTTTTTCATTACTAATTTTTGATTTTAAATTGCAACTGCTTAAAAATTAAGCGAAATTATGTATCAAACGCTAACAGTAATCTTTCAAAAATTTGTACTATTGCCAATAAAAAGTTTTGTAATTTTGATTGAATATTATACTGGGGCACATTTAATAACATTTGCAATAGCAAACCACTAGTAATAAAATATAAACTTTCAGCAATATTTGATTATGACAAAATACACTGTGACAAAGAAAATGAGACTATGTACCTTGCAAAACGAGTTGAGTTGGCAACAACTGTTTTGATGACGTCCTTCCATACCCCTCCATTATCCAAGTGGCTGCTTTTGTCTCAACTAATCACTCCAGCCTGGAGTAATACGACATTGAGTTAATATGTGAAACTGCATCCTGCTTGAAAAATAAATATCGAATGAACACAAAGTTTCTGTGACAGGAGAAGAAAACCAGTCACACACATCGCCAGCCCTCTATTCCACACAACTACACTGGTCTCAGAGCACGAAGTACGTGCTTGATAAGATGACATCTGTTTTTCGAGAAACTTGCATGTTAGTGACAAAAGTGTATATTTTAATGGAATCTATAGAACCCATTAAATGGTTGGCTATGGATCGAATGTAGTTCTATATTTCACATATCTCTGAGCTTAACTGTCAGGCTGTAGTGAGGAAAAACAACGATTTCATCAATGGCTTCGTTAATCTTTGAAACAGAAAATGAATATAAAAGTACTGTAAATAGAATTGCAGAGAAACAATGCGTGTACAAATTATGCACATTTCCACTGACTCGGACGAATAATAATGTATCTTACTTTTAAACTTTAGTTTAGTTTCATTGTGTCACCATTTAATTGTACACTCATTCCCCTTTAGTATCATTACCAATATTAATAATTTGACAGCGTCTTCACATGTTTTGTGATATAGAAGTTATAGTAATCGAAGTAACTCTACTTGAAACATTGTCAAAATAATTTTGCAAGCACAACTACCTAATTGTAGAAAATAAGGAAGGCATCGTAATTGAATATTTTTATATTTACGATCAAATATTTTCAAGTTATGTATATATTTTAAAATTAATACTGTAATTTTTTTGCCTTAGAATTAGTTTTAAATCTCGTATGCTGTGTTGAAAATGTCCAGTATTTTTTTCCAAGGCCTCAAATTTTCAAATATACATAAACTATTTTGAATGAATAATTATTTTTTATGAGTAGATCCGGGGTGGCTAACCCGTGGCCGAGGTTCACATGGATAATTTAATGAACACCGCGAGATTCATTACAACTTTAGAAAATACTATTATGTGTGTTATTTTTGCTTTTAGTGTAGTGTGTTTTGTAACAAGTAAATATATCTTACAACTATTTCTATTGTTTTACGTTGCTTCTGTTTTTATACATAGAAGTGAGCAGTATTGTATTGCAGCTACCCGCTGCCTCATCAAACTTGATTCATGAAGCTTTAGCGAACTGCGTAATGCTAGAGCAAGGCATATTTGATTATTCTATTATTATTGAATACATTAAAAATAAGGAAAATACAATAATAGTCCATTCCATTTTAAGATTTCATACCAATGAATATCTGGGTCTAAATCTAATGTTAAGTTATATATATTTTTATATGAGGCCCACGAGATTATAATGTTCTTTTCCGAAGTGGCATGAAGGGTAGGTTCGGTTCCCCACCTATGGTTTGGTTTGATGTTCTTCGTTCTTGTCTTGCAATATCTTTCTGAACACTTTCGTACAATGTTTCTCAAACTGTGGGGCGTTCCCCCTAGAGGACGTGATAACCCTACGAGAGGGTCACGAGCATATTGAAAAGTCGAAAACAAAAGATTATTTAAAATTATTAACTTACTGAAAGTAGACAAATACACACTGCTGGCCACCGTAAATTCAACACCAAGAAAGACAAGAGATAGCACAACAAAATTTATTATGTAGAGAACATGTTGACCAGGTATCAAATGATTAAATTTACAGACTTCTGTGAAGTGTGGTTCCTGCCAAAATTAGTAGCCAGAGTAGCCGCCATTGTTGGAGATCACCGCTGCCACACGGCTTGCCATTGATTCAAAGAGACTTTGGATGAGTTATTGGGGTAGGGTAGAACAAGCAGCATCCACACGTTGCCAAAGTTGATCTGGTGTGGAAGCTGGGGTGTAATCTGGGTCAATTGTTGAGCAACCATGGGCCACGTGTTTTCTATCGGTGAATGATCCGGAGAGCGAGCTGGCCAGGGAAGCAATTCAATATTGTGATTGACGAAGAAACTTTGGACAATGCGTGTCACGTGTAGTCGCGCATTATCCTGCTGAAATATGGCTGTTGCCCAAGTCCTGACGGTAACGAAGATGAACTGGCTGCAACACCTCAGAGATGTAGCGGTGTCTGTTTAAAGTACCGGAAATACGTACTAGAGGAGTGCGAGAGAGATATACAATACCTCCATATACCATAATACCCGGTACATGGCCAGTGTGGCGTTCAGCATCCTCTTTTCACGGTGTCTCTAGACTCGAATCTGACCATCGTGGTATTGCAGATAGATGCCTGACATGTCAGTAAAGACAACTTCATTCCATTCTGCCACCCACATCCTTCTTTAATCGCACCATTTGCGGCAGAGACGTCTGTTTCTGCTTCAAGGATAGACCAAGCAATGGACATTTTGCGGACAGACCACTCTGCTGTAAATGGCGTCGTATGGTACGCGCAGACACTGAATGATGCTTTGAAAACTAAATGTGCTGCGCTACGGTTCGTGATGTGACTGAGTGATCTGTCACTGTCAAGAGCAAAATTTGCCGGTCCTCACGTGAAGGGATGCACTAAATTGAATGCGATCGACCACGTTGGTTCGTCGTACCCTCTTGCATCCAACTGTCACATTTCCATATTACAGTTTGATTTCGTCCAGAAGGACTACTAATTTTCCTGAAAGATAAACCTTAATCTCGGTAGCCCACTATCCTTCCTCTTTCGAACTCGGATACTTGATCAGAAGCTGATCACTGTTTTCTACGAGACATAACTGATCGTTTTTTTGAAAAAAAACGCAGAAACACGACTGTCGAATTGAAATCGTCGAAATTTCCCAGCCTTAAATAGCGCTTTGAGGTGGCGCCATAGGCACGCGTGATGTGTGTTTCCGCTGAAATTCTAATCATTTGCATATCTCACCTCCACTAATGAATGTTGTAAATTTAATGTTATTTGCATGCATCCTTCAGGGTGTTGCTTTTACGGTGGCCAGCAGTTTACATTCTGACATAATAAAAAAAATGAAGTACTCATTCACACTATAATACACTTATGAGTTTATAAGTACTACACAATCTATTTTATAATTAATTTAATAATACTAAGTTAAGGACAAGTTTAATAATTACCAGTAAACCCCCCATGAATTTGTCATATATAAAATTATGTGCTAACATTATCACTTGTCTGGATAATTTGTACGGTTTATATTGTTAATCCCTAAAATGCCAATTAAAAACTACGCGATTCTTTCCATAATGCCACGTAAGTAACCGTATGCAGTATATTAAGTGGGGTAAAAAAGGAATAAATCAAATCCTGTGAAACATGAAAGTTTTTTCTAACACTGTCAAGGTCATTTTATTGCTTTCCAAAGCCTTCGAAATAGTTTTATGGATAGCAGTTTACAGAAAAGATAGTTCTTCGGAAAGATGTAAAGAGTGTTTTTTCCAGGTATAGAAGTTTAAGTTGGCATTACTTTCCAAGATGGCGACCAATTTAACAGCTGTCAAGTGATTTATTCTCAGTTTGGTTTGGCAATTCATCAAAACGATCATTAAGCAAGGCGTAGATTCGTTGAATGGGCCCAAAACGAGATTGCCGTTGTTCGCGATTTTCATAAGTGAATTTTGTTTAGCGATGAAGCGCACTTTTGGTTGAATGGCAACGTCAACAAACAAAACTGCCGCATTTGGAGTGAAGCTAATCCACAAGTGTATGTCGAAACACCGTTACATCCAGAAAAACTGACTGTTTGGTGCGCTTTATGGGCTGGTGGATTCATTGGTGCGTACTTCAAAAACGTTACAGTCAATGGTGATCGGTATAGAGCCATTATTACTAACTTTTTCATTCCTGAATTGAATAATCATGATGTTCAGGAGCTGTGGTTCCAACAAGACGGCGCAACATGTAACACAGCTCGTACCACAATCGATTTATTGAAAGACACGTTTGGTGACCGCCTAATTTCACGATTTGGACCTGTGAATTGGCCTCCAAGATCTTGTGATTTAACACCGCTAGACTATTTTCTGTGGGGCTATGCAAAATCATTGGTCTAAGCGGATAAGCCACAAACGCTTTACCATTTGGAAGACAACATTCGCCGTGTTTTTGCCGATATACGGCCACAAATGTTGGAAAAAGTCATCGAAAATTGGACGTCCAGATTGGACTATATCCGAGCTAGCCGTGGCATTTCTATGCCAGAAATCATATTTAAAATATAATGCCACAACATTATCTTTCGAATAAAAAAAAATCCATGTCAATCGAATAATACATCGTTGTTTTATTGCAATTTAAAATTCTATACCTCTAAAAAAACACCCTTTATATATACATTTGGGGCAATTACAACACGGGCTGAGCGAGACGTATACATACATCTGGGGCAATTAAAACACGTGCTGAGCGAGACGTTTTTATTCCTCTGAGGGACTTAAGAAATTTAAGTGGTATTGTAGTTTTGATTTGATTTAATTTGATTGTTGTTTTTTTAGGCGCAAGAGCCATGTTTGTCTCTACTGCGCCACACATTTGTTAGTATCTTAAAATTTTAAAGATATATTCTCACAATAAATATATATAAATGTTTAAATGAATTTTAAAATTGTTAGAAGAAAAATATAAAATTGAACAAAGTATTTAAAAGTGTGTAAATATAAAATTTTATAGATATCTCTTTTTTTAGAAAAAAAATCTAATGGTACAATAAAATCCTTATATATAAGAGAATTAAATTCAATGTAAAGCATCAATTGAGTGTAAAAATGCAAAAAGGTTTGGACGGGGAACAGATTTTGCGTCAGAGTATCGTAATATTGAATTTAATACATCGTGTGTGTTATAAGTATGGAGGGAAGGAGGGGTGGGGCATAATGCAAATTATGATTAAACATCGGGTCGCAAACATTGAAAGTTTGAGAGAGAGAAGCACTACTTTATTATAATTTAACTTTTTTAAAAAATAAATGAAACTCTAAATTTCTCTTGCGTTCGTTTGAATTTCAAATTACAATTTACTAAAAATTAGGAAAGTGAATTAAATTTTTGAACACTACACAAGCAATATTTAAAAACTATACCTTCCAGATAAAAAATTTTCCATAGATTACAAAAATTGTTCTGATAAATTTCAAACTAATTTAGTTTCAAGTATTTGTCTATTACTGTTCGGGTTTTATTCGTAATATATCATGACATTTTTGAAATCTGGAGTTATTATATATTCCTAAATGCAAAATTTGAGATGGTGACAAAATCTTGATTGTAAATTTAAGTAAACGATATGAAAAAGTAAAATATAAAGCATTGTTACAGTTTAGTTCCACGTGTTCTTTATGATACCAAGTAATTTTTATAAACTTTAAATTTAAAAACGAAGCCACAGCTCAAATCTAATATTAAAATTAAACATGTATAACGAAATATTAAATGAGTTCAAAATATTTAATTTTTGCTAGTGCTTATGCTAATTAATCTAAAATAAGGTAGAAATACAAACACATAAGTGAGATTGAAAGATCTAATGCCTTTGGAAAGAACTGCAAGATATTATTAGCATAGCAAACTTCAGCTTATACACTCATGGACAAAACAAATTAGCGCACCAAGAAGGAGTCGTCAAAATGAAACATAATTTAACATACGTAATGACTACGTTGATATAAGTAAATAATTAAAAAAAATCAAAGAAAAAGGCAAAATAACAGATGATTTAATACCCTTCTGAGCTCCTCTAGCGCAATTGCACGATGCGATTCGATCAGGCATTGATGCATACAATTTCTGTATGACGTCTTGAGACATTTCGTTCCATATTTGCGGTAGCCTTGCCTCTAGTTCGATCAAACTCTTGGGATGTTCAACTCATCGTCCCAAATGAATCCAGATATGCTTGATTGGAGACCAATCTGCGGATCGGATAGGCCAAGGAAGGGTATAAACAGTACGGAGACAGTCTTGTGAAATTCTTGCCGTGTGAAGCCGTGCATTGTCTTGTAGACAAATGGCTCCTGGCAGCCTTTGCATGAGTGGCAACACATGTGGCTGCAGGATGTCATGGGCATACTACTGTGTCATCATGGTACCACGGATCAATATTAGGTGTGCCCATACATACACCAGCCGTGGGAGAGGTTTCTCGCTGTAAAGTAAAGGCAGGATTGAGGCGTTAGCCACGGAATCTACACACACGAACACGATTGTCATCACTGCTGAGATTAAATCTGGATTCGTCGCTTAAGACGCCTGACTCTATTTCGCTGCAGTCCAGTTTCCTCATGCGTGGCACCACTCCAAACGGATGCGTCGATGGGGGTGGGCATTAAGGGCGGAACACGTAATATGCACCGCGAACCCAAATGTTATTTGTTCTGGCGCTTTCGTATGGTTCGAGAAGACACAGGGGCCCCTAATGAAAGTGCTACCTGTGCTTGCATGGAGTCCAATGAAGCAGTTAGCTGTACAAGTAAATTTCTTACAATGTGGCGGTGTTCTCGATGACTGTTCTGTCGAGGGAGTCATGAGCCTTGTTTTCATTTAAATTACAACTCTGTAATCCACTGGTCCCAACATCTCCTCACATCACAATCTGAGCGGCCTAATTGACGAGCTACTCACCTACCTGACCACCTAGCTCCATCGTGCCGACGGTTCTCCCCTTCTCAAATGCAACAGCTGCTTATATTGTCTTAGAAAACGGTGTAACTGTTTATCTAACTCAGTTATTCCTTTTAAAACTTTTCAGCCCACTCTAACAAACTTTGGCTACCTGTTTTATACTCCACAAAGAACGATGTTAGACGTCCCCTACCGGCTATACATAATTCGCAATCACACTGCGTTTCTGATCATTTGTATATCTTCCCGACATGTACCTTCATCCTAAGTTTCGTTACGATCTCACAATTATTTTTTGTTGCGCTAATTTTTTTTGTTCATGAATGCATAAGCTGAAGGCCACGAATAAAAATAATTTTTCATATTCTAGGAATACTTTCCGATACAATTGCAAAAGACTTAAGATTAAGGCCTTTATAATCAAATTTAAGGCTGAATATTTTTAGTTTTGATTCAATATATATTTACATATTGCACATTTTAATCAAAATGAGCTAATTTGGAATTCACACGGGCTTTAAGACACTTTAGCCAATTACCTGTCGAAACATGAACTTTCATATACGAATTTCTATCATTACTTCCATTACAGTTTTCTAATTTAGATGCCATTTTTGATATTCCCTTGACTGAATTACTGACCTATAATTATTGAATGGACTGAAATCTTGTTAGCTGGAGCGCCAACCTTCGAGTTGTGTTAAATCCGACACATTATCTACCGACCAACACTGATGTTTTTACTTTGATTATTTTGATTTGAGCATATGGATCGTGGATTGACCCCCAGATCTGTGTCGTGAAAAGTTTGATTTTGAACCTGAGTCTATTGGTGTTTTCTGCTTTTATGAAGCTTTGTGATTTGTTGAAAAGCTTGAAGCAGGGGAAAGGAGTGATCCCGTGAGACAATTCTGTTGAGATAATTAGCATTCAGTGATGAAGTGCGGCTTGAATAGGCTCAATTGTGGCATCCCTAAATTAAAATAATTTAAGAATTTACGTTGAATAAGAAAAGACAAGGTGCTTGTTTGGGCGGAGAAAAGAAAGAAAACTCTATGAAGAAAAGAGATGAATGCTTCGTTCCTTAGAGGTCAACCCCTCCCCCCCTCAACTTAAAAGCAGTTTATATTTCGAGGGCATTTGGCTCGAGGGCATTTGGTGACGGACCTTTTAATTTTTAACCATTGTGAAGTTGTAAAGTCCACGCTGATGGAGACTTCCGTTCTACACTATCCACGTGACCTTTGACTGTGGGGAGGAACGAAGAACTAATAAAGTCATTCATTCTAAAATCCATTTATTTTGTCAAATCATATATTTTCCCGGACGTATATATACGTCTTTCCAAAGTATGATATTTTATATGCACTGCTATCCATAAAAATTATTCCGCATGCTTTGGAATGCAATAAAAGGACCTTCGCAATGTTTTCGAAGAGTTTACTTATTTCAGAATACTTTTCCTTCTTTTAATTCCTCCCCCTCCCCCAATACATCACATACACGCATCTACGTGGTAAATGGTTGGCATTGGGAAGCAAATTGCGTAACTTTTTATCTGCAGTTAAGGAATTAATTATAAACCGTACTAACTATAAAGCTAAGTGTTAATTTTTGTATATAATTTTATATATGACAATCTCAGGGGTCACTGGTAATTATTAAACTTGTTCTTAATTTCGTATTGTTAAATTAGTTATAAAATATATTGTGTAGCACTGAAACATTTATGAGCATAATATATCAATCTAAATATGAAATTATTTTTTTACTATGCGAGAATGTATTTTGTTTGTTTAAGTTCGTTGATTTATTAATTTTTTTCAAATTATCTCTTTTCTTTTTTTTTACTTTTTAATATGCTCGCGCCCCACTGTTTGAGAAACGTTGAGCTACGGTACTTATAACTTCTGTTCTGGCTTTAAAATGGCTATACTCCGCTAGGCTCGGACCCACTTATGGTTAATCTGCACTGGAACTGTTAGGCTAATGCTTAGACTAAAGATGCTTCTTCTAGGCTGTATTTCATATCACCTTGCTACTACCTTTCTACTTAGTGACTAAGAGAATTATTAATTTCTCATATATATATGTATATACGATTCCTAATTTATATATACACGTTCTTCATCTTGAGATGGTTGGAAATACAAAGAAATCCTAAGAGGACAGTTACATGAGATTGCGATTAAAGCCCGTCACAAAGTGATGATGACGACTCCTGAGCCTGTAACCCTCTCCAACCTCCACCCCAGCAGGAGGACGCTTAGGCTTTGACATATTTAACTTGCATCGCACCCAACATGGCATGTATTCAGCGGTACTAGGCTCAAAAGCATGGTTCTTCAGCAACAAGTCCATTACCTTGACCACTAGGCTACTACAGCCGCGACTTAAGAAAAAAGCAGAAGTGTCCAATCATTTCAATTGAACAAACTTCATACAGAAGTTTCACTATTGGTACTATAAGAGTGTTTTTATAATAATTGCTAGGGTTTCCAACTTTTCTCCAAAAAAAATGAATCTGATACATTTTTTCTCAGCTAATACCTACCAAAACTTTACAGAAGACGTATGAGATTTTACCCGTACTTTTTTTTTCATTAGCTTTTCAAAAATCTCTTGCATATAGATGGTAATTCTTGTGGTTTAATAATTATTCATTGTCCAAACTTTCAGGCCGGTACTCAGAATTCGTCTGCAGCCGTTATGAGAGTACCAAAGCAACAGTGAGTTTGTCTTAAGGTGCAATTACGGAATTTATTCATTTGTAAGAAAAAATTGATGATTATTTTACGATAATCACTTGATATAGAGCATTTCTTTTCTATGCAGCTAATCGATTTCACTTGTCCTAGATTTTGAAAAAAAAATTCCTCGGCAAAATTTTTGAAGATTTCTCGACTTGTCAGCTTAGACGAGAAACCATACATGACCGTATTTGGTTGTTTTAAATGCTTAATGCCATTATGATTCGGAACTCTGGTTTGAGATTCTTGATGTTGAATTATTTAAAAGGAAATTCAGGAAAAAAATCGCTAGGGAAGCTTTACCATCAAATAAATTTGTGCCGGTATTTTTATATTGGTCATGATCATGAAACCAAGGTTGGGGTGAATCGGGAGTCTTACTCGACCCACGTAATTCCAGGGCCAATTTTAATTAAATCTCTCTCATTGCTGTACGTTTAAGTTGTCATGGTGTAGAAATTTTGAGAGGGATGATAGCTCGGGTGCTCCTCTCGTCAATTAAGCGTGCTTTAAAATCCCGAGTTGTGTTGCATATGGCTCAATGTTGCTTTACTTATCGACACGATTTAAAATTACACCAATTAATGTCAAACAAAGTTTATCAATTGCGCTGGAATATTGGGCATTCTTCTCGTTTTTAGCTGACCTACTTTTGCTCTATTAAAATATATATATATTACCTTTATCAATTCCTACTCTTATAGTTGACACACTCTTGCTATACATATTTTTTTTATATATATATTGTTCAAATTTTCAATCGTTAGTAGTGGCCGCGGTAGCCGAGTGGTATAGGTATCGGACCGTGGCTTGCTTTGTCACGGGTTCGAGCCCAGTACCTCTAAAGACCCGCCGTGTAGGGCAGCGATGCATGTTAAATCTGTCGAGAGCTGAAACGTCCTCCCGTTGGTGTGGTGTGGTAGTTAGGAGAGGGGGGTGCCAGCTCAGGTGTCGTCCACGTCACTTGACCATGGTTCAAAATTACGTGGTCAGTCGCCAAAAGCCCTCGTGTAGCTGAACAGTGCGACGTTAATATTCAATCAATCAATCGTTAGTAACATATTTTTTTAATCATCAAGTTCAATTATATTTTTTAAACTTGTAGTGAATGATACTTAATGTTAATACAGTTTTTTGTTAAATATCAATTCATTAATTATTGAGTAAATGGTGATAAAGAAAATAATAGTCCGACAATCTATATAAAAAGGAAAAATCATTTGTGTTCTTGTAGGACAATGAATAGCGCATTGAATTTCTAGTCCAAACGTGGTGGGTTGGAATCCTACTTGTGATGGCCTAATTTCTAAGAAAGTGATTTAGGAATGAATAAAATGCAATAAACAAATATAATAGTCCAACACCATATATATAGAAAGGAAAATGGAAATTCACTTAATATTTTGCCACTTATACAGTAAACCTGTTTTTGTGCGGTGTTTTTTATGCGATTTCTTTTGTGCGATTTTTTAGCTTCAATCTTTTTTTATACATTGTATGAATTTCAATCGCTTTAGCGCCACTGTAATATTTTATGTCTATTTACTAGTGGCGTAACGGAGAATGTTGCAACCCCAATCCCCCCTGAAAGTCAGGTTTCACCTTGAATATTTTATAATCTGGGTAAATATGTATTTAGCTATATAGTCAAGCTTTGGGCCCCTAGAATTCTATACCCCCCGTCGTGGTGCGGTGGTGTACGTTACGCCACTGAATTGTAGATACTTCAAGACGCTTTTTTCACTTGTTATAAACAGTCTACCGACAATGCGCATTAAGTTGCTTTCTCTCAACCCTCCAGTAGCCCGCATTTGATTGAAGACGAAACTTCCAATGACAGTAACATTATGAATAATCTTATTGATTAAGAATACGGACAAGAAGAACCGGATTCTTTGAGAGTGGATAAAAATTTGGAGGGATCTCCAGCTTTGCAACAAATTGGAAAAGTATTTCTTCAAATGGATATCAATATATAAGGAAAGGAGTATAAAATTCCGAAAAGGAATTCAATCATGTATATCTAGTTATTGTGACATTTACCTTTGTCACAAAAACTTATCTCTTACTTTGTTACCAAATAAAATCAATTGAAAGTGAACCTTCAAGTGACTAAAGCAATTTTGAACTTATTCATTACAGGGCTTCCGATTACGATGAGTAGAAATGAATTATAAATGTGTATTTTGGGAAAACTTATCTCTGTACACAATGAGAAACTGTTTTTAAAATGTTCCATATGTAATATTTAATTATTTGTTTATGGAAGTACTCTCTTGCATAAATTTCGTAAATAATTGGCATATTTTATAAATCCTACTTTTTTATGTAGTCCCTATCCACCGCATAAAAAGGCCGCGGTAGCCGAGTGGTATAGGCATCGGATCGTGCCTGGCTTTGTCACGAGTTCGAGCCCAGTACCACTAAAGACCCGCCGTGTAGGGCAGCGATGCACGCTAAATCTGTCGAGAGCTGAAACGTCCTCCCGTTGGTGTGGTGTGGTAGTTAGGAGAGGGGGGGTGCCAGCTCAGGTGTCGTCCACGTCACTTGACCATGGTTCAAAATTACGTGGTCCGTCGCCAAAAGCCCTCGTGTAGCTGAACAGTGCGACGTTAATCTTCACTCACTCACTCCACCGCATAAAAAAAATTCTGTAGTATTTCCACGAATTAGTTTGTTTTATATAAAATATATGAAATTTCTGCACATTTTTTGTGCGTTTATTTTTATGCGGTCCCTATCTACCGCACAAAAACAGATTAAACTGTATATGTATAATATTCTGATTCTGTTACATGTATATAATTTTTTTTAATTTTAATTATTTAAAAAAAGTAACTAATATAAGTTTTTTCATTGTTGATATAAGTAGGAATTGATTTTATTTTTTTTTATAGTTTTTTTAATTTATGTTCTTGAAATTGATTTAGTCATTTCGCCATACACTTTCTGTTTTTCTCTAATAAGTTTCATCAAATTTCTTCTATTACACTGAACAAGAAGTACCAGAGTTTGCTACTTTTGTATTTCAGATCAAAGACAGTTGCATATTTCAGTATCTATTTCAGCATATTTCAGCCACTAATGATGCGAAGTTTATCAGTAGATATCCAGCTTAAATATCTTAAAGCCTAAAGTCTGTCTTGGTATTGTCTGGATTGTAAGTTGCCATGTCGTACATCGACCACGTCTGGAGTGTAAGGGAATTATCCAGAACTCCTTATTTTAATTTAAATAGCTCTCGTGAGGTTTCTAAAATCGACCTTTATAAAACAGTCAACTCTGAATGAGATGTTTATAATTTTTCCACCGATATCATAAGTTCGACGCAATACTTCAATCATTTAAAAATACTACGCATCTAAATGTCGATATAAGAGTGTAATCGTTAGGCAATGATCTTTAGGATACATATTTTATTGTCAAAGCATACTTACAAGGGTTGGGGCAAAAGTCATGGCAACTATTTTCTTTCTTAGAGATAGCAGGTCGTTTGTAAAATGTGACATATAGAGACAAAGGGACAAGGTGTTAACCACATGTGTGGATATTGAATAGCACTGAAATATCGTAACACACTAATTTATTACGGTAGTATACAGGTCAATATGGCCTTCAAGGTGCAAAAGAATGACAACACATTACACATAAAGTTGACAAGACAAACCTTTGCCTAAAGGCCTTCAATGTAGTTCCCTGCGGCTGTCACCAGCTGTTACTTCCATCTCGCACGACACTTGTCAACTGACTGATTTCACAGCCCTCGCATAGCTCGTACCAGCTATCACAAAGCCATATGTTGTTCTGAATACGCACTATGCCTGCGTAACTTCCACACGAGACACATGCGTTTGTGATCCGTTCACATATTTACAAGAAAAAAATAGTTGATATGACTTATGTCCCAAACCTAGTATTTTAATTCACCAACTTACCTTGATAAAAGTGGCCAGACAGTAGAGATAAACTTTTTTTTAGAAATTGTTGAATGACAAATGAAATAAAATGCTATTTTTGAAGGTTTTTTTTTTTATTATTTTAAACGGATATTTGAGATTTAATTTGACGAAATATTTTGTCATAAACATATGAACAATCGAATTATCAGTTTATAATTTAATATTTTCTAGAATTACAAACCATTCGATATCATGAGTTATATCTTTTGACGTGAATACCTATTTAAAATTGCTTCTATAGTGGGAGGCAATTTAAAAAATATCAAAATCGGCGTATAAAGTTTGGTGTGGCAGCTACATATCTGTCATCTCCATCCATAATTCAATTACGCCACTGGAAATCTAAAGGATCAAAAAAATCATTACGCTAAGTAAGGACAGTGACGCATTTCTCGAGGTGGAGGGGGAAGTGCCTCCATTTTGAGGTAATTTTGTTGCCTTTCGATATTTTCATTTAGTAAACTTTTTATTCGGAGAAGCTACAACGTTCGCTTTAGTTTCAATCATCAGCTCTCATCCAATTCTATCGATTGCATATTAAATATTAGAGCAAGATAGTGACAATGAAAATAATGTGTTCATACAAAAAAAGTGTTATCAAAAATATACAATGCCGGCCTATACGTGTCAAAAAGCCAAATTCTCAAATACAAACATCGTATACGGTTGGAAAGGACATCTCTAGAGCAATCTAATAGTACCAATAAAACAACACATGACGGAGACAAGCAGTGCCGGAAACGTAAAAGAATGAATGCGGCCTAACGGATCAACGAGAGTGCCAGTACATACACACTTGGAACAGTTGAAAATATGCAAGGCAGTGCTTTTTTGACTGAGGCATACAACGTAACCGATGACTTTTTGATCGACTACAATAATCACATGAGAGCTGCTACAGCCCGGCAAAAGTTTTACAAAAGGAGTGTCATCGAGTTAGATGGAAAGCCTTATAAGATACCCGCTTGCGATGAGTTATCCTAACATGATTACGATTAAAATTGGCTTTAAGGATGACATAGTGAATGACACAATTGGTGTCCTTAAGAATATACAGCTGCAAAGTGAAGACGAGCATTATGCGTAGTTATAGGCACAAGCTGAGCCATCAACGTCTGTGGCCACACACAAACAGCGACTCAAAATATGGATTAAATTCCCGCCTGAGATGAGAGCGCAGCGATATCGACACAAAGCTATACAACATGTAATACGCAAACGTGGCCTTACTCGACTTGAAATGAACACCAATAATAACGCGCAGTGTCAAACAAACCGCTCGTTCCGACGATCAGATGCCACCAAATACAATTTTCCAACGCGCCATCACGTGCGATTACGATCCAGAAATCCCAAGGAGGAACGGTTGATCACATTGTGTACCTATATGATAAATCGCAGCAAAACCAACAAATTAATCTTATATGATCAATATCCAGAACGATTTAAATTTTTTTTAGCGGCTTTGATCAGGTGTATACTACAGTTATAGAGGTACGAGATAATTCTTACAGATTGGTCCAACATCTGTTGACGGCACTAAACGCGAAAGTAAAAAGGGTTTTGGCATAGTGTTCCTGATCAGCATTGTCTTATATTTATCAACATCATTCCTGTACAAAACTTCTTAGCACAGACAAAGCACATCTCTGCTGATTTCATTATAAATCTATCTGATTATTTGTCAACCAGTGAGATTTGTATGGAAGTTCCTATGCCAGTGCGTGTGCCTGGTTTTAATCTGAAACTGATATCACCTTATAATACTGCTAAACGGAGACGAATTGCAACTACATCATCGGTGGTTGTATCATCATCATCATGAAGTCGAAAAAGTTCTTGGAGTTGCCTTATATCGCAGCATCAATAACTCCATACATTGTGATAGAGTTAATACATTAACATTTTTGATATTAATTTGAGAATGGAAGACACAAAGACAGATAATGTCTGTCTATTAAATGTAAAGATCAATGCATCTACATATTCATACTCGGATGTGTGTACATCCATTCGGGCACATCAATAGCAGATATTAAACACTTTATATTACGATCGCTATTAAAATATTCCAAAAAATCTCTAAAATTATACCCGATTACGTTCCTGTGATTTTACTATATCACACAATTATGATAGTCATAAACTTTAATAAGAATTTACAGAGAACAATACCATTCATTGACGGGCTTAATGTCCAGCGAGTTCGATTTGTTTTACATCGAAACTTCAACAACGTTAGGTCATTTCTGTACTGATTTAGTGTTTACTAGAAATCTCGATGTACTTTTTTTTCTGCATACCATTTATGCCGTTCTTTTCGTATCCCAGACCTATAGTTAATAAAAATATATTATAACAAAATAATTATATTTATTTATTTGATTTCTTCCTGACCCCCGTTGAAAGAAAATTGTTGCCATCATAAACAAAAAGCGTGCTACTCGGAGGACTTAGTGTTCAAACGTGGTTCTAGAGACGTATTCACGGAGAACACACGGCCGTGTTCATGACACAGCCACACCACCTTTTGTGTATATATATCTATCTATTTATCTATCTATCTATCTATCTATCTATCTATCTATCTATCTATCTATCTATCTATCTATCTATCTATATATATATATACATCAGGAAAACTGAAAATTTTCACTATCGCTTCATTTCCAGGCAATTCTGATTTTACCAATAAAGTTAGTTCAATCAATCAACCATAATCGCCGATATTAGTCCTGAACTTTAAAACTAAGAAACATAAATTCATTGATACATCCCTTTGCTATTAAAACTGACCAGCGAATATGCTTTATTTTTGTGTCAGGGTATATACCAAAGATTAAAAGAAAGTTTTTCCAAGTTCTGCTGAATGCTTGGATTATTTTGGTTATTGCATCATTAATTGAACAAATGGACCCGGGTGATTTAAACGAATTCTCGGAATATTCTGATTGTTTTGATCACTTGAAGTCAAGGTTGGAACTTGCTTTGGAGCAAGTTCAACAGTGTGATTTTTTTTTCAATCAGCAAAATCTATTACTTTCTTCACTGATATCGGATTTCAATGAACTTGTTTCACATTATTTTTTCGAAAGAATGAGACTTCAAGACATCGAGGCTGCTTTTCGTGAAGCCAACAAGTTGAGGACACAAGCAATTGATCTTATTGAATCTATAAGGCACAATAAAAACTTGGCTAAGACTCGAATCCAGCTCGCTACGATTTTCGCTGAGGCTAAGGCAGTACTGAGGGAAACCATTGATTGCATCGAATCGTTCGAAGCAATGACTATGTCACTCTGTGATATTGCAAATGATTTAGAAAATAACGTAACCAAAATTGAAGAAAAATTGCGCTCTTTAAAGCAAACGTACTACTTCCAGTAGTAAAATCAATGACAATGTTGCTAAATTTGCGATTTTACTTTTAGATTAATGTGATTGGATTTTATCTCTAGCTTCTATTCTCCTTTTTTACAGTATAATAACTCCCATTAGTAATTTGACAACTCGTACATATATATTGACATAGAATTTTAATATGGTAATGAAAGGTATAATACGCGAGACCCTGTCAAAATAACTCTGCTTACATGACTCTCTATTTGTGATAGTTATTCAAAGTATCGCCATTGTTTTTTTTTTTTTCAAATTAAACGTTGTAAAGTGCATACTGTACTTTTAACCTAAGAATTTGTTGTAGCTTTTTCGCAAGTTCTGTTTAAGATGTCCGATGTTTTTCCAGGACCGTATAATAATATATTGACTACTTTAAGAGAATAAATTTTTTTATATATAAGTTGTTACTTTTTTTGTATTGTCTTTCTGAAAAATTTAGTATATTTTCTTTCTAAAAAAATTAGAAACTTAATTTTCATTGGGTAGGTTTGGATTTCAAATCTCAGCTGCTTAAAAAAAATTCGGTACAAGTTAATATAATTATTGCACAATATACAAGTAAGTCTTTCTCAATTCTCGTGTCTGACTAGATAATTTTTTTCTATTAAAACTTGAATTGAATAAAAACTATATGCTTCCAAATTTTAGGAGTTTTAGATATTTGTCTGATATGGTTCGAGTTTTATCCGTATTTAATCATGACTTATTATGTAATGTAGCATATTTCTATGTTTTTCAAAATTTTCTGATGTAGTGACAAATTATATCGCTTTTAGTTTTAATTACGTGATATAAAAAGCAGAAAATGAGAATCCCTATTACAGTTTACTTTAACGTATTTATTTGGAAGATACAATAATTTTCCTAAACGAGATATTTAAAAACAAAGTTAATTAGCACTTGGAATTCTATAAGCAATGAACTATTTGAAACATGTAAGTTTGTTTCGGGGTTATGAGAAGTATTAAACAATACAATTCATAAATGAGTTAGAAAAATTCAGTGATACAGCGAAGGTCTGGAAGAAATAATTATCGTTACAAACCTCAGCTTAGATTAACTGAACGGCAATCGACAAAAAAATAGTATCCAGTCGTTCCAATAGATTTTCAAAAGAAATTATGCTTTTAAGTTCTTTATAATCAGAGTTAACAGCTTAAATTTCTCAGTTTTATTTCACCTACAGAATTAATACATTGCTCATTGTATTCAAAAGGATCCTCTATATTGCACTCGCTAATTAAACGTGCGTTAAAATCGCGAGGTCTGTTGCTTATAGCTCAGAGTTTCTCAAACTGTAGGGGGCGTGATAAACCTACAAAGGGGGCGCGAGTATATCAATAAGTCGAAACCAATCATTATTTAAAAATATATATATTAATTTACTGAAAGGAACAAATAATAATACATTTCTGACATAGTCAAAAAATATTAATATATACACTGATATAATACACTTATAAATGTATCAGTACTGCACCATATATTTAATAATTAAACAGTACTAAGTCAAGAATAAATTTTATAATTACCAGTGACTCTATGGGCACGTCATAAAATTATACAAATTTAATACTTATCTTGATAATTTGTACGGTTTATAATTAAAGTAGTATTGTTGATTTACATCAGTTCAGTTCAGTACAGTGATATCACTGTAAAAATGGAGACTTGGCCAACGCCTTATGCTCCGATAAAATTGTGATTAGTTTTTAAACCTAAGTTGTAACATACAGCTCGTGATTGCATTGTCCATCAGTAGTTTAAATTATCGCCTTGTGCTTCAACTGAGATTGATGAAAGTAGATTATTGAAAAACTATTAGCTAAATTTTAGAATCTATTGGATGATGTCAAAAATTTTTCAAATTTTTGAACATGCTTCTATTGTTTTACATTCCGCTATTGAGGAATAAGACCATTCTTCGTGCTAGGAGATAAAATTTTTCAAAATTTCACGCTGCGATTTGTATTTGATACAGTTTAATATAAAATGTTCACTAGTTTCTGGTACTTTACAATCTGCACACAAAGGAGAATATGTTTGTTTAAAAAGGAAATATATATCATTTAATGGTAATTTTTTAGCTCGCAACTTATTGATTAAAACTTCTGTATTACTATTTTTTGCTGCTGGTCTGTTCCATTTTTCAAGATGAGAAATATAAAAATAATTTTTATGTCTTTTGCTCTTTTTCCATATTTCTTCACTTATTTTTGTGTTGTTTTTTGAAATGTGTATGTAGGTCTTCCCAAGTTATCCAAGAAAAAATATTAAACGGCTCTGGAGAGGATTTAGCTAATTTATCAACTTCTTCATTAATCTCTATTCCCTTTTGAGCTAGTGCCCAAATGAATGTAATTGATTGAGCTATTTGGAGGCACTGATGTAAAGTTGAACATAAATTTACTATTATCGTATTGGATTTTCTATCAATATTTTGGATGCTTTTTAGGACTGATAAGCTGTCTGTCAGGATGATATAGTTTTCTGTTTCAGAAACCCAGTTTTTTAACGCAGTCCATATGGCTATAGCTTCAGATGTGAATATTGAAATCATTTCTTTCAGTATGTGAAATTTTGTCGAACTTTTTTCTTAGGGATCAAAATTCCGATTGATGTTTGATTAGTGTTTTTTGAGAACAATCTGTTGCTATTATGATATTGTTATTATATTTTGGCTGAATGTAATCATTTAACATATTTTGTACTTTGTCATCTTGAAGTGAAGTGAAATGAAGTGAATGTTGAGTTTAGTGGCGCAAGCGCAAACTTAGGCCAAGCTGCGCCAAACACTTGTTAAAAAAAGTCATACTTATATATATGTATAATTTTAAAAATATATATGTTTAAAAGTATATGTACACACATATATACATGCATACATACATATAATATATTAAAAATTCAAAGAAACATACAAATCAAATCAAATGTAAAGATCCAATTTTTAAAAGGAAGGCAAATAGATTTTCGTGGGGAGTTTCCCCCACCAAGTCAGGTAAGGTTAAAACAGATGTATGAAAGAAGGGTGATGCGATGATGGTTAAAAACGGGACAATCTATTAAAATGTGATAAACATAATATGGGACTTTACAGGAAGGACATTCTGGATCATTTTCACCCAACAGAAGGTGCCTGAGCGTAAAACGAGTATGACCAATGCGAAGTCGAGTCAATCGGACATCATGTCTTCGCACTGGTAGTGTTGCACCAATAAGATGTGGAAGAATGAATGGTATGCAGTTTGTTGAGGTTTTGTTGATCCCAAGTCTCTTGCCATATATGATGAATATAGGTCTGCATATAAGTCTTTAAATCCTGGTAACTGACAGGTTGCTGCATGTGATCAGACATGGATCTTGCAGCGGTATCAGCTTGTTCACTATCAAGTATACCCACGTATCCATGTACTCAGGAAAAAATTATAACAAAACCCTTTCTTTCTAATTTTCGCAGAAGAATAAGTATTTCTATTACAGTAGGGTGTCTATGCTCTGTTAAAAAAGTGTAAGGACTATAGAGCACTCATGCTGTCAGTGTACACACAAAAATGACGGTGGTAAGAAATTAATATATGTTGAAGTGCGTCAAGAATGTCAGACAATTCAGCACTAAAGACCGACATGGAATTGTGTAAAGTAAAACTAAAAATGGTATTGTTAAAAACAACACCACACCCAACATGTCCTGCAGTCTTCGACCCAACCGTGTAGACCAGTGTTTCTCAAACTGTGGGGCGCGCCCCCCTAAGGGGCGCGATGACCTTACGAGGGGGGCGCGAGCATATCGAAAATAAAAGATTTAGAAAATAATTAGTTTACTGGAATGAATTAAAACAAAATACTTTCAGACATAATAAAAAATACATTTTTACTCTGATATAATTTATAGGCGCGCGATATTAAGTCAGCAAAAATAAAAACTTCAATACCTAATTAGTTATCTTTGATCCAATAACCAAATAAAAAAACTTTTATTTGATTTGCTGTAATCCCATGATGAGATATTTTTTTATTACGCTTTTTTTTAACCTAACATACTACTCTTTCAGAGAAAAAACAGATCCCAGACCCAGAATAGAAAAAAAATTAGGAACATAAAAAGTTCATCACTGTCATTATTTTTGAAATACTGCACATTATAGCTGTAATCTGTTTGACCTTCTAAGTTATTGGTACAGTTAGTTATGACCCCTCTCTTATGTGTTCTCTGTTGCGCTTTTTCCCATGCAAAAGAGTTTTATATTTGGAAAACCACGGAGAGCACTGTAACGTCGTGTATAGCTAGTCATCAGTAAATTTTTTTGTACAGCCTAATATGATATAAAAATATTGTTTATTAGCTAAACAGTTTGTTAGTGAAGTAATATTATTTAGTCTACATGCCAAGTCCATATGCCAAGCCGGTGTAGTCAGTCTATTCTATTCTCAACGCCACCGGCGTTCATCGTCTTTTTCACTCCAATCTCCGGACTCAACCCTTTTCTGCATGCAAGGCGGGTTCCTCTCTCTATCTCTCTCCCCGACTCATTTTCTTCTCTTTTTCCGTCTCCTACTCTCCCTCTCTCCTTTTCCGTCCTTCCTTTTCGTTCTCTCCTCTTCTCTCCTGAAAAAGAACCCTTTTAAACACCAGAGGTGTGTTCATAACACGCCCCTCGTCCCTTCTTATTGGCAGGTCACAAAAGACTCTTGGCCTCTCTCGTTCTATTTGCGCATCACACGCCAAAACACACCCGGGCCGTCTGGCCCAAGGCGCCATAGTTCCTTGTACAACATCTGGACACACTTGTCCATCACGCCACCTGGTTCTTGTGTGTATCCCCGTCACTCAACACCAGAAAAGACGACATGATTATTTTAAGATAGGCTTCGCCTATTTTCAATGGGGCGGCGGCTCTACTTTACCATTATGGCGACCCGTCTGTCCGTCTTCACTCCTTGAGTTCAGACAATAAACAATGGCCCCATGGCCACGTGCACTGGTCATTTTACAGCTGGTGGATCGTAAAAATTCAGGGACAATCGATGGGGTCGTACTTGTCCTTGAACAGCTGGTGAAACCATAACACTTATCGTGAATCGAAAGATGGGGATTCGCAACCATCGACGATGTCACAGCACACACACACACAAGCACATGAAGGATTACTTGGCCAAGACATTTTTATAAATATTCTCAACATATAAAGCATAACGAAAAACGTGCCACAAAATTTTTTTAGCAGTAACATACATACTATCATAATGAATACAATTTTTACCCGGAAGTGGTCGCGCGGGACACACAGATTACGAAATCGTTAATTCTGGCAAAACTGTTTATTTGTTACTAAAGAAAAATTGAAAAGTCCTTGAAAGTAGGTAAGTAAACTTTCTCTTAGTTAAATCATTGACTGGAAACATTATTTGTATCGTGTACAATAAAATAATTATAAAAAAAAAGGATTGGGGTGACTAAATAACCCCGACCGTATCGAGTGCGTGCCTGCTCCCGGGTTAAAACATGTTGAAGTCTTTTCGCTTTAAATATTAAAAATAATTCAATTATTCTTCATCGATATTTATATTATTGATCATTATTTAACATCAGTGGCGCACACAAGGGGGAGGGGGTCCGCCTCCCCCCAAAGCCCTTGATTTTTTCCCGATTGATTATAATTCTAAGTTTATAGTACGCAAAATTGAATTAAGTACTTGTTATTAATGATTAATTTTATTAATTAATGCTAATTATTTATTCAAGAATTAGTTTTTTACTGTGTTCGACAAAATCAAAAGGAACCTGATATAAGATTGGTGAACTTTCGACCCCGGACCCTCATTGAAAAATTCCTGTGTGCGCTACTGTTTAACATCAATTATAAATGCTAACTCTGTGAGGCTTAAAATTACAATTCGCTTAAAACTAATTATAATTTGAGCAACCATTTTTAAAAAAACAATTTTACGTTTTTATAAACATTGTCGAGCACTTGGCTTTGCTTCCCTTACAATTCAGCTATTATATCAATAATGTTTTATTTTCTTATAAATGAACTCGTGCAAAGAGAGGGCACTTCAGCCGGTATACTTTTAATTTATCAGTGCTGCACAGAATATTTTATAACTAATTAATTAATACTAAATTAAGAACAAGTTTAATAAGTATTAATGACGTCCATAAGCTTGTTTTGGAAAGCAAAGTTTTTATAAGGAATGCTTATGATTAGAAATTGACCCCCTGAGTTCTTTTTCTATATTTAGCAGATATCTATATTTTGTCTTCTAAACAGCTACCGCATTTTGCAATATGTTCAATTTAAAAATTAGAGAAAGGAAAAATAACATAATAATTATCCTATTATTTTTTTTTATTTATTTTGCTTAAAAGTAGTATACAAAATTTAATACTTATGTTACTAATTTGTATGGTTTATAATTAAGATCGCCTATTGTAGCTTTAGCGTCAAAGTGCATTATTATTGCATTCAGTACATTATTAATGTATAAGAGGGGGGCGCGAAAAAAATTGTGATTGAAAAGGGGGGCGCCAGTATTGAAAGTTTGAGAAGCACTGGTGTAGACTGGTATGTATTTAGAATACTTATTACGATGGAAAGAAAAGAGTTGCTGATAAATAACATCCGCAGTGCTGAAACGGGTCATAGCCTGAAAAGGGGTTGTGATAGTTAAAAATTTGGATGTCCCAGGGTGGAAAAGCAAGGATATTATTTTCCTGGATATTTATTTTATTTAAGTGGGCATCACATTTAGAACAGCCTTAGCTCTTTCCGAAAAAGGTTTGATGTTAAATTAACCGTCTTCATATAGTCGGGTGAGACCAATGGAGAGAGAAAATGGTTTTAATGGATGAGAAGAAACATACATGGCACGAATAAAATAATTTGCCCTTAATTGCCTCCGCCTTAGTTCAAAAGCTGGTTGATGGAATACCACATACAAGCTGGTAACAGGTGAAGTTCTAAAGGCACCAGAGAGCAGATTCTCAGAGCAGAATGATGTATTGTGTCCAGTTGTTTTAATACAGATGCACGAGCAGAACTGTACAATACACAACCATAGTCCAAACGTGAACAAATTACTGCTTGATATACTCGGAGTAACGAAACTATCAGAGCTCCCCATAAGGTGTTTAATAGTACTTTTAAGATGTTGAGGGATCGTTCACACTTCTTCCGTCAATTTTTGGAAAGTCAATTTACAGTCAAATATTACTCCGTGGAAACGCACCTCACTAACTGCAGGTACTATGTCATCTGGAATATCCTTGTTCATGAGTATAGATGTTTATTTTGCGATTTTCGTAAATTGGAGGAGGAGGGATCCATTGAAGAACATCTTCCTTACAGATACATAATTCTTAGAGCAGGATGATCGTGTTTTGAAAAATACTGATATCTTTTTCTCCATATTTTTAAAAAATGTTATTTATATCCCAAAATAATCTTGCATTTGGTGACAAGTTTTTTAATGCAATTTGTTTAGTTATAAATTTTTGACAAATAAATTATGGCGATTATTAATACTTCCATTCATAGGCTCAGCTCTTAACAAATCTAACGGGATGTTTCATGGGAGACCTAGGCTATACGTAAAGCAGCATTGTAAATCGGTTCTAGTTTTTGTCTAGCTATTGCTAGAAAAGGAAAAAAGTTGACTTCCATAGTTAAATATAGAACGGATTGTAGCATTAATAATATTTAAAAGATGATTGGATCTTTTTCCTTTTTTCGGAGAAGATAAGGCTTTAATTGCATTTAAATATTTGAATCCTTTCTGATGTAGGTAATTAATATGATTTTCCAGGTGATATTGGGGTCGAAGATGATACCCAGGATTTTCAGACTCTTCACTTTAGGAATAGGTTTGTCGCATATTTTAAGTAAATTGAGGTATTGTGCTTCGTTTTCTGGAAGAGTTAAATTGGATTGCTTTTTTCTGGAGAGGGGGACAATTTCCATTTTTTACACCAGACTAAAATTTTATTTAAAGATTCTTGCATTTCGCCTATTGTTTTATTCCAATTTGTACCACTATTATAAAAAAATATGATATCAGCATAGACCAGAAAATGGTGATTTCGTGTTGAACTTCAAAATATCTGCCATATAAATCATAAAAAGGAAATGACTTAAGATACAACCCTGGGGTACACCATAATTACTTTTAACGATTTTTGAAAAAAAATGTTCCTACATTTGATTTGAATTGTTCTCTGATGTAAAAAGTTTTGTATCCATCGTAGCAATCTACCACAGTATCCAACTTTGTTTAATTTAGAAACAAGGCCATTTGGCCACACTGAGTCATATGCTGCTTTAGTATCTAACGCTACCATAATAAAATATTCTTTGTGATCTCTAGCCAGTATAATGTCATGTTGTTATTGAAGTAATGTATTAATGCTGCTTCTGTGAGAGTAAAAACCATGATGATTAACATGAAAAAATCTGTTTTGAAAACTGAAATCTAGCATTCTATGTAGAATCATTCTTTCTAATAATGTGACAATTACTGAAGCAAGAGATATAGAACGGTATGACGAAACTCCCTTGTTATGTTTCTGAGGTTTTATGAAACGTAAAATAATTGCATGGATACCGATCTTTTGGAATTTGACTTGAAGACCAACTGTCATTAAAGGATTTCAGGAGATTTATTGCTTTGATGGGGAGATGGTTTATTGTTTGGAGAGAAATTTTATCATGTCCTGGACTGCTGTTCTTTTGATGAGATATTGCTATTTCTAATTCTTTTAAAGAAAAAGGTTAATTAATATCCTGGATATTGTCCGGAATAGAGATATTTAGAATACTATCGTTGTTTTGCTTTGAGTAATATTGTAAAAAACAGATTGCTTGGGATTATTCGTTTGTTAATATAGTTCCGTTATTTTCAATAATATTAAATGAAGAATAGTTAGGATTTGTTCTATTTTTGATTATTCGGATTATTTTAAAAAGAACTTTAGGAGAGAATATTTTTTCACATGTTTTGTGCCGAAAAGTTTCTTTACAGGCTTTGATTGTTCTCTTACTTCTTTATATTTTATCCAGTCTTTTTCTACAAAGTTTTCCCTTGCTTTATTAAGGAGTTTTCTTTTTTTTTTTGCTCTTAAATGCCCGCATGCTGCTGTCCACCTTGGAGCTCTTGAACTGATCTGTTTTTTTCCCCTGATTCTTGAGATAATATTTGAGTTTTTTTAATTTCTTTTATAATATCTATATTTATGTTTTCATTTAAATTTAAATTTTGTTGAATAATATTGATAAATTTGTTCCAATTTGTTTTTTGTTTAAAATTATTAGTTGATGAGCTGTTTGCTCTTTTGTAATTAATAATTAAAGGGAAGTGGTCACTTCCAAAATTATCGGTATTTGTGGACCAGGATAAATCATAATTTAAATCTATAAATGCTAAATAAAGATCTATAGATGTAAAAATTCCCGATGAATTGAGATAAGTTAGACTTTTATCGTGTAATAATTTTAAGTCATTTTCAATAATCCAGTCAAAAATCTTTTTCCCAGAAGCACTGGAAATTTTTGATCCCCATATCTCTTGAGATGCGTTGAAAAATCTCCCAATATCAAACTGTGATAAACAATACATAATGCTATTTTAGATAAATTGATGTTTTAAAGTTACCCGGTGGGATTAATATATATTAAAAATTGTGATAGCTTTAAATCTATATGAACATTGACAATTAAAATTTCTAAGTCTTCACTAATTTCTGAGAATATTTTTTTATTGCGCTAATATCTTTATTTAAAACTATCATTAACTCTCCTCCTCTTTTGATTTCCCTATCAATTCTGAATATATTGTTATTAGGAATTGTGAATATAACATTTGGATGTAACCAAGTTTCTTGAATTATTAAAATACTTGCTTTTTGAAAAATTGGCGTGAATTGATTGATTGAATATTAACGTCGCACTGTTCAGCTACACGAGGGCTTTTGGCGACGGACCACGTAATTTTGAACCATGGTCAAGTGACGTGGACGACACCTGAGCTGGCACCACCCTCTCCTAACTACCACACCACACCAACGGGAGGACGTTTCAGCTCTCGACAGATTTAACGTGCATCGCTGCCCTACACGGCGGGTCTTTAGTGGTACTGGGCTCGAACCCGTGACAAAGCAAGCCACGGTCCGATACCTATACCACTCGGCTACCGCGGCCACAAAATTGGCGTGAAAAGAATATCTGATCTCGTTTTTAATTCCACGTGCATTCCATTGGATTATGTTCATGATTTAAAACGGGAAAAAAAGGTGCGATTCTACGAATTAGTTTAAAAATTCGAAAAAAGAAAGTAGATTAATATTGAGTTTTTAGCGAGAAAAAAATATAAGAAAATTTGATTATTTATTTAAGTTCCTTTATTTTTTTCTACTAAACTATCTAATGCATTTCCTCTCTGTTCTGATATTTTCTTGAATATTTTTACTTTTTCATTCTGTTTTCTATTTATGAGACAATCATCATCTTTTGGAATTGTTATATTGGATGCAACTTTTTTTAAGGTAGATTCCATGGTATTTATTAGGGAAGAAAAGCTCAAATTAATTTGTGCTACCATGTTATTCAGTTCTGTCGTGAAGCGTTGTACTATATGTTGTAATTTCTTTTCAAATATGTTATTGTTTTCTTCAAACTTCAACTCCATTTTCGCAAACTTTTTTTCAAGATTTTCTATTTTCTCTGTTTGATCATTATAGGTTTTGGCCGAGTATGATGTTTTTTTCCCTTTGGAATTTCTCAACTGATTCGTTTCTCGAGATTTTTGTTGCTGTACTTTAATTTTTAAGATTTCAATTTCTTCTTGATATATTTTGCAATCTTTATCGTTAGCTTCATGCTCCTCTCCACACACAAGAGCTACATTTTGTTTTGCTTTTATTTCTTTGCAATCCTTTTTAGAGTGGTTTAGTGAGCAAATAAGGCATTTTATTGAGCTTCTACAAAATTTTTGAATGTGCCCAAATTTCCAACAGTTTGTGCATTGCCTAGATTTTTCATAGAGGTTAGTTGTAATCATTTCAAATCCTATTGGAACTCTTTCGGGAATATTGCATACAATTTGGGTAACTTTAACTGTTTTGATAGATTTAAATCCAGATTCGGTTTTTTTGTTAAAACGTTTGATATCAAAAACTGCATAAATGTAATTTTCTAATTCCGATTTTATGTCATCTATTGTATATTTTGTGTCTATTCCTTGTATTTTATAACTACTGGTTAGGCCAATGAAGGACAATTGTGTACCTATTTTTATACCATTAATTTCTTTAATTTTTAAAGCTACCTTGGGTAGTCCCGCAATTATTTGTTTTAATTATGATCTTGCCGTTTCTTGTTTTGCTTATACTCAGAATACTTTTTTAATGGTGAACGCTTTCATTATACTTTCTTTTAGTTTAAGTGGATTACCATTCTGAAAGTTACTTTCTGATTTAAAGAAAATTGTAATATTTGGACTCGTATTTAAATTTTGTCTTTCCGCAAACTTGGTCAATAATTCTCTATATCTGTTAAGTTCATCTATATTTATTGAAAGAAAGTTTATAATTTCCATTCTCTACCTCCATATTATTATCTGGGTGAGGGTAGTCACCCATTTTGTCTTCCCAATTCCAACACTCAAACTTGTATAAATACACTATCTTGTGTAAATACTTAAATTAAAAGCTCTTATCCGAAGATAGAATAAAAGTTATATGTGAAATAAATTTCAATACAAAACAAAAATTCAAAACGATCTCACCCGCTCGAATCCGCTTGAAAAGTCAAACTTATTCAATACTTTTAGTACACTCTCCGAACGACACCTAATCAAAAGTCTCATTTACATCAAAATTGTATGTAAAGGGATGATGAAAATTATGATTGAATATTAGGTCGCGAGTATAGAAAGTTTCAGAAGAACTGTTATAGCTGACGGCTGTTTGAGTAAGTGACACGATTTAAAGTTACACCAAATAATATCAAACTAAATCGGGCAATTGTGTTGGAATATTGAGCACTTTTCCGTTTTTAACAAACATATCTTTCCTCTATTAGCGTTTTCTCCTTATATTATTAGAGTTCAAACTTTCTTTATATATGTTTATTTTTTGTATATTGTATATAAAATTCCAATCGTTAATATAATATATTTTTTTATTGATCCACTCAGGTTCAAATACATTTTTTATACTTGTGAAGGATAATACAGTTTTTTTTTAATATAAGCTAAAGAACAGACCAAATTAATATTCCAACAACCTATATAAAAATGAAAATTTTTCGTAGCGTCCCTGTAGAGCAACGGATATCGTAATAGACTTTTTATTCCAAAGGTTTGTTATGGGTTCGACTCCTAGCTGGAATGACATAATTTCTAAAAATGTGTTTAATTAATGAATAAAAAGAGAAATAAATATAAAAATTATAGTCCAAAATGCGTTATACAGAACAGAAATTGACTTTCTATTTTGCTACTTAATAGTCCAACTCCCATATATATATAGTGGCCGCGGTAGCCGAGTGGTATAGGTATCGGATCGTGGCTTGCCTGGTCACGAGTTCGATCCCAGTACCACTAAAGACCCGCCGTGTAGGGCAGCGATGCACGTTAAATCTGTCGAGAGCTGAAACGTCCTCCCGTTGGTGTGGTGTGGTAGTTAGGAGAGGGGGTGCCAGCTCAGGTGTCGTCCACGTCACTTGACCATGGTTCAAAATTACGTGGTCCGTCGCCAAAAGCCCTCGTGTAGCTGAACAGTGCGACGTTAATATTAAATCAATCAACCCATATATATATATATATATATATATATATATATATATATATATAAGGGTGTTTTTTGAGAGGTATAGAAATTTAAATTGCAATAAAACAAGGATGTAATATTCGATTGACATGAATTTTTTTTATTCGAAAGATAAGCTTGTGGCATTACATTTGAAATATGATTTCTGGCATAGGATTGCCAAAGCTGGCTCGAATGTAGTCCAATCTGGACGTCCAATTTTCGATGACTTTTTCCAACATTTGTGGCCGTATATCGGCAATAACACTGCGAATGTTGTCTTCCAAATGGTCAAGCGTTTGTGGCTTATCCGCATAGATCAATGACATTACATAGCTCCTTAGAAAGTAGTCTAGCGGTGTTAAATCCCAAGATCGTGGAGGCCAATTCACAGGTCGAAAACGTGAAATTAGCGGTCACCAAACGTGTCTTTCAATAAATCGATTGTGGCACAAGCTGTGTGACATATTGCACCGTCTTGTTGGAACCACAGCTCCTGGACATCATGATTGTTCAATTCAGGAATGAAAAAGTTAGTAATCATGGCTCTATACCGATATCCATTGACTTTAACGTTGTGGCCTTCATTGTTTTTGAAGAAGGATTCCACCAGACCATAAAGCGCACCAAGCAGTCAAGTTTTTCTGGATGTAACGGTGTTTCGACATACACTTGTGGATTAGCTTCACTCCAAATGCGGTAGTTTTGTTTGTTGACGTAGCCATTCAACCAGAAGTGCGCTTCATTGCTAAACAAAATTCGCTTATGAAAATCGACCATTATTTTCGAAATGAAATTGCACAATTTGAAAGCGTTGCTCAGGCGTGAGTCTATTCATAATGAATTGCCAAACCAAAATGCGAATAAATCACTTGACAGCTGTTAAATCGGTCGCCATCTTGAAAAGTAATGCCAACTTAAACATCTATACTTGAAAAAACACACTATATATATATATATATATATATATATATATATAATTTATATATATATATTCGTATTAACTGTGATTATTTAATAAAAAGTAACAAAATAATTTTTTCTTTGTTGACCTAAGACGGAATTGAATTAAAATTGTTTTTTTTATAATATTTATTTCACTTATATTCTTAAAACTGCTTTAGTCTTCTCGCATTGCTTTCTACTAATTGATTTTAGCAGATTTCCTCTATTACACTGAGCATGAGGTACCAGATTATGCTACTCATGTATTTCCAGTTCAAATATAGTTTCCTATTGCAGTCTAGAAGCAACTAATGATGCGATGTTTATCCTTAGATATGCATCTTAAATATCTTATAGCGTAAAGTCTGTATTGGCACATTTTAGAGTGTAAGGTGACTGGTCAAACATCGACTACTTTTGGAGTGTAAGATGAAGATCCAGAACTTCTTATTCTAATTTTAATTGTTCTCGTCAAGCTTCTAAGATCAGCCTTTGCAAAGCAACCAACTTTGAATGAGATTATTTATATATTTTCTACCGATATAATAAATTTGACACTACACTTTTATCGCTTGAAATTCTACGCATTAGAATGTCTTCGTGAATATGCGTGATTGTCAGGTAATGGTCTTTAGGATATATATCACATTGAAAGAGTACGTAGTATAGTTTACCAATTTAACTTGATAATAGGGCCTATACAGTAAAAATGAACCGTTTTCATTTAAAAATTGTTGAATGACAATTGAACTAAATTACTATTTTTCAAGTTATATTTTGCAGCGATCAGATATTCGAGATTTACTTTGATGTAATCTTTTATTACAAAAAATATCATATTTTTTGAGTTTTCAGATATTAATTTAAGTTATGTTATCTATGATTATAAATTATTTGATATCAAGAGTTTTGTATATAGAGGATATCTGAAAAGTTTCACCATCATACCCCCCATTTACAAGCAATTCTGATTTTGCCTATAAAATTAGTTCAATCAATCAACCAAAAATACCAGTAGTTGTCTTAAAAAAAGAAACGTAAATTCAGTTGGATAAATCAATTTCCTATTAAAGCCGACGAGCCAATATCATATACTTTTGTGTCAGAGAATAATGAACATAAAATTACTAAATGTTTTAAGAGGACGCGGTACGATTTAAACAAAAATCTTTGATTTTATGGTTTTTACAGTTTTTTTCCTTGTAACCTATGTATATGCAGTACGTAAGACAGAATATTTACTCAAAATATCACAAAAAGCAATCCATTTAATTTTTTTTAAAAAAATTAAAAATTTATGAGGTAATTTTAAAACGCAACTCTTCGTTCAATAATTGACGTACACACAGTAAATTTAATTTACATATTTGTCAAACCATGTACAACAAAAGTTGGTATGGGTTTGGGGATAGCATGATTCAAATGCCTAAAAAAAAATTTTTATGAATTATGAAAAAAATCCCTAAAAACGTATAAATTCTAAGTTCAAATATTTTTAAAAAAATAAGTATTGCTTTGATTCAAAAATACATACAAGCTTTTGTTATATATATTAATAGCAATCTATAAAAAAAATTCAAAACATTTCATGCAATAGAAAAAAAGCCTTAGCATTTTAAATGAAAGAAAACAAACGATTTTTTTGTTCAGAGATAAATCAATTTAAAGTTTTTATTTACTGTAAAGAGATATATATATATATAAGTGCAATAAAATTACTAAAAATTACTGTATGTACTACATGCACATGATAAAAGTTTTATAAAGTTATTATATGAAAATTATAATTTTATATGTTTAAAATTTAAAATTTTCAGTACCTTACATTTTTAAAAAAATGCGATAAATAACATACGAACCCATTTCACGATGATTTCAAAATAATTCTAGTAAACATCTTCATATTTTTTTTTTACATTTATGTTTAAAAAAACCCAGGACTATATGTAATCCCTTCTTTTTTCTTTGAATATTTTTCTTTTCGCATATTGGCTAATTTTACTTTTCGACGTGCTATGCGAAAAAAAAAAAAGATTACTTTGACGATTTACTTTCTTTTTTACGTCTGTAATCACGTGTGGCAGCAATTTTTACTGCTTCTTCACCAAGATCCAAATTAGCTGCCTTTTGTATTTCTTTTAAGGCTTTCAAAGTACCAAAGTTATACTCTGATTCCCGCCTCAGAAACAGCTATATTTACACGTCGTGATTTCGCTGAAGTTTCCTTAGAGCACTTCTCGTTGCTGTTCTGAGTCAGACATCTGGCACATCCTTTCAAAAGACTATCAAAAGCTAATCTTTGATATATTGGAACAATTTTTGTCAAATAATCTGGATTTATTGGTGTTCCAATATTAAACTTATGTGGTGCAGGTTTTTCACCTTTAGCTAAGGCTCTTCGATAAAAACACCACGAATCTTTGCCAGGAGGGCATTTCATGTGCATTGGATTTTTATCAGTCGAGATACTGTGATAAAGTGTGGCATATATGGATTTTTTCATGCCCTGAATATCTCCTTTATTTTCCAGAATAGCTTTCTGATAGTATTGCGTTAGTTTTTTTATCGTTGTTTCTTTTAGACTGCCATAAGATTTTCCTCCTAAAGTGATACCTTTAGCTCTCCAATCTTTCACAAGATTGCGTAAGCTGGTGCCTAACCTTTTGCTTACGTGATTAATACACTCCTCTTTTAAAATCTCAACGTCTGGTCCATATATTTTTAGGCTATTTAAAAATTTATGAGTTTTAGCATCACCATCAGATAACAATGTTGTGTAACGGAAACCACATGCTTCTGATCGAGACCAAATTTTAGCTGCAGCCTTCATTTCCATTGCTCCTGATGTCCCAACGTGGTTAATCTGGCAGGAATTTTTGTGGCCAGAATACCAAACATCGTATTCAGCTGTAGTTTCGCCTAATTCATTTTTCGCACTTATACATGTTGGACAGTACTTACTCATAATTTCATAGTCAATAACATATCATGTTAAAGTGTCAACTACACACCCAATACCGATTTGGGATGTGTGTCCTCGGGTCAACCATGTCCCATCAAATGAAACCGCAATATCAGTAATAGTATTTGACCCATTTTGATCCAGTTTTCTGTATGCATTTTGAACGCTGTTATGTACATAGTTCAACACAGTTTGGGAAGCAAGAGAGTATGCTGAGTTGATGTAACATTTAATTTCATTAAAAGTTTTACTTGACATCAAAGGCATATTGAGAAACATGCAAAATTTTTCAACCGATGCATGGCCCCCACTGATTGCAAGAAATGCTTGAACAGCACGAACATTCACATCGAAAGGTGTAGAAGTATTTTTTTTCAAGTCTTGGAGATGTAAAGCATTCCATTTTTTGCTCAGAACATGTTTTGCACACCAGTTTCAATTGATGAGAAAATCCATATTTATGTCCAAATTCAAGTTTTAAAGTTGACTGGTTGCAGCTACCACAAATAGTATACTTGAAAATATCACACAAGGCGTTTTTGTCAACAATTATGTAACTTGGTCCATCATAGGTATCAGCAACATTTTCTTGTTCTAGTACACTTTTTTCTTGCATAGAAACTCTTTCATTTTTAAAAATGCTATCACCACTTGAGAGTTGAGCAACATTTGAATTGTGCTCTGAAATATCCATATTGTTTTCAGTTTTTGTTTCAGTACACCATCGCTTTTGAATACTCAATTTACTTGATTTGTTTTTCCTCTTCGTACGAGGCATGTTTCACTATTAAAAATGCTGTATTTTAGAATACGTTTATACATATGATAAACTGATAACGAAAAAATAATTAGTCTTGAAAGACTTTTTTTTTTGGTTAACCGAAACTAAATATTTCAAAAATATGAAATAAAAATTAGCAGAATAAAGAATGCAGTATAGCTCAACGAATGTAAATAAACATTAAGAATGGATTACAATCTCTTCACTTTATTTCAAAATTGCTTAAATGTGAAATTAGAATTAATTAATTTGGCTAGAAAATGAATAGTGCGTCTGCTAGAGCAGAATGATGTCAGAATGTAAATTCGGACGAGCATATTAGTTATCATAACTTTATTTTTTTTTTTATTTAGAGCTCTGAAATTTTGTGGGATAATAGAGAAACGTATAAGGAATAATTTAGGCAAAAATTTTTTTTTTGATTTTTTGACTGATTTTCGTCAATTGAATCGTACCGTGTCCCCTTAAGCTAGTTTAACCCCTTACAAAGGAGTGTTTTTTCTCTAGTTCTGCAGAATGATGCCAGATCTCAAGAGACCTAGGAGAATCCTCCTAGACTCCTACAATCCCCCTTAACAATAAATTTAGTCACTTGCCGGGTGGCGAGTGACCACTAACCTTGCTAAATTCTTAATTTTTTATTTTGTAATTCTTAATTTTTATTATCTTTTAAATTCATTTTAAGTTTACTCAATTGCAACCCCACACAGGCTAGTTCTCTAGACCTCCCCTATGATATATTCCAATACTTCAGTGCAGCCAATAGAGTGCCTACTCTCGCAGTGCCATGGACCAACCACAGCAAAGCATTTTAGACATCACATAGACTTTCCCGCCAAAACCCTATAGAAGAAAATCCTCGATCTCGTAGCCACGCCCCCTTGCCACCTTCGATCCACCAATAAGGACACACTCTCTCAGGCAAGCCCAATCACACAAGGACTCAACTACAAACTCGATATGGGATAGAGGAACGCTTCGCGTTCCATTTCCCAGTGACATCCAGCGTCATCATTCTGCAGAATGCTTGGAATAATTTGGTTACTTTATTCTTTACAGAACAAATGGATCCCGGTAATTTGAACGCATTCTCAGATTGTTGTAATCTCCTAGAACAGTGGAGTCCCCCAAATATCTAGCAGCGATGGAGAAAGTTGAACATTGCGAAATTTTGTTTAATCGACAAGAAACATTACTTTCTTCAACGATATAGGAGTGGCTGTGGCAGCCGAGTGGTATAGGTAATGGACCGTGGCCTGCTTTGTCACGAGTTCGAGCCCAGTACCACTAAAGACCCGCCGTGTAGGGCAGCGATGCACGTTACATTTGTCGAGAGCTGAAACGTTCTGCCGTTGGTGTGGTGTGGTAGTTAAGAGAGGGGGTGCCAGATCAGGTGTCGTCCACGTCACTTGACCATGGTTCAAAATTACGTGGTCCATCGCCAAAAGCCCTCCTGTAGCTAGCTGAACAGTGCAACGTTACTATTCAATCAATCAACGATATAGGATTTCAATGAACTTGTTTCACATGAATTTTCTTTCGAAGGAACGGAACTTTTAGACATGTTGGCTATTTTTCAGGAAGCTGACACCCTGATGACACAAATAGACAATGTAATTGAGTATATGAAGAACAATCAAGGCTTTGTTAGGTTTCGATTGTAGCTTGGTACAAGTTTCTCCAGAGGTAACTGTGAGACTGTACTGCGGAAACTAACGATTTCATGGAATCGTTTGAAAGAATGTCTTTGTCACTCTGTGAAATAGCAAATAGTTTTGAAAATCACGTAATTGGAATTCAAGAAACGGTGCGTACATGGACGGACGTGTACAATACCACAGACTCTAATAAATGACAATATTGCGCTTAGAGTCTGTGATTTTACTTTTATTTTATAAGTCATCGGATTTTATCCCTAAATTTCATTCTTCTTTAGTACAATAACTCGCATTAATTGTTTGATAGCTCATGCATATCTTGTGGTATAGAATTTTAATATGGTTATGAAACTAACAAGACGTGAAACCCTGTCCAAATAATTTCCAATACATGGCAATCTTGTTTGTAAAAATTTATTCAAATATCATAATTAACTATATCAGTGATGTACTTGCTAAAAGCTTTTTATTAACTTGCATTGTAAAATGTTCGGGTGGAATCTTGCAAAGCAAGTTTGAATTTGATGCCTACAACCGATTGAGCTGAAATTTTGTATACACGTTTAGTTCGGATGACAATGCATGCTTTGATAATTTATATTCCAATATCTCTCAATTAGTTAAAAATATATTGATTAAAAAATTTTTACACATGTTAGAAGATTACTATACGTTATTTTACGATCCCTTGTGGCGTAGTGGTTAGAGAAGCGGATTTCAAATGAATTGCTCCGGGTTCGATACATAGGTGTTCAGTTTTAAAATTTAATTTAAATCATTTTTATTTTTTTCGAAAATTATTTCTCTTGATCAAATTTACATTTACACGTTCTTTAATGGTTTTTTTTTTATTTTTTACAAACTTTTTTATTATTTTGCAATGTAAAGTGATCGGGTGGAATCTTGCAACGAAATATTGAAGCTGATGTCTTCAACCGATTGAGCTGAAAATTTGTAACTAATGAAATTGCATGTTTTGCCCATTTATAGTCTGATATAGCAATAAGTTAAAAATAATTAAAGTAATTTGTTCGGGTGGAATTTTACAATTCAATTTTGAAGAGATGATGCCTTCAACCTATTGAGCTGAAATTTTGTGTACACGTTTAGTTCGGATGACAATGCATGTTTTGATTATTTATATTCCAATATCGCAATTAGTTAAAAAAAGATATTGATTTAAAAAAATTTACCCATGTTAGAAGCTTTCCCTCCTTCTACGATCCCTCGTGGCGTAGTGGTTAGAGAAGCTGATTTCAAATGAATTGCTCCGGATTCAATACCCGGGAGCTGAAAGTTTTTAAATTTACTTTTAAATCATTTTAAGCTGTCTTCGAAAATTATTTCTCTTAATCAAATTTAAATTTCCACGTTCCTTAATGTTTTTACAAGCTTTTTATTAACTTGCAGTGTAAAATGTTCGGGTGGAATCTTGCAACGCAATTTTGAAGCTGATGCCTTCAACTGACTGAGCTGAAAATTTGTATACACGTTTAGTTTGAATGGCAATGCATGTTTGGCCATTTATATTCCGATATCGCTATTAGTTGAAAAGTAATTTATGAAAGTAATTTGTTGGGGTGGAATCTTTGCAACTCAATTTTGAATCTGATGCTTTCAACCGACTGAGCTGAAATTTTGTATACACGTTTACTTTGGATGGCAATGCATGTTTTGATTATTCATAGTCCGATTTATCGCAACTAAATAAAAAGCAATTAATTACAAACCTTTTACCCCTGTTACTTTTTATTCCGCTGATCAGCTTATTGGATTGAGCTTAAAGAATTTCCTATTTTTCGTCCTTTTTTACAAAACCATCTGATTCTTTCAGTCAAACTGAGACACAAAATAATTACATAAACGAAAAGATTATCTATTTTGCTACGATACGGTTTAAATCTTTTTAAAACATAATTTTTGTTTTTTACGATTTTTTCTAAAATGAGACAAAATGGACGCGTTTTCATGAAAATGATTTCTAAATCGTACCGTATGAATTTCTTTTTTTTTTGTTTTTTCGTGTTAATGAATCGATTTTCGGCATTAAGAAAGTTCTGGTGTTTCTCTTTTGGAATCAGTTATTTAAAAAATAAAATGACAAACTTTTTTTTTTACGAGTTTTCAAAAAATACTCAAATTTTCAATAAATAATTTTAAAACTTTGTTATTTTTAAAAATAATCGCACGAAGCTTTTATTTCGTTTGTAGAAGTGTACTATCCAAATTCTGAGCAAGGATTGAAAAAATTGGTTTACAATTACGGATTTAAAATTTTTTCTTGTGTTTTTCGCTTTTAATATATTATAGTAAAAGCAAAAAAAAAATAATAATTTTATTATTTAGATTAATTTTGCTTTGTCTATTTTTGATTTGGTTTTACAGTGTGTTTACCCTCCCCTCCCACATTATCCTCTTTTTACGGCCCGAGTTTAATATATATCATATGTACGTGGCCAGTTGGGAAAAAAATTAAGCACCCCACTGAGAGATCTAGCCTGCTCAATATTAACAGGCAAACGACCTTATAACAATGATGCGTTGAAAGAGACGAACAAACTGAGAAACTTGTGTCCAGCGATAACTAAAAAGTAAAAAAAAAATTAAACAAGCTTTGATTTAAATGCTCTGAAAAGAATAAAATAAACTTTTATTTTAAAACTTTTTTTTTCTATCACCTTATAACGTCATTACACAATTTATGATATAAAAGCTTGTTACATGTGTAAATAAACAAGCAAAATAAATAACTTGATCCGATTGATTTTATTTTTAAAATTTTGAAACTAAGTAAGTACGAATACTTAAATCTCATGACAAGCTTTTATATCATAAATTGTGTAATGACGTTATAAGGTGATAGCAAAAAAAGTTTTTAAAAAAAAGTTTATTTTATTCTTTTCAGAGCATTTAAATAAAAGTTTGTTTTAAAAAAAATATTTTTAATTTATTTCCAATTTTTGGAGAATGAAATATTTTAAATTGAACATATTAAAATCATTGGATCGGATCGTATGTACGCTTTCATTCTCCTTTTTAAAAATGTGTTTTTACGAGACCATATACTGTTACCAATGTGTTGACTGTTTTATGCGAATAAATATTTTTGTTTAGATTGACATTGTGTTCGTTCTTTTCGTGTTATATCTTTCTTTATACTTTGATTTATATTTTTACTTTTTAAAAGAGTAGTAGCAAACTAAATTTTTCTTGCGGGGAATCTGGATTTGAAACCACAACTGTTTAAAAATTAAGTGTGTTTAATATTGAACTCTGCAAATATTCTTTCAGAATTGTGCCTAGACGATATATTTTTACAAACCGACCTTAATTATATATTGTACAGGTTCATCACAGAGAGAGATCATGAACTGATTTATTTACTTATAGTGTATTCATGTAATGTTACAATTAAGTGTCAATAAATAATGTATATTAACATGAGTATGTTTATATTAAATAAAACTGTCCGATAAGAATTTTCTGCTTCGTTATGCGAGAAATTTTCATGAAAACAATTTACTTTGTTCTACTATAAAATATTTTTATTAAAAAAACTATTTATTTAAACATGTTTCTTAATTTATTTTAAAAAAGTCAAATTCAAACCTGGGGGTGGTCAGGGGCCTCCCACCTCTCTTCACCTTCCACCAACGACACGATAGAACTTGCGGCTTGACGGCTATTTAGAGTACCCCCATGCCGCAAAGGCACTATCTATTTACAAACATCCATGTCTTCTCCGGGATTTGAGCCCAGTCCCTACGGCATCTCAGTCAGCGTCGCTAACCAGTATACCGGTTGGGCGACTAACTAAAAAAAGACTGAAAAAAAGATTATGCTAAAAAATTTAAAAATACTTCAAACCTAATTTTTAAACAAGGATAATGCAAAAATATAATAAAAGTAAATATAATTTCAGATATAATTTCACACACAAGAAGTAAGCATATCAAGCATACGAAATTTACACACTGATGCAATACGCGGGGAAATGTGAGTATCCTCGTCACGTGATTCCGACTTGGAGTCTCATTGTCGTGAAGGAACCTCATCGGCAATGAACCTAGTAGTTTAAACAGGGACCGTACGAGAAAAACGACAACTTAACTGCTGGCCCACTCCCCTCCAACATGAGAATTTTAAGACCCAACAGATTAAGTATGGATCAGCTTCTCTCACAGGTAAAGTCGCCGACTTTACCATACCGGATATAAGTTCCCGACTACTCGTCAACTATGGCTAATAATTGGTCGTTCATCAAGCATTAAAGATCTTGCAAACGGGAAGCCTCGAGCAAAAGGTTTGGTTTGAAAATTCACTATAGAAATCAGTTATCTACTTGTCATAGTCGTGAATTCTAGCAAGTGCGGTATATATATGAGAGTATTAAGTTCGCGCGCGCGCGATTCCTGTGCCAATATACGTGGGTGCCTAGTGATCAAGGAAATGAACTCGTGGCTGGTGTTCGAGACTAGTACCGCTGTTGACCCGCCTTATAGAGACAGTCGATGCACGTTAAATATGTCGAAGCTCCAAGGTCTTCCCGTTTGTGTGATGTAGAATTAAAAAGAGGGGTGTGCTAGTCCAGGTGTCATTCTCGTCATATGCCCGGTGTTCAGTCCATCACCAGAATCCCTAGAGTAGCTGAATATAGTGACTTTAATTTCCACTCACTCACTCAGACATGAACCTTGTTAAACAGAAAATCTAGCATTGTTCTAGTGCCGTATTTTATATCTATACGGAAAAAAGAATAGTATACAAATGGTACGCGTTCTTTAAGGCTAGCTTTGTTTAATGAAAAATAATAGGACCCTAATTCGAAATATGTGTTCAGATATAAAAGTATTTTTTTAAAACCTTATTTTATTCTGGCTTCAATAATACTGTAGAGAATCATTTATTTTATCCTACACATTATTATCTGAATTTATCCATTTTAGGAAATAAAAAAAAAACGACATGAGGCCAAATCAGGTGAAAAGTAGGATCGCCATCACAGTTATCTTTTTTGCTTGTCAGAAACAGTTTAAGGCTGTCGTAGGCTATTGTTACAGAATAAGACCTAAATTCGGAATATTTTTTTCAGATATAAAAGCACTCAAACATAAAAATTACATTCTGGCTTCACTATCCTGTAGAAGAATCACTTTTATCCGATTTGACACATTTTCACTTGTATAAAATGTGTTTCTCATTTTACTCCTATACCATTATGGTAAATAAGCTCTCCCTTTACTTGTTAAGAGGAAAACTGTTCATGAAATCTTTTGTAAACACTATATTATAAAAAATGTATGAGAGAGGAGTTACAATGTCACGAATTTTTATTAAAATTTTCTGTCCAAAAATGTGCTCACGATAAGTTTAAGCTCTCGTACATATGTCAAAAACCGCCTTAACTTCAAGTATGTTAAGGCGAGGTTTTGTTATGCTAATAATTCCTACAGACCATAGCGCCATCATTAGATCTTTAAGTGGTACTTCGTTTTCAATCATATATCATGAATATATTCTAAACCAAAACTGTTTATCCCCGAAATATGTGTTAAATTCAATTGTAATAAGGTTTTACATTTGTTTTTAGTTGCTTATTTTGTTTACATAAAACCGCAAAAGAGTAGTTCAGGAACCATCAAATATTGTATATATTGATAAGTATTATATGTTGTTGTTTCTTACCCCAAATGGTGTAGCTGCTCAAATAAGATTTCCTAAGACCTCGTCAAAAGTAAAACTGAAGCAATTATGAATATCACTGGGATAGGCCTAATCTGCCTGGCGCCTAATACGCTTTGGAAAAAATTTCCAGCCTTGTTGAAACGATTTGATGTGGCTACTAAAAAGGCGTGTTAGATTCGTCTGCTGATCCCTAAGAATATTAAGTTAATTAAAACAACAAGGTCTTTTTTCCCAAAATACCAAGGGTGATCAGGGGGTATACTATAAAGTGCATTTTACTCTATCCTTTTAATAGAGGTCAGTTCGGTAAAAGTAGGGCAAATATCAACCCACAGGTTGTCGGAATTTACAGACTTGGACAGTCTATCGGCTATCACGTTGCCATTCAATCCAAAATGAGAGGGGACTCATTGCAAGTATATAGTGTCTAAAAGACAGTCGAAGCACAATCTCCAGAATATTTAAGCTTGGCAGAGCCCCCAACAGTTGTCCAGCAAAAAAGGTACCGTATAGAAGCAAGCCTGTCTGTTAAGATAAGTATTTTTAAATGTTGAATTGTAAGACTAATCGACATGTTCAAATAAGGATAAAATCCAATCACTATTTTTTTTACAAGTAAGCTGCTGTAGTAATGAAATGCCCAAAGAAATGTTATTTAGAAATATGCCCGAACAATCGGTATTTAATGAGAGTACTAGAAACATTTTATCCACAATTGATTGATTGATTGAATATTAACGTCGCACTGTTCAGCTACACGACGGACCACGTAATTTTGAATCATGGTCAAGTGACGTGGACGACACCTGAGCTGGTACCCCCTCTACTAACTACCACACCACACCAATGGGAGGACGTTTCAGCTCTCGACAGATTTAACGTGCATCGCTGCCCTACACGGCGGGTCTTTAGTGGTACTGGGCTCGAGCCCGTGACATACCTGCCATGGTCCAATATCCTAACCACTGGTCTACTGCAGCCGCATTTTATCCACAAAGAGATGCCTGTTTGATAAGATTACTAGTGTTAAAATGTAGATGGTAAAGCCAATGATGGTGAAGTTTTGTTGAAGATAAGTTTTTACTGGCGACTAAAGTCAATCGGAAAACAACGTATATGTAACGATAGGTGTTCCCACAGTATTGAAGCGAAACCGAAGTAATGAAGCACCGAATTCATTGTGGCATCTATATAAACATTGCTAAACCCATGCAGCCCCCTATTAATACTTAAACCAATTATTTGTATTGGTTGTTCAATGTAACTAAATTCCCTTATCTAACTTTTAAGCAGTTACAATTTGAAATCCAAGTTTACACTGGAAAATAAATTATTTCTGATATGTTTACGCAACTAAGTATCAAATTAATAACAAATACCAAAGTTATCAGAAAGACATTACAAGAAAATAACGTACACAACGTCATTTATAGAAAAATATTTATTCATTTAAAATAAATCAATATATAATAAAAATTACAGGGTCTTGGAAAAATAAAGAATTTAAATAAGACAAACAAAAGTTACTTCAAATTCTAAAGCAATAATTACAAAATACATTTTAAAATACGAAACTCGAAATTATTTTATTGTCAAATAGTTAAAAAAAAACAAGTATTCATAAAATATTTATTATCATACTTTGACATTAGTTTTTACCGTAAAATACTCGAATATGCAAAATAATTTTGGCAGAGGTAGGTCTACTGTTATTTTGATAAGCTTATTTGTCAATATGCTCAAAAACGAGATTGAAAGAGTAAAGATGTTCAATGACTCATTGAAATGAATTAATAAAAATTGTAAATTATGCAATCAATCAACTGAGTCAGTCGCACTGTGTAATTTTGTTAGTACGTGCATTGTCTTTAATTCCAGTTATGGCATTTTCAAAGTGATTTATGGTAATGCAGATTAATAAAACCATTGTTTCAAACAATTCGATAAGATTGTTGGTTACCCTCACCTGGCTTCGGCAGTCTTTGGATATATTAAGTGAAGCAATGATTTCTAGATGGTTCTTAGTCGAGCCATGTACGTGTCTCATACGTTTTATTAATTTTATGTCAGCTTGGCATCAAAATTTGAGTTTCGTGAAAATCGGCTCTCATCTTTTCAAGTTTACTTACTTCTGTCAAAAAGGTTTGTGTAGCAAAATAAGTTAAAGCAGAATTCACTAAAGAAAATAATTTATCTTGTCGTCTCCAAAGGATTTTCCATTTTTCAATATTCTCCACTACACATAGGATTTTTGAACTCCATTGAACGAAAATATCAGAATTGTACAAGAATGTGTTTGTGCTACCTGTATCCATATGTTCTATGAAAATTACAGTCACTTAAATAATTTAAGCAGAATCACAGTAGATACTTACAGCAAAATTTACAGCTGATACAGCAAAAATTACAGCTGATACTTACAGCAAAAGTTACAGCTGATACTTACAGCAAAAGTCACAGCAGATACTTAAAGCAAAAGTCACAGCAGATACTTAAAGCAAAAGTCACAGCAGATACTTAAAGCAAAAGTCACAGCAGATACTTAAAGCAAAAGTCACAGCAGAATTCACACCAGATCCTTACAGCAGAATTCACACCAGATCCTTACAGCAGAATTCACACTAGATCCTTACAGCAGAATTCACACCAGAACTTACAGCAGAATTCACACCAGATCCTTACAGCAGAATTCACACCAGATCCTTACAGCAGAATTCACACCAGAACTTACAGCAGAACTCGCAGCGGAATTCCCAGCAGAACTCGCAGCGGAATTCCCAGCAGAACTCGCAGCGGAATTCCCAGCAGAACTCGCAGCGGAATTCCCAGCAGAACTCGCAGCGGAATTCCCAGCAGAACTCGCAGCGGAATTCCCAGCAGAACTCGCAGCGGAATTCCCAGCAGAACTCGCAGCGGAATTCCCAGCAGAACTCGCAGCGGAATTCCCAGCAGAACTCGCAGCGGAATTCCCAGCAGAACTCGCAGCGGAATTCCCTGCAGAACTCGCAGCGGAATTCCCTGCAGAACTCGCAGCGGAATTCCCTGCAGAACTCGCAGCGGAATTCCCTGCAGAACTTGCAGCGGAATTCCCTGCAGAACTTGCAGCGGAATTCCCTGCAGAACTTGCAGCGGAATTCCCTGCAGAACTTGCAGCGGAATTCCCTGCAGAACTTGCAGCGGAATTCCCTGCAGAACTTACATCATAATCCACATTATAACTCAGAAAACTCTCGTTAATACAAGAAACAAACCCGTCTATTTTTTTAAGCTACTTAAAAAATTAACGCTATTTTTCGTTAGTATTCTTCAACACGAATATATCACCTAATTTATATTTTGGCATCACTTAATTTATATTTCTTTATTTTAAACTTCGGAACAACAATGGATAATTAAGATAACTAAATTGGACTATTTTAATTAGCGAAATAAAGGCTGTGCTTTAAAGTTATGTGATGATGAAACTTTGGAATTATACTTTATCGGGAGAGAAGAAATTTCCTATGTCAATAATGTTTACATGACGTTATCTTGTAAATAAGTATATTCAAAGATATACGATAAGATTTCAACATGTAATTTTTTAAAAAAGTCTTTCGATGTAAAAATATAATTTGAAATAAACAGTTTAGTCAATTGAATTATTTTTAAAAATGACAGTTCAACCACGATTTTTCAAGCCATGCAATAATATAATATAAACTGAACATAACTCAGGGGTGTCGCAGCCCATAATGCCCAAGGCCAACTGTGCCCATCTAAGTATACGTGACCATTGGGTGCTGAGGTGCATAAGCAATGTCCCAATCAGGTGGCCAATCTGAGGCTAAATCTGCTGTAGTTAGTCCTCAAGTAAGCTTGGTACTCATTTATCGACCCCATTAAGAAAGGAAAAGTTGAGTCGACTGTGCTCAGCTCTACGATAGAGAGAGCCCGTACTATTATATATTTAATAAAGATAAGTTTAAATAAATACATTACGGTGTATGTTCCAAAGGTTTTTTAACAAACGCTTTCACGAACTCATGTGGCCACAGTAGCCTAGTGTCCAAGATAACGCGTACTCGTTGCTGGCATGTCATGATATTGAGCCTGATGCCAGCGAAGAGACCTACCGTGCAGAGGAAGCTGACGCGCGTTAAATATGTAGAAGCTCAACCATCCTCGGTTAGTGTGGTGTGGCAGTTAGGAGAAGAGGTCAAGCTCTAGTGTCGGTCTCGGCAACTTACCATGGTTCAGACGATGCCCTGAAGAGAAGGCCGATGTTCATTAGATATGTTGAGGCTCAAACATCCTCCTGGAGTTGAGGTGTGGAAGTTAGGGGAGGATCTAAGTTAACTGAAATTATATGGGTGTATATTATATGCCTGTGTGAAAAATCTGACTGAAAAGCATTATATATATAAATAGTTTTTTTTCCAGGTATAGAAGTTTAAGTTGGCATTACTTTCCAAGATGGAGACAGATTTAACAGATGTCAAGTGATTTATTCTCAGTTTGGTTTGGCAATACATCAAAACGATCATCAAGCAAGGCGTAGATTCGTAAAATGGGCTCAAAACGAGATTGCCGTTGTTCCCGATTTTCATAAGGTAATTTTGTTTAGCGATGAAACGCACTTCTGGTTGATTGGCTACGTCAACAAACAAAACTGCCCCATTTGGAGTGAAGCTAATCCACAAAAGTATGTCGAAACACCGTTATATCCAGAAACACTGACTGTTTGGTGCGCTTTATAGGCTGGTGGAATCATTGGTCCGTACTTCTTCAAAAACGATGAAGGCCACAACGTTACAGTCAATGGTGATCGTATAGAGCCATGATTACTAACTTTTTCATTCCTGAATTGAACAATCATGATGTTCAGGAGCTGTGGTTCCAATAAGACGGTGCAACATGTCACACAGCTCGTGCCACAAACGATTTATTGAAAGACACGTTTGGTGACCACCTAATTTCACGTTTTGGACTTGTTGAATGGCCTCCCAGATCTTGTGATTTAACACCGCTAGACTACTTTCTAAGGAGCTATGTAATGTCATTGATCTATGCGGATAAGCCACAAACGCTTGACCATTTGGAAGACAACATTCGCAGTGTTATTGCCGATATACGGCCACAAATGTTGGAAAAAATCATCGAAAATTGGACGTCAGATTGGACTACATCCGAGCCAGCCGTGGCAGTCATATGCCAGAAATCATATTTAAAATGTAGTTCCACAAGATTATCTTTCGAATAAAAAAAAATTCATGTCAATCGAATAATACATCGTTGTTTTATTGCAATTTAAAGTTCTATACCTCTAAAAAAACACCCTTCATATCTCAGAAAGAGTAATGTGAAATGTCGAAAGTACTAATACGTAAGTAGGAAAAGGCTGATGGAGAGAGCCAAAAAAAATGTCAAAAGCAGAAAAAAGAGTACAAATTTGCAGTCCAATCGACTGATTTTGTTTGACTTGAATTTTTATATCACTTTAAATAGCATGCCTCGATAAAGCAACATTATGGTTATTGGGAACTATATTCGCGATTTTAAATCACGTCTTCAAGTGACAGTTGAGTGAATATTAACGTTGCCGTATTCAATTACAGAGTTTTTGGCTATTGACGTCGTATTTTTTAATCATATTTAAGAGTTGAGGACGACACCTGAGCTGGAACTCAGAGGTACTACGTAGGGCTGCGGTAGCCCAGTGGTTAAGGTATCCAACCATGTCAGGCATGTCATGAGTTCGATCCAAGTACCACTAAAGACCCCCTTGTCGCCAAAAGCCCTCGTGTAGCTGAACAGTGCGACGTTAATATTAAATCAAATCAAACCACTAAAGACCCGCCGTGTAGGGCAGCGATGCACGTTAAATCTGTCGAGAGCTGAAACGTCCTCCCGTTGGTGCGGTGTGGTAGTTAGGAGAGGGGGTTGCCAGCTCAGGTGTCGTCCACGTCACTTGACCATGGTTCAAAATTACGTGGTCCGTCGCCAAAAGCCCTCGTGTAGCTGAACAGTGCGACGTTAATATTAACTCAACTCAACTCAGAGGTATTACGTTCGAACTAATGAAACGTCAGTCACGAGTTCGTGATCTTGACCATTAGTCTCTCCCGGGGCAACATTTTGTGAAGATGACATATAAGTTTTTATTACTTTCTCTAAACTTAGCACCATGTCAAAGTGAGGAGTGAGTTACGATTGACCTAATATTTATCAGCCTCTATATATAGTAGCCTTTAGTGGCACCGGGAATCAAACTTACTCTTCGCCATCCACGAGTTTATGACCGGAACCAATGAATCCTCAATATACGTAACTTGTTCGTTTTAATTAATCGATGTTGATGGAATAGAAAAATATACTGACTGCAATAAGCAAAGATCCGTGGAAAAAAATGGTTGTTAGGATGGATGTCTTGTATGTAGTAAAGAAATTGATATTTTGAAAAAGAGGTATATATGTATATTCGAAGTTTAGAACTGTAAAGCATTTCTTCTAAAAAATTTTCTTGGTACTGGCGGTGGCATTTTGGATGTCAAAGGTAGTTCCAAGTGGATAAAAAATATTGTGCTATCTTTAATCACACCTTTTATCTTTCGTTTCTCCAAGATAGATGTGACTTAAAACTTGGGTGTTATATTACCATAAAATTAAACTTAGTTTCATCTGCTTCTACCCACAAATTGAATTTTCCCTTAAACTGCACTTAGGGGTTCAAATAACATGTGTGGAAGCCTTTCCCCGTCCCCAGCTTATTTTCCCCAAACTCAGTGCATTGAAAATAGATTAGAAAACGCAGAAAGATGACTTTGTCCTTACCATCCTTCTATTTACTGTATAAAATGGTTTCTAGAGATACTTCTTTTATTTTTTTTCTCAGTAAGCGTTATTTGCTAGTAGATAAAAAATGCATTTCCGAAATTGACGCAAAACTAAAGGAATCTTGATTATTCGTTTCGTAGGAAATATAAGTATTGACTGAATGTAGTACTATGCTCATACATCTATATAATTATAAATATCTATACAAAGCTGGATGTTATATATTTGCTGTTCTTCATACATAAAAAAATTCAATCAAATTTAGAATGACAATTTACTTATTTATTTTCAGTGTACCATGTTCTTTTAGATATCTTGAAATTTAGCTAAATAACTTTTCAACACTAGCTCGAATTATACGGCACGTTTTAGCCAAATGATTAACTCACCAACCATTAGACTACAACAAGAGTTATCCCTTAATTTATGAGTTTCATTAGTGTAAAGCAAAAATAACAAATCCTAAATAGCGTTTGCTATAAATAGACTGCGTAGGAAAAAAAATATCAGCGTAGAACGGTTTTTCGTTAATCCTCGGGCAAAACATTGTGAGTGTACTTTTGTTTTATTTAAGCATTCATACGTGACACGGGACTGGCTTTGATTGATTGATTGAATAATAACGTCACACTGTTCAGCTACACGAGGGCTTTTGGCGACGGACCACGTAATTTTGAGCCATGGTCAAGTGACGTGGACGACACCTGAGCTGGCACCCCCTCTCCTAACTACCACACCACACCAACGGGAGGACGTTTCAGCTCTCGACAGATTTAACGTGCATCGCTGCCCTACACGGCGGGTCTTTAGTGGTACTGGGCTCGAACCCGTGTCAAAGCAATCCACGGTCCGATACCTATACCACTCGGCTACCGCGGCCACGACATAGGACTGGCATACGGAATTATTCCTTCCGACCTTCACTCGCATTGAGTATTTTAACGTCATTTATACATTCCTTCATAGTTTTACAATTTTTTTTTCGAGTGCAATTCCTAAATGATTTAAAAAACTGTCCAATATTTCTTTAAATCAAATTGTTAATTGCGTAAATTTTTGTTTACAGTTTATTCAGTGGCGTAATGTACACCCCTGACCCCTGCATTGCGGGTAAAGACAGGATTCTAGGGAACCTAAAGCCCAAATGCCGCCAAGTACGAAACACTTTGCAAGATCTGGATTGGGGTCACAAACCTGGATTTTCATTGTGTCCCAATTTTTTTCCCCATTACGTCCCTGAATTTATTAACATACGTATAATAAATATGACCAGGATATGCAAGGTCGACTTAGCATTACATCCTTTCAGTGGGTCGAAAAAATGAGTAACAAGCTTGTTTGGGAACTGAACAGTGATGATTTCACATATTTACCGCCTGAAGGGTACATCTGCCTATGCACCTCATCGTACAAGTTAACGAAAGCAAAGATGGGCATATTATGTCTTGGGAGTTTCAGGGCCACCTAGAAGTTTTATAATAAATATAGCATCACCAAACGGATGTATTTAAATTTTATCTATAAGTGTACTTCATATTAACTACTTCACGGGTTTTTATATAGTTGAGGCCATAATTACCAACGAGAGAACTTAGGACGACTTTAAGAGACATACATTGATGGCCGAATTCATAATTTGTAGTCGCTAACAAATATATATAACACTTGTTCTGTATTTTCTTACAAGTACTTTGCCAAATTCATTGAATTACCAAAGCTCCGTTACATTGTAATGCACCCATGCGGAAATATAATAAATAATTAATGCGAGTTTGAGGGAACTTAATCGGAAAAAAAATGAACTCTCCGAAAAATTTATAGCTTTAATGCACAATAACCGAAATTATTTCACTGAGGGAATACTCATTTTGCAGAATCACAACTCTTCCGAAATGAGTTTTGTTTAGGTACGTAGCTTCACGAGAGTTTTCCCAAGGAGTAAGAAATAACGGAAATATATTACGAGAAAGAAATAACAGAAAAATATGAACACCATCGATCTATTAAAGCTTTATTCCCTTAAAACGATTAATATACTTAAAATATAGTCATGTTGGAAAACTGGTCATATTTCAATAGTATATACAATAACTACTGCAGATTCTAAAAGTAACAATTACAGTATACATTTTAAAATTTATAGCGTAAGATTATTTCATCGTCAAATAAATGATAAACAAGCATATAAATAGTTTGGTATAAATACATTAGTAATATTCAGTCATAAAGTATATATTCGTACATGCAAAATAATTTAGTTATTTCGATTTCTATACCGAAACTATATGCCGGAATATACATACGTAAGTCATTGTCTTCAGTTGCTATTATAAGCACTAGAAGAATGAAAACAAAAATGCAAAACTAATCATTGAAATTAAAATATAATGCGATTTAACCAATTATTCCTCATTTGAACCAATTTTAGGGTACATTTTGGTCATTTCATCCACTCTCTTTAGATATTCAGACATAGTCGTTTTAACTCTACTTATTGTTTCACAAAGTAGCCAAACATTTCAATATCAATCGAATCAAGCAGTTGAGAATGAGTCAGAACCACAAAATTAACAAGAGAAGACACAATAATGGCTTTTTCAATTAATTTACAAGAAAAAAGTATTACATATCATGAAACCAAACAAATAAAATATACTATAAAAAATTAAAGAAAATCCTCTCCTAAATCACAGATTAAATAGCTAAAAAAAGATCAAATTATGCAGAATTTCTGAAATTTTCTCTCACTTTATTTATCTCATTAGGTTTATGATATTAAAACTTAAATTTTTAAACACCACACCAGAGACAATTAATAGTAAATAATCAAGTAATTGGGTTGTCTGTTCTTTAAAATTAATTAAATCTTTAGGAAAAACAAACAGCTACGTGACATAGGAACTAGAAAGCAATGAATTAAGAGTAAAAAAAAAAAAAACAAGCTTTTATTTGAATGCTTTAAAAAGATTAAAATAAACTTTTCTTTTAAAACTTTTTTTTGCTATCAACTTATAAAGTCATTACACAATTTATGATATAAAAGCTTGTCACGTGATTTAAGTACTCGTAATTACTTAGTTTTGAAAAATTTAAAAAATTAAAATCTATCTTGTGAAGTTATTTAATTTTCGCGTTTATCTACACAGGTAAATCTCGCGACAAGCTTTTATATCATAAATTGTGTAACGACTTTATAAGTTGATAGCAAAAAATTGTGTTAAAAGAAAAGTTTATTTTAATCTTTTTAGAGCATTTAAATAAAAGCTTGTTTTTAATTTTTTCTTTATTTTTATTTTTATTTTTTTACTTTTTAGTTATCACTGGACAGAGGTTTCTCTTTCAGTTTAGTCTCATTCAGCGTATCATTGTTGCAAGGTTGTTTGCAGCTTAATTTTTTTGAACAGTTCAGCTAAGGGGTACTTTACCTCTCTTTTTCCGCCAGGCCACATACATGTTACACTCGAGCCGAAACAAGAGGATAATGGGAAGGGGGGATAAACACTATTGGAATAAAATAAATTGTACAAAGCAAAATTAATTAAAATATTAAAGCTATTTTTTTTTTGCTTTCACTATAATGCTATATTAAATAAAAAAGAAAAACACATTTTTTAAACTGTAATTTTAAACCAAATTTTTTCAATTTTTGTGCAGAATTTGGATAATACTGCCGCACGCATAATTTGCTACAAGTCCCGATAGCCGAGTTGGCAGAGCGTTCGACTGAACTTCCTCAGGTCTCGGGTTCGAATCCCGGCCCCGGCAGATTTATCCAAAGACTGGAATTTTGTTTCCGTTTTTAATGTATTGTTTCTCTAGGTTCTAGATGAATCCAGATCATTCTTTAGAGTGCATACTGGGTATTTCTCGAATATTCCGAAGTGTATAAAAGCAGAGTTCATCGCCAGTTGGGGATGTTCTCAGTCCAGTGTTGTATCGAGCTCCAAGCGTTAGAATAAATCTAATTGTTTGTTTAATTGAACTGTGTACTTCTTTCGAACTCCGTGACAAGTTTGGTGGAAGCGCGGGGTACAATTACGTCAAACGTGGATAATAGCGACAACCTTCGCAGGAGCCTCCGGTTAAGAGGATTATCCCCGAATTCGGACTGTTAAAAGAAAATAGTAGGAAGAAGACAAAAATGCTGACCGAGCAAGAAGCCAAGCCCGCTGTAGTAACACCTTCGTTACAGCAATGGAGGAGCCCATCGACCTTCCGAGGAGCGCCTGGGGAAGACCCTCTCAAATGGCTTAAAGAGTACGATCGAGTAGCCAACTTTAACAAGTGGGATGACATGATGTGCCTGGCTAACGTTTATTTCTTTCTTGACGGTACTGCGAGACAGTGGTATGTCAACAACGAAGACGCCTTAGATTCCTGGGAAGCGTTTAAAAATGGACTAAGTGGACTTTTCGGTGATCGTCAAAAATATACCAGAAGGGCAGAAGAACAACTAAAATGCCGAGCCCAGCGTTCAGGCGAGAGTACACAGTCCTACATACAAGGTGTATTAGGACTTTGCCAAGAGGTAAATCCTCTGATGAAAGAAGACGAAAAAGTGTCACACCGAATGAAAGGTGTTGCTGAGGATATTTATCAGGCCCTATTGACGAGAGAAATCAACGACACAGCAAGTTTTATCAAATGGTGCAACTATATCGAAGATATGAAGCAGAAGAGAGTTGGTCGACCGAAATTTGAAAGGCTTCCAAACGTCGTACCGGTTGCATCCCTGACGGATGAGACTGATTTGGTCTCTCTTATTCGCACAATCGTACGAGAAGAAGTCCATCGACTAGTTAACCAAACGCAAGAATCTTTGGACTCCAATCCCCAGTCCTTAGAAGAGATCGTTCAAGACGAAGTTGAAAGGGTTTTGGCCCCAGTGTCAACAAAACATACAGAAACTAGACCACGACCAACATACGCCGCTGTAACCAGGAAATACAGAGCTCCTGTTCAGAAATTCCCACCTGAACCAAGAAAAACAGATGTGTGGAGAACGGCTGACAACAGACCTGTTTGTTTCCACTGCGGACGTCCTGGACATGTAATGCGCTACTGCCGAGAGAGAAAGGCTGTCTTTGACAACTCTCGAAACCGCCGACGGAACTTCGACGACGTTGGCACTAAAGAAGAAATACGCCGACCAAACTCTTCTCGCCGTTTTACGCCAAGTCCCACGAGAGGCCGATCCCCAATACGTCGTTACAGATCCCCGTCGCCATATCGCCGATCCAGTCAGTCTCCAGGCCGTAGGAGCGAGGAAAACTAAAGAGAGCGACCTTCCAAGGAGGTGAGGCCGCGTGTACTGGAAATCCTCCGTCGACCGCCAAGATGACTGGTAACCAACTAGACGTAATAATAGATAAGAAGCCGATACGTGCTCTAGTAGATTCTGGGGCATCGTTTTCTGTCATATCCGATAAGTATCGCCGATTTTTAAAGAAAGTTCTGTTTGCTGATGCCAAGAGCGTTATGCTGAAAGTTGCGGATGGAAATTTTGTTCGGCCGATAGGGAAATGTGTTTTACGTGTCCGTATAAACAATCGAGAACTGCCTTTTCAATTTATTGTTTTATCACATTGTAGCCATGACGTCATCCTAGTATGGGACTTTTTAGAGGCGTCTCAAGCCGTTATAGACTGTGGACAAAATGAACTTGTTCTAGAAGACATCTGTCGAGACTCCACAGCGCCTGACGCCTGGAATTTGTATGCCACCAGGGACTATACACTTAAGCCGCATTCTTTAACTAGAATAACAGTATCAGGATATCAAACCCGAGGAGACATAAATGTAGTTCTAGACGGCAGCAAACATTTGCTCTTCGAGAAAAATATTGCTACACCGTCCATGGTATCCACATATCGTAACGGAAAAGTGATGTCTGGGTTACCAACCTGCAGTTCCGAAACCAAATCATCCCTAGAGGAATGTGCATAGGCCAAGCTGAACCACTAAATGAAGGGCATCTATGTGTTATTTCCGACACATCGGGTTGCTTGGATGACCAGCAAGAAACTTCGGAGTCACAGATGAATTGTTCGTTAATGATGTCACCCGAGTTAAGTGACGAACAGAGAAACAAGCTATCCGAACTACTCCGGAAATTTTCTTTGCTTTTCACGAAGACCGACAAGTCGACAGCCGCGAAGACGAATGTGAAACACAGGATTTTTACTGGTGATCATGCTCCAATCAACCAACGAGCCTACAGAGTCTCGCCGACTGAAAGACGCATCATTCATGAATAGGTTCAGAAAATGCTTGATGAAGGTATCGTCCAACCCTCTGAAAGTCCTTGGTCATCACCCATTGTGCTCGTAAGAAAAAAAGACGGTAGTTGGCGTTTTTGCGTCGATTATCGCAAGCTGAATAGCGTCACGAAAAAGACGTTTATCCTCTGCCTCGTATTGACGATACGCTCGACTGTCTGAAAGGTGCCATGTTCTTTTCTTCCATGGATCTCCGATCTGGTTATTGGCAAATAGAAATAGACGAAGCGGATCGTGAAAAGACGGCATTTATTACCCCCGAAGGCTTATACGAGTTTAAAGTCATGCCGTTTGGTCTCTGTAATGCACCTGCGACCTTCGAGAGAATGATGGACAATTTCCTACGCCATTTTAAATGGACTATGTGTCTTTGTTACCTAGATGACATAATAGTGTTCTCAGAAACTTTTTGAAGACCATCTTATACGATTAAGACTTGTTCTAAAATGTCTTCAGGAAGCTGGTCTTAAATTAAATTCAAAGAAGTGTCTTTTTGCTGCCCAAGAAGTAAAGATTCTGGGCCATCTTGTATCTAGTAATGGCGTTCGTCCCGATCCCGACAAAATAAAAGCCGTAAGAAATTTTCCCACTCCAAAGAATATACATGACATACGAAGTTTTCTTGGCCTTTGTTCATACTTTAGAAGATTTATTAAAGGTTTCTGTTATCTCGCCGAACCTTTGCAGTCGATGCTGAAAAGTGGCGTGGAGTTTCATTGGGGTCCTGAAGAGGTGGAAGCATTTAACAGTCTTAAGAAAGCACTTACTTCGGATCCAGTATTGGGGATGTACGACGAAAGAGCTTCTACAGAAATCCATACCGATGCAAGCGGGTACGGTATCGGAGCTGTCCTAGTACAAATTCAGAATAATGTCGAGAAAGTTATAGCATACGCTTCTAGAACTCTGACAAAAGCCGAAAAGAATTATTCCACCACAGAAAGGGAATGTCTTGCCATCGTATGGGCTACCAACAAATTTCGGCCGTACATATTCGGAAAACACTTACTGTTGTAACTGACCATCATTCCTTGTGCTGGCTCATGAATTTAAAGGATCCTTCAGGAAGGCTTGCCAGATGGGCCCTCCGACTTCAAGAGCATGATTTTGACGTAAAATATAAAACCGGTAAGAAGCATAGTGACGCCGACGCTCTTTCGAGAAATCCAGTGGAAGAGGAAACGGAAACAACAGACAAATTTTTAGCAGTCACGACGAGTATGAACCTTGCGGTGGAACAGAAAAAAGATCAAGACCTTGCGAAATTAAAACTTTTGAGCAACTCATCCAAAAACGAAGAATTCAGATTCATCGACGGTATCCTTTGCAGGAAGAATTTTGATCCAGATGGAAAGTTGTGGTTACCAGTCATTCCTAAACATCTACGAGCAGACATACTAAGGCACTTTCATGACGCCCCCACCGCAGGACACCTTGGTTTCGCGAAAACTTATGACAGGATACGCAAGAGATTTTACTGGCCGGGAATGTATCGAAATGTCGTTCGGTATGTCATGTATTGTCGGGAGTGCCAAAGGAGAAAGTCCGTTCCTCAACGACCACCTGGACGTTTAGTTCCCATCCCTCCAGCTATAGCTCCTTTCCATCGCATTGGAATTGATCTCCTTGGGAGATTTCCAAAGTCTGCTCATGGAAACAAATGGATAATAGTCTGCACGGATTACTCAACACGATATGCAATAACAAAAGCCTTGCCGACAGCCGAAGTCGATGAAATAGCGAAGTTCTTACTTGAAGAAATTGTCCTCAGGCATGGAGCTCCTCGAGTAATTATCACAGATCGTGGAGCCGTCTTTCGATCCAGACTTGTTTCCTCTCTCGTCGACTTGTGTAACATTGATCATCGTTTCACAACGGCGTATCATCCCCAAACAAATGGACTGACGGAGCGCTTCAATAAGACCTTGGCCGACATGTTGTCAATGTATGTGGATGTAGAGCAGAAAAATTGGGATGAAATTCTACCATTTGTAACCTTCGCTTATAATACCGCTAAACAAGAGACCACAGGTTTTACGCCGTTCTATTTACTTCATGGTCGTGAAGCGGAAACGACACTAGATACAATGCTACCATTCTGCCCTAACGATTTTGATGACAATAACATCACCAAGATAGCAGCCAGAGCCGAAGAATCACGACAGCTAGCCCGAGTGCACACTCTGAGAGCTCAAGACAAAGATCGTCGACGTTACGATTCCAAACACCAAATGGTATCTTACGCTCCCGGAGATCTCGTATGGGTTTATACTCCCGTGAGAAAAGTCGGTCTCTCCGAAAAACTCTTAAGAAGGTATTTCGGACCGTATCAGGTGCTACGCCGTTTATCAGCCGTGACTTACGCAGTACAGGATTTTGATCCTGCTTCACGAAAAAGAAAACTAAGAGAAGTTGTCCATGTACTGCGTATGAAACCGTACCATGATCCCGCCGAGCAAATCGAAACCGAGGATATTCCTCCCAAAGAATCATACAAAGGACCCATCACTCGTTCCAGAATAAAGACCCTTGAACAAAATGACAGCGGGGCGCTGTCTTCTTTTTCGAGGGGAGCAATGCCGCACGCATAATTTGCTACAAGTCCCGATAGCCGAGTTGGCAGAGCGTTGGACTGAACTTCCTCAGGTCTCGGTTCGAATCCCGGCCCCGGCAGATTTATCCAAAGACTGGAATTTTGTTTCCGTTTTTAATGTATTGTTTCTCTAGGTTCTAGATGAATCCAGATCATTCTTTAGAGTGCATACTGGGTATTTCTCGAATATTCCGAAGTGTATAAAAGCAGAGTTCATCGCCAGTTGGGGATGTTCTCAGTCCAGTGTTGTATCGAGCTCCAAGCGTTAGAATAAATCTAATTGTTTGTTTAATTGAACTGTGTACTTCTTTCGAACTCAGTGACAATACTATTCTACAGATGAAAGGATATTTTCGTGCGATTAAATTTATGAATGGTGAAGTTTTTTAATGTTTTATTAAAAATTTAAGTATTTTTTGAAAAATCGTTAAAAAAAAGTGTTAGTAATTTATTTTTTAAATGACTGATTCTAAAAGAAAAAAGCCTACACTTCCTTACTGTAGAATTTAGAATCAATAACCTGAAAAAAAAATTCACACGGAACGATTTAGAAATCTTTTTAATGAAAACGTATCGATTTGGACTCATTTTGGAAAAAAATGTAAAAAATAGAAAATATCATTATTTTTTAAAAAATAATTATACCTTTTGCAAGATTTCACCCGAAAAAAATTACTTTAATTAATATCTACACGATTGAAATTCGAAGGTAAACAAACGTATGGCACTATAAGACTACGTGTATCTTCTCACGAACCGCACGAAGCAAATCTCGCCGACAGTATCAACAGATTCAGAATGATCCAAGGAATCTATTTTGACCATTTATGTTCCAAAAGTGCAATTAGTCAAAAATATATTAATTAAAAACCTTAAAACGCATAAATATTGCCATTTTTCACCCCAGGCAGCGAACATTTTTCCGGCATTTTTTTTATATACCATAAATTTTTAAAACATGATTTAATTTTCTCTTATGACACTCAAAATATAGAATCAGAAAGATGATTTACTTCGTCACGAAACGGTATTATTTTACAAAATAATGATATTTTTTATTTTTTATGATTTTTTTCTAAAATCAGTCAAAATGGATACGTTTTTATGAAAATGATTTCTAAATCGTTCCGATTGCATTTTCTTTCACGTTAATGAAGTGATATTCAATAATAATAAAATTCATGCTTTTCTCTTTTAAAATCAGTCATTTTAAAAATAAAATGTGAAAACCTTTTTTATTTTACGATTTTTAGAAAAATACACAAAATTTTATTTAAATACTTAATAAGATTTTATCTACAAAAATAATCTCATGAAGCATTTTTTCTGTGTGTAGAACAATATTCTCTGTAATCTGTAGAAAGATTGTGAAAAAATTGCTTAAAAAATACGGTATGTAAAAAAAAAAAAATTGGGGTTTTCGTTTTTCCCCCTTTTTTACGAGAAATATTTAAGCATTATTTTTGTTACATTTTTTGTTTAAAAATTACCGTTGTTTGTAATCGATATATGAAGTTGCAAGGCATTAATTTAAAAATGTAGCCCGAAAAAAAATTTAAACTTTAACAAATTACGCAATGCGAAATTGAATATCTCTTCCATTTGTTTCAACGGTCTTTTATTTATTTTGTTCCGAAGATTTTGTGGATTTTTATCTCTTAGAGCGTTGGATTAGTAACTTTTGTAACCAGGGTCGAAATAACATGATCGCTTAGATTTTATGATTTTTTAACAAAACAAATAATAATTTTATTCGCGCATTTGATAACTTCGCCAGCAATTTTGTAATTGGTAAGATAATTTATTTCGTCACGATACAGTATGTTTTTTCTTCTTTTACAAAATAATGACACTTTACGCGTTAAGATGCTTAAGAATCGGTGAACGGTCGCTTACTCATGAGCTCTGATAGCGAGAGGGGGAGGGGAATTTCCATGACAATATGTTAAGCATTTAAAAATTTTCGTGCAACACCGGAAGGGGGAGGGGTATAAACCTGATTGTCAAAAAAAAAAAAGCGCAAAGATTTTGAAAAAGGGAATTTTAAGATATACACTTGGCAAAAAGACCGAACAACGCAAGGCTAAACGGAGGAGGTACAGGAGATAAGAGTCATTTCGAAAACAAGTACTAGAAGTGCTGAAGGAAAAGGAAAATTTATAAAAGTAGAGAATGCCCGTGCAACGCCAGAACATGCAGCTAGTCTTTTTAACTAATTGCGATAAGGGAAAATAAATGGTAAAAAATACATTGTCATCCAAAAGAAACGTGTATACAAAATTTCAGCTCAATCGGTTGAATACATCTGCTTCAAAATTGATTTGCAATATATTCCACTCGAACAAATTAGTTTAATTAATATATTTTTAACTAATTGTGATATCGGAACATAAATGATCAAAACATGCATTGTCATCCAAAGTAACACAAAATTTCAGCTCAATCGGGTGAGGACGTTCCTAATTTTCATAAGCGATGAAGCGCACTTCTGGTTGAATGGCTACGTCAACAAACAAAACTGCCGCATTTGGAGTAAAGCTAATCCACAAGTGTATGTCGAAACAGCGTAACATCCAGAAAAACTGACTGTTTGGTGCGCTTTATGGGCTGATGGAATCATTGGTCCGTACTTCTTCAAAAACGATGAAGGCCACAACGTTACAGTCAATAGTGATCGGTATAGAGCCATGATTACTAACTTTTTCATTCCTGAATTGAACAATCATGATGTCCTGGAGCTGTGGTTCCAACAAGACGGTGCAACATGTCACACAGCTGGTGCCACAATCGATTTATTGAAAGACACGTTTGGTGACCGCCTAAATTCACGTTTTGGACCTGTGAATTGGCCTCCAAGATCTTGTGATTTAACACCGCTAGACTATTTTCTGTGGGGCTATGTAAAGTCATTGGTCTATGCGGATAAGCCACAAACGCTTCACCATTTGGAAGACAACATTCGCCGTGTTATTGCCGATATACTGCCACAAATGTTGAAAAAAGTCATCGAAAATTGGACGTCCAGATTGGACTACATCCGAGCAAGCCGTTGCAGTCATATGCCAGAGATCATATTTAAAATGTAATGCCACAAGATTATCTTTCGAATAAAAAAAAATTCATGTCAATCGAATAATACATCGTTGTTTTATTGCAATTTAAAGTTCTATACCTCTAAAAAAAAACACCTTTTATATATATATATATATATAGAGAGAGAGAGAGAGAGAGAGAGAGATACAATAACGTGTTTTAATGTATGACATGTAGGGTTATATACCAGATTCTTGTGTTTTTATTTTAGATAATTTAATATTAAAATATATGTATATTAACTATATACTCTGAAGAGTGTAAAATAACTAAATGTATTTTATCTTTTTATGTATGTTCTCTATATAACTTAATTTAAAATAAACAAAAAGTATTTAAATTCCTGTAGATATCTATCCAAATTCCTTTTAGCAGAGGTTTCTTTTGTGAAGACAAAAATAGTAGGATGGAGCTGGCGAAGATTTCTAAAGGTTTGGTATTGAAAACAAGCTTATTCTTAGTGGTCAGAGCATAATAAGTGAGGAGATGGCTTAAAATTCTTACGTTTCATCATAATATCCATGTTTACTAAAGACTAATTTTTTACCGGGATATTAAAAAAAAGGATTTTTTGTCCTATACAATTATCTTATCTTTTACTGTAATCGAGTAACCATATACAGGTAAAAACGATATTTTAGTGGGTATAATGAAAAGAGCAAGAGAAAATTGTACACAAAAGAAGTGTTAGGTTAGAGTTCAGCGGATTGATTGATTGATTGAATATTAACGTCGCACTGTTCAGCTACACGAGGGCTTTTGGCGACGGACCACGCAATTTTGAACCATGGTCAAGTGACGTGGACGACACCTGAGCTGGCACCCCCCTCTCCTAACTACCACACCACACCAACGGGAGGACGTTTCAGCTCTCGACAGATTTAACGTGCATCGCTGCCCTACACGGCGGGTCTTTAGTGGTACTGGGCTCGAACCCGTGACAAAGCAAGCCACGGTCCGATACCTATACCACTCGGCTACCGCGGCCACTAGAGTTCAGCGGAAACAAACCACAAAACATATTCATGTGCTATCATCATTATGTGATCGTGACGTTGAATCAACCTCATAGTTCAGTTGCCATTAGCTTTGTATCTGTTGCATGAATGTGAATTTGTATGTAGTTGGATTCTCGTCTGTACTAATTATGCTAAAGCCTGCCTGTAACATAACTTTGAATGTCAACACTTGTCGGTAAATTTGCCTTGCTGAACTTTTGTAGTAAACAAAGGGAGTTTATTTTTTTGAAAATAAAAAAAATACGTTCAAACACCTTTTTCCTATGGTGGGATTGTACCTCTTAACCTGCGATCACTCGCGCGGGCTGTTCTGTGTTCTGTGCACCCCAGCAACAAGAAAGTCCTCCCAGGATTCTAAAAAGAATGCGCAGAACTACGATTTTTTCTTTAGCTGCACATTTTAGGTCATTGAACCTTCAGGCATGATGAAGACCCTCTTTCTCGAATGATTGGAATGTAATGACCTTCAAATTTTATCTGGGGGCCTAAAAACTCCGGCGAGAAGTTGATCATATGTATACAGTCTGCTCTGAATGTTTGGAAAATGATTAAAATATTATTTTTCTGTTTTCTACTATCATTATCGCATTAATTATAAAGTATATTTATTACTGGTATATACATTTTACTGGTTTTTGAAAAAAAATATAAAATTATGTGTTTTAAAATGAAAAGTTTGTATGTTTAGTTTAAATTAATATTATTCTCATTTGTATGCAATAAATTTAATAATTTTATTTAATAATACAAAAAAAACATCTTGTACTTTATAAATATGTATCATAATGACTTAATTTTATGTTCATATTTAAATACACGTGTTAAAAGTTTGGGGTATTCTCAACACCCCGCGAGTAACGACGGCAGCAAAAACAGGCGCGAGTGACCGCGGGATATTCATTCAAAAGGAGCAAGCTCGATCTTCTTGGGCATTCCACCAATACTCCTCCTTACGCAAAAACATGAGATGTTAGTAAACGATCAAATCAATTAATGAGCTTTCACTCTTTAAACAGGCACCACTACTGATAATACTACTGATATTGTTACGTTATACGGGAAAAATACTTTTATGTTACTCAGAGTTATGTAGTACTGCGATAATTATGAATCGGAGTTATAGTTTGAAATTGTTGCAGTTAAATTGTACAAAAAAATCACAAAAATTTTCTGTAAAGCAAAATTGTGGCCATGGAAGTCCATTGGTCATGATCATAAAACTGTGGTTGGTGATTCAAGATTCTTCCTTGTGCCACTGAAGATCAGTGTGGATGTGAGTTAAATTTACAATGGGTGAAAATTTTAAAGTTTGTATAGCGTGAAAGGTATGAAAGTGGGATGCCAACTCAGGTGTCATATTCGTCATTTTAAAATGGTTTAATTTCACAAGGTCCATCGCAAATAGCCCTATGTTGCTTAAGAGAGCGATACTGTTTAAAGTTATACCAAATCAAATCAAACAAAGTTATTCGATTGTGCTGCAACATTGAGCAGTCCTCCCATTGGTGTGGTGTGGTAGTTAGGAGAGGGGGGTGCCAGCTCAGGTGTCGTCCACGTCACTTGACCATGGTTCAAAATTACGTGGTCCGTCGCCAAAAGCCCTCGTGTAGCTGAACAGTGTGACGTTAATATTCAATCAATCAATCAATCAACCAACAAGGGAGGCAGAGTGTCGGTCATCTGTAAAAACGCAGGCACGGCGCTTACCTGGAGTACACCCAGAATATAATGCTACAGCATCAGGGCGAGGATCCAACGGGTAAACCTGACACCCCTTATCTGCAGCACTAACCCTACAGCAGTGTCTCTTCGGGGACACCAAAGAGAGGTACCACCAGCCGATTGACAGGAGCGGGCTCACTCCTGCCTCCCGTCTACAGCGAAGCGTGGGCCAAATGTATTCATAGGACACCATTTTCCTCTTTACGGGACGCCGCACACGGCAAACATGTGGGTCGGAAAAACCAACGGTGTTAGTAAAACACAAATAGAATGCTGAAATCAGAAAGTATAAAACTTAATATATCAAAAAGAAACCAATTTAACGCATTACAAAATGAAAAAGAAAAAAACATGCTAGTAGAAAGAATTATATAGATTAAACAAAATTTACAAAATTTTGATTTATATTCTTATAAAGGTAAAAAATACTCATCTGTGGTCTAGACATGAAAAGAAGAATAGGTAAATTTGAATGGCAAGAAAAAGGGCCGAAAATAGAGAAGGAGCACTAGGATATCCCGGGGTTGTGACACCCATGTTTACCAAAGAGAGTAAACTACGTGGGAAAAGAAAAAAGATGACTAGGGCACCTCGGGATTGTGATTCCCGTACTCACCTAAAGAAAGTGAGCCCCCTGAGGGGCCCCTCTTCAGCGAAGCGTTGGTCAAATGTATTCCCAGGACAACATTTTCCGCCTTACGGGACGCCGCACACGGCAAACATGCGGGTCGGAAAACCAACGTTGTTAGTCAAAAACAAATGAAGTATAGTAATCAAAACGTTTAAAGAAATCCAAGAAGTAATAAAAAAATACCAAAATAAATAATCAAAAAAATACGAAAGGATTAAACTAATTTAACTTAATGCAAAATGAATACAAAAATGTTAATAATGAGAAATTTAATTCAAACAAATCAATTAATTATGCACATATATTTCGAAATAAATGTATGTGGTCTCGACGTGAAATGAAGACAAGTTAAATTTGAATGGCAAGAAAGAGGGCCGAAAATAGAGAAGGATCACTAGGGCACCCCGGGTTCGTTAAGCCTGTGTTTACCAAAGATAGTAAACCCCTTTGGAAAAGGAAAATATCACTAGGGTACCTCGGGATTGTGACACCCGTACTCACCTAAAGAAGGTGAGGCCCATGAGGGGTATTCATGGTGTGATGGATACCAATAGATATGCATTTCTATATCTTAATGATTAGTCATCATTGGAGCAGTAAGGAATGGAGGGTGCCATTTCATAAGTCGACCACGTCATGTGAACACTACAGAATTACTACATTAGATTTCATCGCATTTGATGGTCCGGTAATAATTTTTAGGATACGTATCATATTGAAGTCGTACTTATTTCAATATAAATTGAATAACTAGAGGATATTATTGCGTGGCTAAATAATATTAATTAATCTTTCATTTCTAAGAAAAATTTGAATGACAAATGCCATTACGGTAAATGCTAAAACAGTACTTTTGAAATTATAGTTTACATTGATCTATTATTTCAGATTAAATGCGAGAAAACCATTTATCATAAATCTATGAACATATTTTCAAGTTCTTAGTTTTCAACTTATTAAAAGCTTTCTACATATATGAACTACTCGATGTCGTAAGTTATTTATGAAAGATAATTGCAAAGTTTCACAAATGTTCCAATTTTAAGCATAATCATTTCTTACCAGTAAAATTACATCAATCAATCAACGAGATCATCGTCATAAATTAACCTTACATCTAACTAGAAGAAACATAAGGTTATTGCCGCTTGAATTGCGTAATGCGTTGGCCAAGTCTCCATTTTTACAGTGATATCACTGTACTGAACTGAACTGAACAGAACACTTGAATTTTCTATTAAAAAGGATCAGCAAATATTATTTATTCTAGTGTTGGAGAATTCTGTTTCGAAGCAGTTGAAAAATACTTAAGAAGGCTAGCAAATTTTTTCTGAGTTCGTAAAGAAAATGCATCCAGGTAATGTAAACACAATTCCAGACCATTCTGACCTCATAACTCAATGGAGTTTAAATATCCAAACTGCAGGGGAGATAATTGAACAAAGTGAAACTATGTTGACTCTGCTAGAAAGAATGTTTTCCTTAGTGCATTCAAGTTTTAATGAAATCGTTTTGCAGTATTTTTCCTTGGAAGAAAGTGAACTTGAAAGGATAAGAGCTGGTTTTCACGAAGCTGAAATTTTGGTGACAAAAGTAAAAATTTTACTGGAATCTATGAAGGAAATTCAGAGTGAGGCTCGGGATAAAGTGGAGTTCATTACTTTACATGTCTCTGAACATGACTGTCAAAATGAAGTGATAGAAATCAAGAATCTCATCGACTTGTTTCAAAGAATGACTTTCTTAATATTGGAAAATATAAATCAGTTTCAAAGTGCCGTAGCTGGAATTAAAGAAAGAATACTTACACTTGCAGAAACGTACAGTTCTACAGACTCGGATGAATAAAAAGAAACCGGTAGAGCTAGTATTGCTTAGCATATGATTTAACGCTCGTATTCAAGTCTTGAGGCATGTAATTTTAGTATGGCCATTTAAGTAACTGTTCTCTAAAGACGCAAAATTATTTTAAATTCCAGACTAACTTATGTTAAAATTGTTGAAAGTGACGTCATTGAATTTTTTAACGTGTATATACTTGTTTTAAAACATTTGACAATTAAATGTATACTGTACTTGTTGTCTTACAAATTATAGCAACCTTAAATATTCTGTTTAAAATAGATATAGTCTGTTTCCAAGACCATCGTATATTGACTATTTTAAATAAATATGTTTGTATATATTCATGTTGTTTGTTCGTTTCTTGTAATATATTTCTGATAACAAAAAGTGATATGCAAGAAGTTTTAAATCGTTATTGTTTCCTTGCTAAAATTTGGATTTTAAAACTCAGCTCTGTAAAAATTAGGTAATTGAATTTAGGCACTGAACACTACAAATATTATTTCAAAACTACTGTATGTGCTTATAAATTCTAATTGAGTATGAATTGCACTGGCACATTTCCAAATAATGGTGCTATAAATATTTGACTGCGATCGAAAACCACTTAAAGAAAATTGGAATAGTTATCATTATTTTCTATGGTTTTGATGTTCACTGCCACTTGTCAATCTTTATGAATATATAAGTTTTGATAAGCTTCTAGAATAACTTAATATGAAACGTACCGTAGTGAAAAACTTAGACTTTTTCTTTAGACTTTTTTAGGTAGAAATATTTCTTTAGAGAGTATGCCTTATAGACAATTATAAACAAAGATTAGTAAGAATTAGAATCAATGAAATGTTCGACGCCAGTTAATTTTGGTTTAAGGATTCTATTTGATACTTCTAAAATCATTAAGTACACTGCTGGACAATTGCTAAGGACGGATCACAAATTGCTATGTAGCATAACATTAAGCGAGGCATGAGGCCTAGTAGGATAAAATATAGTTGTCACACTGTTCAGACATTAGAATAAAGAATATTTATTCTGGAAAGTACAAAAGCTGTGAAACATCTGAAAGAAAAAAAAATGTTCATTTGATCTGCGTACGGAGAAATGGAACAATGCATCTAAAAGTCAGCAGACACCTTAAAGAAAGGTATCAGTACGGGATATGTCCACCGTGGAGTGTGATGCAACATTCCACACGTCGTACCATACTTTGCACAACATTATCCAGCAGCTGTTGAGGCAATTTATCCCATTCCTCTGTGAGTGCACGGATGAGGGTGTTCTTGTTTGTCGGAGGATAGCCGGGGTGTAAGAGTTATTTGTCTTTTTTTCTATTTATAGTGTTAAAAGGAACTGTTTATGTGGGTATTTGCATTGCAACATAAAAAGGAAAGCCCCTAGACGTGGTCAAATTTCGAGAAAATAAATGTTTGGATTAGCTATAAATGCGCCTTTATATATATAAAAAATATTTAAGACTTGCTTTATTTTTTTTCCTAAACTCCTATAGATGACTATTAATTCATACGCCCCTGTAAACTAATTTTTAAAGCACAATATGCTAACTCGCATATACAACCCTAATTGCAGTTGACATTGACCAATGTATAACCGGTAACTGTAACAAGAGTTCAATCGCAAACTTTTGCTCTAGACATCCCATTGACTGCATCTTTGCCGCAAACTGAATGGACCTTCAGATGCCATTATAGATATTTTACTTCTGATCGTGAAATTAAAACCAGTATGGCAGTCTTATAAATTTCCCCTAATGCAGTGTGTATCAAACTTTCAATATTTGCCGCCCAATATTTTCAATCGTAATTCTCATCGTGCCCCACCCCTCGTAAATTAAGAATATAATGAATTTAATAATAATGCACTTTGACGATAATGCTACTACAATAAGACTTAATTATAAAATGTCCTAATTATCAAGATAAGTATTGAATTTTGTATGTTCCGTATTTACTCAAATCTAAGCCACACTACTTTTCCACTGTTAATGCTACTGAAAATCGGATGCGGCTTAGAATCTAAGGTTAAACTGTTGTTGGATTCCAGAAATTAAGCTTTCACCCATTTTGAAAAAAAAGCCAACCATTCTGGGTACTTACATTGAAAAGTTATGCCATGTCACAGTTTATCTTCAGTCTATCTTAAACATCATTGTCTGTTCATATTTAGGAAATTCTTTTTGTGTACAAACTTTCTATTAATCACCTAAACATTTAAGATATTGGTATTAGTAGCAAAATGAGTTCACTGTAACGCTATTATAAAAAGGGAGGTTATTTTGTATGCAAAAAAAAAAAAAAAAAAAAGAGCAGGAGTCTTTGAAAATTTGAGGTGACCGCGGTAACCGAGTGGTCAAGGTATCCGATCGTGGCTGGCCGAGCCTGGTACCACTAAAGACCCTCGAATAGGGGAGTGATGCATGCTAAATCTGTCGAGAGCTCAAACGTTCTCCAGGGGTGTGGTGTGGTAGTTAGGAAAGGGTGGTGCCAGCTCAGGTGTCGTCCACGTCACTTGACCATGGTTCAAAATTACGTGGTCCTTCGCCAAAAGCCCTCGTGTAGCTGAACATTGCGACGTTAATATTCAGTCACTCATTCTTTAATATTTGAGTCAGGAGAAACAAATACTGTACGTTGATGACGTAAAAAAATGTTGCTTATAAATGTGTGTTCGTTCGATAGTTCACATTACTTTTACAAAATGTTATTAACAATTGCATTGTGTGGCACGTAAAATGATACCGTGTGGAAAAATGACGATGCCTGCGAGTGACGTTTTATCCTATGGGCGCGTGGGGCGCGGGAGAGCCTGAAGGGGCCCGGATAAGCTAGACGTAATCAGATTCCCTGGTTATAAATTGTAATCCTCCAGTACCAAGGGGACCCGTAGATGTTCTGAGTCCAGTGCCCGAAATGAGTTTAAACCGGCACTTATACCTGCATCTATTCAGAAGTTAGCGGTCGCAATAGAAGTGGCGAATCAATTTCGAAACATGATACTAACTGTTAGAGTAATTATAGGTTCATGCATGTATTTGAAATTGTTTAATGCTGGTAAAATAATTAACTGCTTAAGTCTTATTGTTTCTCATTTAAAGCTTTTTTTTTTAAGTTTTTTTAAGTACACATTTTATAAATTTCTTTCGGATTAATATCCTTAGCTTGGGCCAGTATGGAGTGTTAGGAGCCACTTCGTTATGCCGACCACATAATCATATTCACATAAAGATTTATTAATTCCGCTTAGCTCTCTATCGTAACTCTTCTGAAATAAACATTCATAACATAACCATGACTAAATGATTATTCATTTTTCTACCGAGATAATTTTTAGATTACACTTTAAACTCTTATATGCAATGAATTAGAATGTTTTCATGAAAGTTTATGGAAATTCAGTAATTTAGGAAACAATGCATGTAGAAATCGTACTTGCATCACACACACAATCTATCTTTATTAACTAGTGAATAGTATTAAATGACTACATAATAGAGAAAAGAACCTGTCGTGGTTTAGATATAGCACTGAATCACAAATATTTTATTCTTTTGGAACTTACATTTTATATCTAACGGACATTTGGGATTTAATGCGAGGAAATTTTTTAACATAAATATATGAACACCTTTTCTAGCTATCAGTTATTAAATAATTTAACGTTATATACACATATAAACTAATTTGCATATCATGAGTTTTATTATATAGGTTAGTTTCAAAGTTTCAGTCAGAGGAATTTCGAGTAAGTCGTAAATTTGCCAGTCAAATAATTCCAATCATTCAACCATAAACGTCAACCCTTTACCTGGACATTAAACGCTTCGAAGAAACCCTTGGTTTCGGCAATAGTCTCACAGTTACCTCTAGAGAAATGCGTAGCGAGGTCCAAACGACACCTAGCCAAACCTTGATTGCGCTTCATATATTCAGTTACATTGTTTACTTTTGTCATCATGTCAGCTACCTGAAAAACAGCCATTGTCTTGAAATTGCATTCCTTCCAAAGAAAATTCAAGTGAAACAAATTCATTGAAATCCGATATCGTTGAAGAAAGTAATGTTTCTTGTCGATTGAACAAAATTCCCCAATATTCAACTTTTTCCATCGCAGCTTGAAATTTGGAACTCCATTGATCTAGGAGGCAACAATCTGAGAATGCGTCAAAATTACCTGAATCCATTTGTTTTTTAAAGAATAAAGAATTCAAATTATTCCAAGTATTCTGCAGAAGTTGAGAAAACACTCCTTTATAAGGATTTAAACTAGCTTAAAACATTTAGTAATTTTATGTTCAGTTTTCTCTGACACAAAAGTGTATCACATTAGCTCGTCGGCTTTAATAGGAAATTGATGTATCCCACTGAATTTACATTTCTTTTTTAAAACACAACTATTAGTGATTAAGGTTGATTGATTGAACTAATTTTTTGGCAAAAACAGGAATGCTTTAAATGATATAAGGAAACTCAACTGTTATCCTTTATATATAAAACTCATATGATATCAAATAATTTATAGTCCTAGATAACATTAATTAAATTAATAGCTGATGACTCAAAAAAATTTGATATTTTTTGTAGTAAAATATTACTTCAGTGTAAATCTCCAATATCCGATCATTGCAAAATATAACTTGAAAAGCAGTAATTTATTTCAATTATCATTAAACTATTTCTAAATGAAAAAGGTTCATTTTTATTGTACAGCCCCTATTATCAAGTAAAATTGGTAAACTATATTACGTACGCTTTCAATGTAATATGCATCCTAAAGACCATTACCTTTCAATCACACATATTCACGAATACATTCTAATGTGTAGAATTTCAAGTGATAAAAGTGTAGTGTCAAAATTATATCGGTAGAAAATATATAAATAATCTCATTCAAAGTTGGTTGCTTTACAAAGGCTGATCTTAGAAGCTTGAAGAGAACAATTTAAATTAGAATAAGAAGTTCTGGATCATCATCTTACACTCCAGACGCAGTCGATGTTTGACCAGTCACCTTACACTCTAAAATGTGCCAATACAGACTTTACGCTATAAGATATTTAAGATGCATATCTAAGGATAAACATCGCATCATTAGTTGCTTCTAGACTGCAATAGGAAACTATATTGGAACTGGAAATACATGAGTAGCATATAATCTGGTACCTCATGCTCAGTGTAATAGAGGAAATCTGCTAAAATCAATTAGTAGAAAGTAATGCGAGAAAACTAAAGCAGTTTTAAGAATATAAGTGAAACAAATATTAAAAAAAAACAATTTTAATTTAATTCCCTCTTAGGTCAACAAAGAAAAATTTATTTTACCTTTTTTTAAAATAATTACAATTAATACAAATATGTATATACATATGTGAGAGTCAGACTAATAAGTGGTAAAATAGAAAGCCAATTTCAATTATGTATAACGTGTTGGACTCTATAACATTTTTATTTGTTAGAATGTTGCCAAAGGATTTTCCAAAGTGGGAAAACATATATTACTATTTTGAAATCTGGAGTAAAAAAATGGAGAAATGAAGAAAACCAAGTTACTATTTTTATTCATTAGTTAAACACATTTTTCAAAAATTAGGCCATTCCAGCAAGGAATTGAATCCATAACCTTTGGAGTTAGAAGTCCAACTCGCTAGCCATTACTCTACAGAGACACAACGAATAATTTTTATATTTGTTTAGGTTCTTGGACTATTAATTTTGTTTGTTCATTAATTAATACTCGAAAAAACTGTATTAACATAAAGTGTTATACTTCACAAGTATAAAAGATGTATTTTAACCTCAGTGGATGAGTAAAAAAGTATTTTATTAACGATTAAAAAATTTTAAACAATATATGTAAAAATAAATATATATAGGGAAATTGTAAACTAATAGTGTAAGTTTAAAAAGTTAATAAATATAGCAATAATAGGTTGGGTAAAAACGGAAAAAATGCTCAATATTCCAATACAATTGACCGATTTCGTTTGATATTATTTGCTGTAACATTAAATCGTGTCACTTACTCAAACAATATTGAGCTATAAGCAATACATCTCGTGATTTTAACGCACGTTTAATTGGCGATTGCAACACCGAATTTTTATGCCAATCTCAAAATTTCCACATCTTAACTGTTTAGAGCAATGACAGAGATTCGACTGGTAACAGCCCTGGTATTACCTGGATCGAGGAAAATTCCCGATTCACCAACCTTGGTTTCGTGATCATGACCAATATAAATTTACTGCCACAAATTTATTTGATGGTAAAGTTTCCCTTGCGGTTTTTTTCATAACTTCCTTTTAAACAATGCATAAGCAATAATTTCAAATCAGCGCTCCGAATCATAATTGCTGATTGATTGATTGATTGAATATTAACGTCGCACTGTTCAGCTACACGAGGGCTTTTGACGACGGACCACGTAATTTTGTACCCAGGTCAAGTGACGTGGACGACACCTGAGCTGTCACCCCCTCTCCTAACTACCACACCAACGGGAGGACGTTTCAGCTCTCGACAGATTTAACGTGCATCGCTGCCCTACACGGTGGGTCTTTAGTGGTACTGGGCTCGAACTCATGACAAGGCAAGCCACGATCCGATACCTATAACACTCAGCTACCGCAGCCACCGGAATTATAATTGCATGAAGCATTTAAGACAAACAAATACGATCGTCTATGGCCTCTCGTCTAAGCTGTCAGGGCAAGAAATCGTCGAAAATTTGCCCAGAATAATCTTTTCGAAATATAGAGCAAGTCAAAAATAACTATTTGCTACATAAAAAACGAAGACCTTCGACCAGGATAAAACAATAATGGTTGATTTCGTTACAAAGGAATAAACTCCCTAATTTCACCTTAACGCAAAAGCACTGTTGCTGTGGTATGTTCATAATAGCTCCAGACGAATTGATTACCGGCTTGAAAGTATTAGCAATAAAGAATTTTTGAACTACTAGCATGACTATGTATGTATAAGAAATTCCTAAGTTAATGAAAAGACAAAATGCGGAAAGAATGCTTTTGTAGCTTCTGTAAAATTTTGGTGTCGTATCAGCTATGAACACGCCTCAGATTCATTTTTGTTATCAAAGTAGAAAAGCTATTGCAAAAAATTATAAAAAAAAGACTCTTATAGTATCAATAATGAAATCCCTGACCGAAGCGTAATTATTTGAAGTGATTGGAATTTTTTTCAATAGGACTCTGGTTCTGCTCATAAGTTGAAGATTACCAGTGTTGGTTATAAGACAATGTGCCGAACTTAATAGAACTAGACGATCGACAATGCAGTAAACCATTAAACATTTAAAAAAAAACATGGTTAATCCATTAAAAATTTGACTTAAGTAATGCAGGCAAAAGAGAGCAGAAAATTGATCGTAATTACGAAACATTTTTAAAGTAACTAACGATAGAAATTTCCATGGAAGTAGTGTATTTTTTGACATATGATTGGCCAAAGAGTAAAGCGCGTTGTGAAGTCCAAAGATGATCCTTTTGATTATTAAAAGCAATATGCATTACTTCTTATGGTGAAATAAAACTAATAATTCTTGGCTGTTAATTCTGCTTATAAAGGTCTTAAGAGTATAACTCCTTTACAATTTTATTTGAACGACTGGGTACTATTCTTTTCGTCTCTTAACCTTCCTATAATATAAGCAGAGGTTTGCTACGCTATAATTATTTCTTCCAGAAGTTTGCTGTATCATTGAAATTTTCTAACTCATTTATAAATTTTTGTATTATTTAAAATATTTCATATGCACGAGCCAAAATAAAATGCTTGAAATCAATTTATATGTATAGGTTTGCATTTGCTAATTAACTTTATTCTTAAATATCTTGTTTATGACAATTATTGCATCCTCTAAAAATACTTTAAACTGCAACAGGGCTTCCTATTTTTTGCTTTTCATATCGCTTAATTAAAAGCAAAAGCGAAATGTTTTGTCGTCATCTCAAAATTTATATTGTGATGCATCGAAAGATTCGACAGTAAAAGATATGTCATGATTAAATACGGATAAAACTGATCCATTTAAGACTAATATCTACAACTCCCGAAATTTCGAAATATATGTGTGTGTGTGTGTGTGTGTATAAGTATATAATCCTTTATCAATGACAGTTCTAAAAATCATTTAGTCAAAGACATGACAATTTTGAAAGATTTACTTGCTATGTCCGATAATTATATTAACTTGTACCTAATTTTTTAAGCAGCTGAGATTTGAAATCCAAACCTACCCAAGGGAAATTTAGTTTCTCATAACTTTTTAGAAAGAACATAAATATACCAAGTTTTTCAGAAAGATATTACAAGAAAGGAACGAACTATTTCATTATATAAGATAATAATTAATCTCTCAATTTATTATTACATATGTTCTTGGGAAAAACATTGGGCATTGTAAGCAGGACTTACCAAAGCTACTTCAAATTTTTACGTAACATGTACAATATATACTTTAAAATGCTTTATTTGAAAATATTTCATTTTCAAAAAAAATTGAAAACAAGTACAGTACTTAAAAATAGTGTAATGACGATAGAAATAAAGAGAAATAAGCTAGAAATAAATTCCAGTGACATTAAAATAAAAGTAAAATCACAAACAAAGCAATATTGTCCTTCGTTTGAGTCCTTTGAATTTGTAAGTTTCCGTTAAAGCTCACAATTTTTCTCTAATTTCATTTACTTGATTTTCAAAATTGTCATTTTAATGAGTGAAAAAGTCATTGTTTCAAACGAATCGATAAAATCGTTGGTTTCCATCATTACAGTCTCAAAGGAACTCTCAGAGAAATGCATAGTGAATTCGAATTGATTCCTACCCAAGCCTTGACTGCGCTGCAGACATACAGTAGTGGCTGTTGCCATCAGCTTGTCAGCTTCACGAAAAGCAACCTTTATTTCTATAAGTTTCGATCCTTCGAAAGAAAACTCTTGTGAAACAAGTTCCGTGAAATTGGATTTCAATGAAGAAAGTAATGGTTTTTGCAGATTGAACAAAATTTCACACTGTTCAATTTGATCCAATGCAGCTTGAAATTTTGAGCTCCATTGACCCCAAAAATATCAGAATAGTAGGAGAATACGTTTAAATTACCTCGATCCATTTGTTCTAAGAATGCAGCAACTAAATTTATCCAAGCCTTCAACAGAACTTGGGAAATCTTGCGTTAATCTTTAGTATTCTTTGACACAAAAATAAAGGATGGTCACTGGTCAGTTTTCATGGCAAAGGGATGTATCACTGAATTTACGTTTCTTATTTTTAATATTCAGGACTGATATTGATTATTATGTTTGATTTGAACTGATATTGGTAAAATCAGGATTTCTTCTAAAGGTTGTTATGGTGAAAATTTACAATTATCCTTTATAAAAAAAAAAAGGTGTGACTGTGTCATGGCTACAGCCGTGTCTTGAACGGGGATACGTCTCGTATAAAAGGGTAATATTTTTTATATATATTATTTATGTATATCATAATCATGTTTGAACACTCAGAAATCCTCCGGGTTTTAATTTTTTTGCTAATAATGGCAACAATTTCCTTTCAATGCGTCCAGGAAAGAAGTCAAATAAACAAATATTATTACCGTTTTATAATATAATTTTATTATTTAAAGGTCTAATATATAAAAGGTACGGCACATGTGACACACGTAATACATAGAGATTTCTGGTAAACATTAAATCACAGTACATAAAAAAATCTAACTTAGTTGAAATTTAGATGTAAGACACACACACACACAAATTTAACTCACTAAGCATGAAGCCGAGCAAAAAGTGGTCTTGTAAGACACATTAGCTTTCAAGTATCTGATTGTCATAATTCGTGTAGTAAGATCAGGAACGTAATAGGGTATAAATTTATTGATGGAATTGGAATATTTTAATAGGTATCTTAACATAAAAATAAATTTCTGCTATTGCAGTACCCGGATGGATGCACACACACCGAGTATTAGTTTGAAGATGCTATTGACTTTACGTTTACTAGACAGGTATCACCAGCTTTTGCGTCATCCTTTCCCAAATTAATTTTAGAAATGTCAATGTGTTAACTCTCAATCAGTGAAGCTACTGATGTTGCGACATACATCTAGTCCACCGTCTTTGCGACTTGATGATGATACCCTCTTCGATGATGCAGTTACAATTTGTCTGCATTTAGTAGTACAACAATGTAATCTCACTGTCAGATAAAAACCACGCACATATTCAATGCCATGAATGAAATCTTCCATCCAGGTATCTTTGATTGCCAGATAGTCAGATCGGTTGATGAGGGAATCAGAAGAGATGTCTTGAGAGTGCCTCCCAGCTTCCTGCATTCAAGGTGGTGATAAGTATAAGACAACGCTAATCAGGAACACTATCATAAAACCTTTTTACTTTGGCGACTAGAGCGGGTAAAAAATGTTGGACAAATCTATGTTATCTCGTATCTCTTTAAGTATAAGAGATTCTTGACCAAGTGCAAGATAAAACTTGAAATCGTTCGGGGTTTGGTAATATAAAGGCCATCTAACGATATGATACGACTGAAAGCCACCTGAACTATTTTTGCTGTGATTTTAAATATTGGAACACAATTTGAGCGATCGTGCTTCCTTGTGATTTGTGGATCCAAATTACTCACGAGATTGGAAAGTGTATTCGGTGGCATTTGATCGTTGAACTTAGGCACTGGCACTTATGTTGGCACTACGCGTTGAGATTGGGGTCCATTTGAAATCGAGAACGTCACGCTTGCAGATTACATGTTTCAAAGCCTTAAGTCGATATCGCTGACCTATCATCTCTGGTGGAAATTCAATCCATAGTCTGAGTTAATGTTTGAGTGTGGTCACATACGTTGATGGATCATCTTGTGCCTCTAACGACACATAATGCTCGTCTTCACTTAACAGTTGTATATTTTTATAAGACATCAAATGCGTCATTCACTATGTCATCCTCAATGCCAATGTTAGTCGTAATCATGTTAGGATAACCAACTGCAAACGGATTTCTTAAAAGGCTCTCCACCCAAATGAAAAGACACTCTTTTTGTGAAGATTTCCCTGGCTGTAGAAGCTTCCGTGTAATTATTGTAGCCGATCAAAGCATCGTCTCTGACATTGTATGCATCTGTCAAGATAGCTGCATTCATTCTTTTACGTTTCTGGCGCTGCTTGTCTCTGTCATGTGTTGTTTTATTGGTACTATTTGATTGTTCTAGACAATTCCTTTCCAACCATATGCGATGTCTGTATATGGATTTGGCTTTTTGACCGGCATTATATAATTTTGATAATACTTTTTTTTATTTCTACACCTTATTTTCGCTGTCACTGTTTTGCAATAATGTTTTATATGCGATCGTTAGAATTGGACGAGAATTGATGATTGAAATAAAAACGAACTTTGGTGATTCTCCGAATCAAAAATTTACTGAATGAAAATCTCGGAAAAATAATTATCTTACATAAATTCAATTACCTAATATTTACTGAACTCCGTTTTGAAACCCAAGTTTTGAAAGAAAAAAAATTACGGTTTAAAAACTTTTTGCGAATTACAAAACTCTAAAGAGTTAACAGAAAAATATTACAAAAGAACAAACAATGTGAATATAAAAGAAATAATTCATTTAAAATAGACAATATATAATAGTCTTGGGAACATACTAAATACCTTAAAAATATTTAAAGCTGCTACAATTTTTAAGGCAAGTATAAAATACATTTAATTGTCAAATAGTTTAATACAATTACATATACGCCACTATGCTTCCACTGTCGAATTCGGATACTTGATCAAAAGCTGTTCGCAGTTTTCTGCGAGACAAAACTGATCGTTTTTTTTTTAAAGACCAGAAGAAAAACACAACTGCCGAACTTGATATCGTCGAAATCTCCAAGCCTTAAATAGCGCTTTGAGGTGGCGCCACAGGTGCAGTGATGTGTTTCTGCGCTGAAATTCTAATAATTTGCACATCTCACCTCCGCTAATACATGTTGTAAGCTTCATGTTATTTGCATGCTTCCTTCAGCGTGTTGCATTCACGGTGGCCAGCAGTGTATTAGTAATAGTATAAGTTATGGTATCAGTAGTGGTGACTGTTTAAAGATAACGATCAAATCGATTAATGGATTTTTAACTAACATCGCATGTTTATGTGTGATGAGGACTATGTGTAGAATGACCAAGAAGACAGAGCTACAGCAGACTGTTTTTTAGTATATTACGCAAAACAAAACAACAATAGTATTTCATATATCCCTATTCCGTACAATAGTCAAAATATTAATAAACCTTTTTCTTTAAAAGAATTAGAAATAGCAATCTCTCATGAAAAAAACTGCAGTCCATTGCATGATAAATTTTCTCTCCAAACAATTAACCATCTCCCCATCAAAGCAATACATCTTCTACTGAAATCATTTAATGACAGTTGGTCTTCAAGTCAAATTCCAAAAGATTGGACTCGCGCAATTATTCTACCTTTCATAAATACGTCATATATCTCTTACTTCAGTAATTGCCAAATTATTAGAAAGAATGATTGTGCATAGAATGTTAGATTTCAGTTTTCATAATAAAACTTATGTCAATGAATGGTGACAGTTGTATTTTTAATCTGAAAAAAGCGAACTGGAAACTCTTTTATGACTCATCTAAATTTTTACTGTCCAGTATTAGTGATCTCATTGTCTCCCCTGCCAAAATCCAGAATCTCTACATGATCTCACAAAGGAACTAATTTCTATTCTTAATTCTTGCAAAATGTCCATTCCGATTAAAAAACGGGGAATGCACAGAGTTCCTTGGTGGACAACATAAATTGGTAGCATGAGAAAACACGTTAATGCTGCAAGACGGATATTGCAGATATGTAAAAATGTCACTTTAAAAGAAATTTATAAGAGTAAATATCAGGAGTTAAGAACTAATTATAATCTTAAACTTTTGGACGCCAAAATAAGCTCATGGAATAAATTTTTGGATGAAATTAATGTAAATAATGCGTGGAAAAAAATTTATACTTTTGGAGTCAAACAGCAGTTTCAGAAAAGAATTGAACTCAGTGGAATTGCTCTTCCAAGTGGAGCCATGACTAATTCTTTTGAAGAGACAATTAAGGCGACACATTACCCTAAAAATGACGATTTTAACGAATTTTTTTAATTACCTTATTTTAGTTGTGTGACTTTTATAAATATGTTTATAAAATTTGGTAGCTCTAGCTGCATTATTTTGCGAGTTATTTAAAATGTTTTGACAGTATGTTGAAGCGAAACCGAAACTAAAAGAGACATGCCGTCTGCTTCTTATGCAGACGTTATCATCCTAGCCTAAACAATTTCGATTGATTTACTTTTACACGCGATTCTAAAGCTTTATACTTTAATTAGAAGAGAAGTGAATTAATTCGTTTGTTTTTATGCAAGAGAGAAACGTTATTCCATTTGGCTTTGCATCCTTTTTTCTTATTCTAAAACCATTAGTATCAAAACTAAAGGCTGTTTTCTCTCAAAGCCAATTATATAATCAATTTATTTCTTTATAATTTTAAATATTCGTTTGAATATCTTTTTATTAATAAGTTAACTTTAATTCATCATGCCTAGACAAAAGCGATCGAGTCTTGTTAGTAAACAAAAAGCTAACAAGAGATGGTGCAATGAACACTACAGTCATGAAACTGATGTTTTCAGAAAAGATGAAACTTCTATTTCCTCAGCATTACCAGAAAGAAATATGAGATGCCAAACTTTAGAAGACAGCTGCTTGAACGATTTAAATTGTTGTGAAAATTCAGAAGCCCCTCATTATGTGATAATGGATGTACAGTTTTTAAAAGGACTTTTATAAAACTTATTGTGTGATGTTTGCAAATCGTATTCACTAAAAATTGACATTGGTGAAAAGCTTGGGGGATTTTCCAGAAAAATCTCTGTATTTTGCACTTCTTGTGATATAATTAAATCAAGTAACTTTACATCCAGACGAATTTTTGACAGTGAAGGTAATGAAAACCAATCATTCGACATAAACATGCGCATGGTGCAATCATTTTTAAGTTTTGGGAAAGGCTATTTAGCTATGGAAAAATTTTATATGTTAATGAATATGGATTTACCCAAAAGCAGAACATTCAATATATATAAAAAAAAAAGTTATGTAAATCTTTGGTTAGATCTACAGTAAAAAGCTTGAATGATGTTCGAAGTCAGGTTGAGTTGAGTTGAGTTAATATTAACGTCGCACTGTTCAGCTACACGAGGGCTTTTGGCGACGGACCACGTAATTTTGAACCATGGTCAAGTGACGTGGACGACACCTGAGCTGGCAACCCCCTCTCCTAACTACCACACCACACCAACGGGAGGACGTTTCAGCTCTCGACAGATTTAACGTGCATCGCTGCCCTACACGGCGGGTCTTTAGTGGTACTGGGATCGAACTCATGACATGCCTGCCATGGTTGGATACCTTAACCACTGGGGTACCGCAGCCCTTCGAAGTCAGGTGAAAAGTGCTTATCAAAGTAATAGTGCCATTACTGATATAGATGTTACTTTTGATGGTACTTGGTTGACTCGGGGACATTCGTCTCAAATAGGTGTAGGTTGCGTGATTGACCTTCTTACTGGATTTGTCATGGGTTTTGAAATTATGTCGAAACGCTGCATTGAAAGTGAACTCGCAAAATCTGGTTTGGGAGAAAATTCAGCAGAATTTTTCATGTGTGGTATGAAGGACATATATCTTCATGTGCTATCAATCGCGTAGGATCATCTTGTGCCATGGAACAAGAGGCTGCTCTTAAATTATGGCAAAGATCTGAAGATAGTGGTTTTCGATACACAACACTATTGTCAGATGGTGATGCAAAAACATATCAATATTTAAATACTAATGAAGTTTATGGTCCCGAGATAAAAATAAAGATAGAAGACTGCACATAAACCATGTTAGCAAGAGGCTAGGTACATCTTTACGAAAAGCTGTTAAAGAATGGTGGGCAAGAGGTGTTTCCTTGGGAGGGAAGTCCCGTGGCAGTTTAAAGGAAAAGACAATTAAAAAATTGTCACAATACTATCAAAATGCCATTCACTGGAACAAAGGTGACGTAGAAGCAATGAAAACTGCAATTTATGCAACATTGTTTCATAGTATATCAACGGACCAAAAACCTCAACATTTAAAATGTCCGACTGGAAAAGATTATTGGTGCTTTTTCCAGGCTTCTCTTGCTCGTGGTGAAGTACCGGGTCCTCACGTGAAGCATGTGAAGACACCCTTGAAGGAAACTCATTTAGCCAAAATTATGCCAATATATCAAAGATTAGCTTCAAATGAACTCCTTCAAAGATGCATAAGATGTGTGACACAAAATGCAAACGAGAGCCTTCACATCATCATATGGGGTAAAATGTTCAAAAGAAACGTCAGCGACACTGCGTCGAGTAACTATTGCTGTTTGTGATGCAGTTTGTGAATTCAATTTTGGTACAAAAAATCATTAGAAAATTTGCAAAAGGAAAATGGGCTTGCTTCAAATAAACAGTCAAAAATATTGGTGAGACTACCGTAGAGTTTATCAGAGGAAAAGAAAAAGATTGGCGGTGTATGCAATTGCTCGGAAAAAAATTGCGTTAGTAAAAAAGCGGCGAAACGCCTCATTCATTAAAAAAAGAAGGAATAACATATGAACGGGGTGGTTTTTAATAATATTTATTTACAATTATAATATGAACATAAAATGAATGTTTTATAATTTCAAAACAATTGGTTAGTGCATTTGATATATATTGTAATATTTTAATACATTTAATTTTAATATATTTATTTAATAATATTTAATAACTTAGAATATATTACTGTCTTAAACTATTTACTATGACCTAAATTGCAACATATGTAAGAATGAAGGCCAAGGTTTAGTTCTTTCATGTATTTTATTGACTTTCAAAAGTTTCAAAAGACTGGCCGTTTTTCACGACTTTATATTTTTCATCGTGATCATATATTTAAAATGCTAAGGCTTTTTTTTTGTATTCATTATAAATCTTTGAAACTTTTCCTGGTTGTTTTGTATAAAATGTGTGATAATTCTGTGCATAGCTTAAGGATTTATATGAAGAGCTATTTTTTAAAAGATCCATAAAGTTAGATATGTTTTTTTACTGTTTTGTATCACTTCATTCCATTTAATCTTAATTTATTTTAATATGTGCTAATTCAGCATGAATTTTGCATTAAAAATGCTTAGTACAACTTGAATTTTAATATATATTAGAATGGATACTATATTTTAGCTCTTTCAATTATTTTTTTTTTATTTCAAAGACTTTAAATTGCTTTTTCTCAGCTTCTTATTTTTCATGATGATCATGTGTTTGAAATGCTAAGGCTTTTTTTATATTCACTATAAAATTTTGAAACTTTTTCTGGTTGATTTAAATAATACGTTTGATAATTCTGTGCATAGAATAAGTATTTAGAGGAACAGTTATTTTTTTAGAAATCTATAAAAATATATATAGCTGTTTTTTTACTGTTTTTTATAGTGTCTAAGAGAAAAAAAATTCTAAAAACAAAAGTATCTTTTGTAATACTAATCCCATGCACAGAATTGTGGGAAATACTTCCAGAAATATCAGAAAAAAATGGATCAAAAATATTCAAATTTGTAAAAATAGTAGGAATTTTAATAACTTTAAATAATTTTAAAAATTTTAAAATTTAAAATTATTGTTTGTTTAAAAATAGTATTTCGCTTATGAAATGTTTATTACAGATGTGTTCGAATACAGTGCATGTAATTTTATTCTTATAACTATCTAAGTAAAAGAAATTGTGCACAGGGTACCGTGTCCCCTTAATGAGATTCTCTTCCATTCTTTTCCTGATGATTGTGAGAATGAGGATGATGATTGTCACAAAGAAATACGGAGTGACGCTCTTATTTATACCAGCGTAACGGATGACCCGCCTTTTACCATCCATGAAATTAATGCTGTTATAAATAAATTGAAGTTGAAAAAAGCACCTGGCCCTGACTCTATTCCTAACGAAGTTGTCAAGAAATTGCATGAAATGTACCCTGATCTCTTCCTAACAGTTCTTAACTCATGTCTTCGTCTCAAAACTTTTCCTCGCTGTTGGAAAAAAGCTAGGATTATCCTAATTCCCAAAGTCAATGATGTCCGTGTCCCTAAGTTAGACAACCTAAGGTGTATCAGTTTGCTGTCAACTTTGGGTAAATGTTTTGAAAGACTCATTATCAACAGAGTAGCCTGGCGTTTATACAAAGATAATTACTTCAATAATATCCAATTTGGTTTTATGTCTCATAAATGTACGGAAGACGCCTTGGTGAAACTTAATGAAATTGTTTTAAAAGGAAAAAATAGAAACTTTCATACAGTCCTGGTTTTCTTGGATATTAAGAGTGCTTTTGATAATGCTTGGTAGCCTGGTATTCTAAGTCTATTAAATAGATCAAGCATCCCTGGCAACTTATTTGCCGTCATTTTCAGCTTCTTGAAGAATAGATCTGTGACTTTATCTTTAGGTCATTCCTCAAAAGAGAAATTTTTGAACAAGGGATGTCCTCAGGGATCCGTTTCTGGACCTTTCCTCTGGAACGTCATTATAAATGATTTTTTGGAAAAAATCTTGGCTTTTTCTTCCTGTGAAACAATTGCTTTTGCCGATGACTTACTTCTTTGTTTCCAGGGAAAGTCTTTTCATGACATATGCAGACAAGCGCAGCTTACTCTTGACTTTGCTTCAAACTGGACAAATAGTTTTAAATTAGAGTTTAATGCTGTCAAGTCAAAAGTTATGTTCTTGGAGAAGAGAGAAAAGAACGCCCTCTTACTGGCAACCTCACCCTTAATGGGTTTTCTCTTGACTGTGTGAAAGAACTAAAATATCTTGGTGTTGTCCTTGACAGTAAATTCTGTTGGAAATAACATGTTTTGTATCTTTCAAATAAATGTGAAAAAAATCTGCTAGGGCTTAATAAAGTTGCCAGAAATAGCTTTGGAATCAAGTCTAATGTATCATCCCTCATTTATAAACAAGGCATTGTTCCATTTATTTGTTACCGCTCACAAATCTGGGGATCCGCCTTGAAGAAGAAAATATATTGTCGTCTTTTGCGAAAAATTCAACGAAGAATTTTTCTCCGAGTTATTTCTGGGTATCGACCGATATCCTACGAAGCTGTGTTTGCTATTTCGGGCTTTCCACCTATTGACATCTTTATTATCAGAAATAATGAATTCAAGATTGCAACGAAGAACTGTACCAATAAGTGTCTAGATGGTTCCCTGAGACTTTCTGAGCTCCCTCATCCTTCTGAACGATTTCCCCTTAGCTTGGTTAATTACCGTAAAAATATTGAAAACAACTTTCCAGTTGTCTGCTTTACAGATGGCAGCAAAATCAACACTAAGGTTGGCCTTGCATTTGGTATCTTTCAAGATTTTATTGAAATTGGAACTCTCGCCAATTTAGAATAAGAGATGAGTGTAGTGTGTTTCAAGCTAAATTACTTTGCATAGCTCAAGCAGTCTCTTGGATCTGCGATAACGAAATCCACTCGTCGAATTTCTTAATTTGCAGCGATTCCCTATCATCTTTGTGTGCCTTAAATAACATTTATTCTCAAAATAAACTAATAGTTAAAACGCATATTAATCTCCATTTTCTTCGAAGCAGATGAGTACAAGTTTTCTTTTCTTTTGTTCGAGGTCATACGGGAATCTATGACAATGAACGTGCTGACTGGCTTGCAAAAGAAGCGACAAAATTAAGCGATCTGGTTCCTATGAGCATTCCAAAATCATATCATAAGAAAGTTTTTAAAGAAAAGATTATCTCCGAGTGGAATAACTTGTATCAAATTTCAAATAATGCGCATCTCACCAAGGAATTTTTTCCTTCTATTCAGAGCCGTTTAAAGGCTAAGCACTTTCACCCTAATTTTAAACTTACCCAGTTTCTAACTGGGCATGGAAATTTTAAAGCATATCTAAAGCGCTTCAATTTGTCGCCTACTGATCAGTGTTTTTGCTCCAGTGACTCAATCCAAGATGCCAAGCATCTGATTCTTGCATGTACTAATTTATCTTCGGAAAGATGTACACTCATAAATTGCCTACAAAAGAACAATATAGTGTCGCCTCCTCCTTTATATGCTTTTGTTGATGGAAATTCATCTTTACATTTTTTTTGTGCATTCATTAATAGCATTTTTTCCTGTATTAATTAGATTCTAAATTTTGTGTGTTTGTTAACATTTTCTGTACGTGAATATACATGTGTTTATGTGTGTATATATATTTGTATGTGTATGTATGCTTTGTGTTTTTTGTTTTTTGAACATTTTTCTTGTTTTCATGTTTTCTTATCTTCCTCATTGTATAATTTTATTATTGATATTCTCCGTCTGCATGTGAGCATTCTTGTATTTTATTCTGTATTTGTTGTTTCTGTATTCCCCCCCTTTTGGTTCCCATTTGTGCCTATATACTTCTACATGTAATCTCCATTGTCTTGTGTATTGACTTACGTTTGTAAGCCTTGTGTTAAACTTGTCGACACACAAGAAGTCTATCTAGATTCTCAAAAAAAAATCATCATTGTTTTTGCCCTAAAAAAAGCAGCATTAATGTTACGTCAATTACAGCATGATATTATACTGTCTAGAGAACGCAAGGAATATTTTATTTTGGTAGCATTAGATATTAAAACAGCATATGAATCATTGTGGCCAAGTGGTATAGTTTCTAAATTAAAACAAAGATGGATATTCTGGTAGATTGCTTCGATGGATACAAAACTTCTTACATCAGAGAACAATTCAAATCAAATGGAGGAACAATTTTTCAAAAATCATTAGAAATAATTATGGTGTACATCAGTGTTGTATCTTAAGCCCTTTCCTATTTATGATTTATATGACAGATATATTTGAAATTCAGCACGACAGCCATCTTCTAGTTTCCCAGACGTCATATCCTTATACAATAGCGGTACAAATTGGAATAAATCAATAGGTGAAATGCAAAAATATATTTAAATAATATTTCAGCTTGGTGTAAAAAGACAAAATCGTCCATCTCTCCAGAAAAAAAAAACAGTTCAATCTACTTTTCCAGAAAAAAGAAGCACAATACCTCCATTACATAAAATATGCGACAAATCTATTCCTGAAGTGAAGAGTCTTAAAAAAAATGCTGGATATAATCTTCAACCCCAATATCACCTGGAAAAATCATATTAATAACGCACATCAGAAATGATTTAAATATTTTAATGCCATATTAAAGTATTTTCTTCTCTGAAAATAGGAACAAGATCTGGTAATCTTTTAAATATTATTAATGCCACAATCTGTTCTATCTTTGACTATGGAAGTCAACTTTTTTTTTACTTTTCTAGCAATAGCTACAGACAGAAACTAAAACCGATGTACAATTCTGCCTTACGTTTAGTCCTAGGTCTCCCAAGATACACCCCGTTAGATTTATTAAGAGCAGAGCCTATGAATGGAAGTATTAATAATCGCCATAATTTATTTGCCAAAAATTTATAACTAAACAAATAGCATTACAAGACTAGTCACTGAATGCAAGATTATTTTGGATATAAATAATATTTTTTTTTACAAATACAGAGAAGATGATATCAGTATTTTTAAAAAAGATAATCAACCTACTCCAAGAACTATGCATCTCTAAAGTAGATACTCTTCAGTGGATTCCTCCTCCTCCAATCTGTGAAAATCAAAAAATAAGCATCTATACTCATGAACTGCCATTTCAAAATAATGATCTTCCATATGTCATAATGCAAAAAATGTTTAATGATTACATTCAGTTAAACTTTATTAACAATATCATAATAGCAACCGATGGTTCAAAAATAGTAATATAACATCAATAGGAATTTTGATACCCAAGAAAAACGTTCGATAACATTTCATACTGAAAGAAATGATTTCAATTTTTACAGCTGAAGCTATAGCCATAAGGGCTGCTTTAAAAAATTGGGTTTCTGAAAAAGAAAACTATGTCATCCTGACGGACAGGTTATCAGTTCTAAAATGCATCAAAAATATTAATAGAAAATCCAATAGCATAATATTAAATTTAAGTTCAACTTAACATGAGTGTCTCCAAATAGCTCAATCAATTGCATTCATTTGGGTACCAGCTCACAAGGGAATGGAGATTAATGAAGAAGTTGATGAATTAATTAAAGCCTCTCTAGAACCGTTGAATACAGTTCCTTGGATTGCTTCGGGAAGATCCACATGCATATTTAAAAAAAAACAACGCAAAATTAAAAAGGAAGAAATATATGGAAAAAGAGCAAACTACATAAAAATTATATTTATATTTTTCATCTTGAAAAGTGGAATCGACAGGCAGCAAACAATAGAAATACCGAAGTTTTAATCAATAAGTTGTGAGCTTTGATTGATTGATTGAATATTAACGTCACACTTTTCAGCTACACGAGGGCTTTTGGCGACAAACCACGTAATTTTGAACCATGGTCAAGCTACGTGGACGACACCTGAGCTGGCACCAACCTCTCCTAACTACCACACCACACCAACGGGAGGATGTTTCAGCTCTCGACATATTTAACATGCATCGCTGCCCTACACGGCGGGTCTTTAGTGGTACAGGGCTCGAACTCGTGACAAAGCAAGCCACGATCCTATACCTATACCACTCGGCTACCGCGACCACATAAGTTGCGAGCTAAGATATTGCCATGAAATACTTATTTTCTGTTTAAACAAACGGATTCTTCATTGGGTCCACATTGTTAAACACCAGAAACAAGCGAAAATTTTGTTTTAACCTGTAACTAATACAAATCCCAACGCAAAATTTTGAAAAGCTTTATCTCCAAGCATAGTGAATGGTCTCATTCATCAATAACGAAATGTAAAACAATAGAGCATATTCAAAAAGTCGAAGAATTTTTAACATATATCAATGGATTCTAAAATACCAGCTAATGGATTATAAATACTTCAACTACTGTTGAAGCACAATATGATAATCAAGTTTATATATATATATATATATATATATATATATATATATATATATATATATATATATATATATATATATATATATATATATATACAGATGTACAGCGCAATCACGACCTATCGTTGCTTCCTAATTCAAGAAAATAATCCAATTTCTTGTGGAGCATTGATGATGATGATGATGATGAATGTGGGGTTTAGTGGCGCAAAGGCCAACTTTGGCCAAGCTGCGCCAAATTCTTGTGGAGCATAAAGCGCTGGTAAGGTCTCCAGATATATAGTGTTACCATTGTATTGCACTGAACTGAACTCACGGTAGATTAAGTGTGATACTTGAATTTCCAATTAAAATAGATGAGAGTTGATATACTATATTTTTTGCGTTGGTGAATACTAAAGTCTACATAGCTGAAGTTTTTTAAGCAAATTTTTTTTCCATATAAAATATAATTTGGTAAGCACTGCTGACTGCATATGTTATTTTATTGACTGTATTTATCAGAGAACAAATGGATCAAGGGAATTCAAACGCATCCTCAGGCAATTTTGATCTTAGAATTCAATGGAGATCAAAAATTCAAATAGTAGTGGAGAAAATTGAACTATATTTAAGTATATTCGAAATGAACGAAACGCTTTTTTATTCATTGAAATTGGAGTTAGCCTATTTTATGACACAAGATTTTTCGTTCGAAGCCATTCAACTTCAACATATGGTAATTGCTTTAGAAGAAACTTTACATGCTGTTTCAAGAATAAACAATTTAATTCAATCATTGAAGCATGCTCATAACTTTGCTGAGGATCGTCTTGAGTCCATTACTTCACATATCTCCGAGCATGACGGTAGGACTCATGTGAGGGAAACGAACGACCTCATCGAAATGTTTGAAAGAATGGTTTCGTTAATCTGTGAAATGACAAGTCATTTTGAAAATGCCGTTACTGGAATTGCAGAAACAGCGCATGCTCTGACTCTAGTGTATTGTGGCAACAATACGGTTCAGTGACAATATTGAATTATTTGCGATTTTAATTTAATTTCAAAAAGTTATCTGTATACTTACTGTCATTCTCATTCTTTAGATTAGTAACAAATATTAAAAACTTGACAGTGTATTCCCGTTTCGTAAAAGAGAAATTTGTTGCAGTAATTAAAGTAACTACATGAAACGTGGTCAAAATTCTTTTGAATGCACGACTATATATATATATATGATGCTAAAATTTGGTCGAAGTATTGTTAATGAGTATTTTTGATGTCTATACTCTTATTTTATAATATTTGACAGTTAAATGACTCCATCACGAGCATTTTAAGTATGCTGTTCTTTCTACCTACGAATTTGTAGTAGCTCTCGTACATCCTGTTAATTTTTTTTTTCGAATAAATAATTTTGTATAGATTGGCGTCGTTCTTTCTTTCCTTCATATATCATCCTGAAAACTTTCACATATGTCAGTCTATTAACGGTTCTGAGTTGTTAATCTTTTTTTCAAATTCTACTATTAGTTAACCCCTCCCTATTAATATGTATATATATATAATCATATTTTCAATCGTTATTAAAATACTTTCTATTCATCCTTTCAAGTTCAAATGCATTTTTTTAAACTTCTAATGAATAAATAATAAAAATAATAGCCCAACTGCATATATAAATATTAAATTCGTTCGTGTTGCCCCTGTAGCACAATGAATAGTGTGTTGGAATTCTAATTCAAAGGTCAGTGATTCGAATCCCACCTGGGATAGCCTTATTTCTCTGAATGTGTTTTTTTTTTGTAATATTTTATTAGAATAATTAAATTTAATGAATAAATAGTAACAAACAGAAAAAAATAGTGCAACATCATACATAGAAAGAAAAATTGAAAAAATTGCAAGTAAAATCTTTCTATTTTGTCACTTAATACTGTGATTCTGTCATATGTATATACATTTTTAAGTTAAATGTAAGTATTTTAACCCGCGATCACACACTCACGCGGGTTGTTCTGTACACCCCAGCAACAAGAAAATCCTCCCAAGATTCTAAAAAGAATGCGTAGAAACGCAATTTTTTCTGTAGCTGCTCATTTTAGTCGTTGAACCATTAGGCTTGATACAATCTCTCTCTCGAACGATCGGAATGTAATGACCTTCAAAAGTTTATCTGAGGGGGGCTGAGTAAACCTGTGAGAAGTTGAGCATATGTATATAGTCTGCTCTGAATGTTTAGAAAATTATTAAAATATTATTTTTCTTCTTTCTACTATTATGTCATTAATTATAATGTATATTTATTGCTGGTATATACGTTTTACTGGTTTACGAAAAAATATAAAATTATGTGTTTTAAAATGAAACATTTGTATAGAATTAGTTTAAATTAATGTTAGTTTCATTTGTATGCAATAAATTTCATAATTTTATTTGCATAATACAAAGACATCTTGTACTTTATAAACATATATCATAAAGAATTAATTTTATTTTCATAAATAAATACATGTGTTAAAAGTTTGGGGTGTTCCCTACACCCCACGAGTAACGACGGTAGCAAAATCAGGCGCGAGTGATAGTGGGTTAATTACAGTTGGCAAAATGTTTATTTGTACACTTAAAATTGTGTATGCTCTTCAAAAATAAATTAAGAACTAAAACTGAAAGTTATCGAGATACATTTAAATTGTTTTAAAAAATAAGATTCTTTCACAATAAAAAATAAAATAAGCATTTATTTCAAACAAATGATATACGGTAAGTGGGATACGGTACTTATTTATAGGATGCATGTATGATGGACAACTAAAAACGAAGTTAAGTAACAATTCAAATCATCTTGATTGTGAAGTCATGGTCATTTTGGTAGTCTCGTAAGTTCTCTAATGAGACGCGCTGATGCACATTTAAACTGTGGACACGTTCAGCTGTTGTTTTATTCTTTTGTTCGTGGCTCAAATTACGTAGTTCGTGACCTGTGCAGCTTAACGTGGTCTATAATACGGCCTTAACGGTTTCAGGATCAGGCAATTTTTCCAGTTAAGCCTAACTTCATTTAAAAATTCATAAATCATTGCCGTAGTAAAATATGCGGAGAATTTTATAGTTTATAATCATTCAAAATTTCATTAATTTCAAATTACGATCACCCCAATATGATTGCGGGCCTCAAATTGGTCAAAACGCAATGTGGAATACCATACCATGTTCTCTGGAGGGATCACATATATGTTTTTATGATTCTGAATGAGTTAACAAATTTCGTTTGTTAACCTGGATCTTTTAACTCGAACTTTAACTGTTAACCTTTTACTCGAGCGGAAAAAACGAACGGAGTTTCTTTTGCAGGGTATCTCATACCCAAGAGCGTTTACATTATTTGTTTACCAAAAAAATAGCATTTAAGGATGAAAGAAAAAAGAAATGTTCGAAATGTAATATGTTTATTACAGTTTAACATGTATATTTAGTTTTTCTGTTCTTTATATTAGGGCATTCAGTGAAACATTTTTTAGCGTTATCACTTGCTGATTTCTACATTCTACTGTACATCAAAATCCAAAACACTTCTGACATCAGATTCTGATTCGATGTTTAGTAGATGGTTTATGAGTACTTAACGAAATAATTTCCGCATTTAATGTTACAACGTCCAACAACACAAAAAATATTGCCAAAGGTTAACGATTACATTTTCCAGTTATTGAATACGATGTGGTAATTTTATCATATACATAGTTCTCTCAGTTCAGTTACCTTGTTCGAATTCAGTAGATAAATCATACTTGCTTTTATCTTCCTCATACGGTTCTTTCTCATGATTCCTGCAAAGAGACTTTTTTCGTCAGAAAATACTGTTGTACTATATCTATTAAATTACTTATGTATTGGATTTCTTCTACATAATTGCAATAATTTGCCGTAGCACATGAAAGATTTTAAAGCGTACTCATTTATTTAGAACTGAAACGCCAATTCACGTACAGGTTATGACATACCCGAAGAGGCAGAGAGTATCCATAAATATATATTTAAAATTCGCCAACAAGTAGACCCCCCCACAAATGATATGAACTCAAATTCATATTATTTGCGTCAAAATCATGTCCACGAGAAACTAACCATTTTCCAAAACAGGTTTAAATGGAAAGATAAATCTAATGAAGAAAAAAGCTCTTTGCTATGGTAGCAAGATTTGTATAGCTCGGTTATATGGAAAAAAACAAGCACAAAAATTAAATGAAATTTGAGAAAACTTTATCGGCACGCAGACAAGTGCTTTGAAAGTTTACTTGTTGCGCTTAAAAATAATCACTTACCTGAATATTCACGCAATTGCGATATGAAATGCAAATTTAGGCAACAAAATATTACCATCTTAAAACTTTTCATAAAAAAAAATATGCTAAAGTATTGAGCAAGGAAAGAACTAACAACGTCAATATATACAAAAACATTTATTCGCTTAAAATAGTAGACATATCACTATATATATATATATATATATAAAACAATATGACCTTATGAAATTTAACTAACAGGATACGCCAAAGCAGGTACTAAATATTGGGTAACAATTACAGTATACATTTTAAATGGTTCAATATCAAGTTATTTCACTGTTAATTAACTAAATACAGGATTATGCGCACTAAAATTATTCTTTGATTATCTTATGCTAAATTTTTTTCAAAGTATCGACTTGCATTTAAAAGAATTTTTACAACGTTTTGTGCATAGTTCAGTGTTTCTCAAACTGTGGGGCACGTCCCCCTCGGGGGGAGGGGGCGGCAACCCTGCGAGGGGAGAGTGAGCATATTGAAAATAAAAGGTTTTAAAAAATAATTTTTTGGAATGAGGTATAACAAAATGCTTTCTGACATACTAAAAAATACACATTTACACTGATATAATTTATTTTTATCATCTGGTGATCATCAAAAATAAAAGATTCCACTTCAAACGCTCATTAGCCATCTTTGATCCTATAACCAAATTTAAAAAAAAATATTTTGTTTGCTTTGCGGTCAATATGAGAACAATGAGAGAGAGATTTTTTTTTACGTTTCTTTTAACAATATCAAACGATGAGAGATTTTTTTATAACGTTTCTTTTAACCTAAAATATTACTTTAGCTGACCTTCGAACTTACTGGTATGGTTATCTCCGTCTTTTTTTAGGGAAGTTGTAAATATATATAATACATTTTTTTTTCATCTTTTTCCATGTGAAAGAGTTTTATGATATATGGATAAGCATGAGTATTCTGCATAATGAAAAACATTTTACATAATTATTTTTTTGAAAATGCTACACTTTCCCCATGAACAATTTTGTAGTTTTGATTGCAGTGTTATACGACTTGTAATGGTTTATAAATGTAAATAAGCAGAATATTAAAAAAATGGGCATCTGTGATACCTATTGAAGGAAGTTGAAACTGATCAAACAATTGAAGAACCTACTGAAACAATGCATATTAATCAAGATAGCGAAAATATATATCAGAGAAGCGTTAGAAATGAAACATTTGAGTTGATTTGAAATTTTCAAATGCTTGCCTAAATATCTGTATGAAGAAAACTATGAAGCTATAATGTTGCACTTCGCCTTGTCAAAAAGACACAAAGAAGAAAAAGTTCAAAATGCTATTTGTAGATCATCAAACAACAGCAAAACTACAGAAATGTGAACAAAATGTGACAGTTCAGCTAGAAAATAATGTTTCTGTGTTGTTAGCGAAAAGAGAGAGAGAGAGTGTCTGTGATTTATGTCCTTTATTAAGGACATGCACATTTGTAACATTTTATTGGATTTTTTCTCAAATTTTCTAAGAAAAAATTGAAAAGTCCTTGAAAGTAGGCAAGTATATTTTCTCTTAGTTAAATTATTCATTGGAATTTTCTTATTTTTATCGTGTATAGAAAAATTATAAAATAAATTATGGTTTTAAAACAAACTAAAAAACACGTTTTTATAGTGAATCGAACTCTAAAAATTAAAAAAAAAACATTACTTAAAAGGAACATATACAAAATTTAATACTTATCTTGTTAATTTGTAAGGGTTATAATTATAATCGTATTGTAGTTTTAGCGGCAAAGTGCATTATCATTGCATTCAATACATTATTATTTTTAGGGTGGGCGATAAAAATTATGATTGAAAATTGGGTCGCCAGTAGAGAAATTTGAGAACCACTGGCTTAGTTGCTTAAATTACTATACCAAAATTCTACGACATAAAAAATACGCTGTAAAGTTATTAATATTGTTAAGAAGGAGAACGTGAGTATACAGGAGATGGTCAATCTCAACAGAATCTGTGGCACCATATTTTTCCTTCAGAGCTTGGACTTTAATTCCAGTTACAGCATCTTGAAAATGATCAGTCATTTCGCGAATTACCGAAGTCTTTGTTTCAAATATTTCGATAAGGTTTTTGGTTTCCTATACTTTAGTCGCACCGTCATGCTCAGGGATATGTGAAGTAATGATTTCCAGATGATCCTTAGCCAAGTCATGAACATTCTACATAAATGTCATTCAATTTTTTACTTTTGAAACACAACTTAGTGTTTCTTGTATATCCAATATCATTTTTTGAAGTTCAGTTTCTTTTAACATATAATTTTGTATACTAAAATTGGTTAAATCTGATTTCACTGAAGATAAAGTCGTTTCTATCCGATTGAATACAGTTTTACTTTCTTCAACTTTCTCATCTACAGTTTGAATTTGAGATTGCCATTGAATTCTAAGATCAGAATAGTCCGAGGAAAGGTTTAAAATTCCTGGATCCACTGATCCCATGAAGAACACGCTCACTGAAATAACATGCATTTAGCAGAACTTGGAAAATTCTTGTTTATAGCGAGAAAACTTGCTTAGAAATATTTTACTATAGTTTTTATTATTCTCTGATACAAAAAAAAGGTTTTCACTCGCTGGTTTTAATAGCAAATTTCAATTGCCTCGTAATCTTCAATTCTTCATTTTAATGTTCAGGTTAACGGTGCACGATTATTGGGGATTGATTGGATAAATTTTACTGGCAAAAATAATGACTTTACTTAAAAATCCTACCATGCAGAGTCTTTATAATTTAGGTACGAAATACCTTATATTGAGTATGTAATGTTAGATTAGTTGATAATTGATAACTTGAAAATTTTTACATAGATTTATGTTAAAAAAATCATCATATTTCATTTCAGTACAGTGATATCACTGTAATAGTGGAGACTTGGCCAACACCTTATGCTCCGATAAAATTTTGATAAGTTCTTAACCTAAATTGTAACGCGCGCGTACAGCTCGTGATTGCATTGTCCATCAGTAGTTTTAATAATCACCTTGTGCTTCTACTGACATTGATGAAAATAGAGTATTGAAAAACTATTAGCTGCAATTTTAGAATCTATAATCATCATATTAAATCCCGAATGTAAGTTCAGTGCAAAATACAGTTTCCAATATTCAGTTGCATTACCATTATTATTTAACTTTTTTAAAAAAATATAGTTCAATTGGTATTGTTTAGCCACAAAATACTGTTTTGTAGTTAAAAACGGTTTCAATTTTTGCAATATATTCTAATTTAATGAACCTTCATATGCTTTCCTGAAGACATTCCAATGCGTTGACATTCCAACTCATTAAATAAATATATTATGTCTATGGTAAATATAGTTAAAGTAATCATTGCGTGTCGATTGTTTTGTAAATGTCTTTTTCAGAAGCCTTAGTAGAGTTAGATGAAAGTGAATTAATAAATAAACATCAGAGATTCACGTAACGTGGTCGACTTATGAAGTGGCACCTTAGAATGCATACTGATGCAAGATAGGGACATTATGCTTTAAGAAACTTAAAACATGACTATCCACTGGTAAAAATCACATAATAGTGGTATCAGATTAAAGCATGCAACTTAAATTGACTTGAAAGTATACGGGTTGCCAACTTTGGTGTTGCAGACAAATCCAAAAAATAAAGGTGGAATTCTAAAATCAGTTTAGTTAAGTTAATTGAAAAATAGCAATAAATACGCAAAAGTTAGGTGTATTGAATACGAAAAAATACAGAATGATTTTTGCAGCGTCATAGACTAATTTTGTTTTATTTAGTAGCCGTTCGGGGTTTCCCGTTGGATCCTCACCCCGATGCATTAGTGGTATATCCTGGGTGTACTCTAGGTAAGCACCGAAAATAGCTTTTATCATTTGACCGGCTCATTGCAACTCTTGTTGAGCTCCGTAGTGGGTGGAGGCATGCTAGGATAAAGAGTTTTTTGCGTATCTAAATCGGCTTTGCCCATGTAAAGCCCTCGTTTTACCAACCCTAACGTCAATGGAACATCTGCGCATATACCAGAGTTTTACATATGTCTTTATCAAACAAATGTTGACAAAAGTACCATTTGCAATTTATAAAGCGCAAACAGGAATATGTGATGAACCTAAATCTGTAAAATGTTTAGGATCAGGTGATTTACTGATAGAAGCAATATCTGCCCTGTAAACAAAGTCTTCCCTATTTGCCAAATCTTTTCTAGATAATCCGGCTACGATAATTCTGCATAAAATTCTCAATTACACTTTAGAGGTGTAATTTCCGAATCTAACGGTTGCTGCGTTAGCCAAGTGGCCAAGATAACCGACTCGTGGCCGGTGTGTAATGAGTTCCAGCATAATGTCGCTAAAGACTTTTTGATAGGGGTGCGATGCACGTTAAATCTGTCGAGTGCAAACGTCCTCCCCTTTGGTGTGGTAATAAGGAAAGGGGTAACAGCTCAGGTATCATCATCGTCACTTAAACCATCGTTCAAAATTACGATGTCCGTCTTCAAAAGCCATCGTTTAGCTGAACAGTGTGACGTTAATATTCACTCACACACTCACCCTGGTCTTGTGCCATAAACTGCAACACTCACTTATTTAATTTGGTATAAATTTAAAGAGTCGTTCTCTGAGTCAACACATTGGGTTATTGGCAATGGAAATGTTTAACTGACGAGTGTGCCACTCACTCTCAAACTTTCACACAATGCCAACTTTAAGATTTTGACCTTAAGAGATTTAACTCCCCCCAGCCCTCCTTTTCAGCAAAGATGCTTTGCTCGCCAAACATGAATTTGTATTTATGACCCCCATCGGTTACCAGAGTAACATTTTTAAATATTTTTTGACTAAAAGTCTGTTTTTTAGATACTTCTTTGTTTTGTGAGTTTAAAACAATTTAACTGCCAGATTCTTAAGTAAGAACTAAAATTAAACCTACTCAGTGGTTCAACAGCCCATAAAGAACTAAGCCTAATGTGGCCATCTCAGTTTTTAAGGTATTGGGCACTAAAGCACATGAGTCGCTGATCCTTTCATGTGGTCAGTCTGCCAACAAAAATTGTGTTTAGTTCCCAAGCATACTTGGTATTGGCCCACTGAATGGATGAAAGCCTTGCTTTGCCCTGGTCTGGGTTTTAACCCCGAACCTGTAGCGTGAAAGCACAAAACGCTATCACTCTCTCTCTCTCTCTCTCTCAGCCACCAAACAAAAACCTAGTCATGAAAATTCATGTGCATCTTAACGAAATGTTTTAGAGTTGTCTAATCAAATGCTTCCCTTACGGATTAAAAGTCCATTCATTGATTTGGTTGTTCACTAACATAGAGAGTTGAAGCTTAATAAGGCCTATTAGAATGTCGGAGAAGACACAGTTTTTCTTAAAATATTTAGAGCTTTATCCCTATGCTAGAAAAATATCTTGTCACAGCCTAACTAGTTAACCTGTCTTTTCTTGCGCTGGGTATAACACATCCACCACCTAACTTTTTTCCAAGTTTCCATTTAAACCTGTTTTGGAAAATGGTTAGTTTCTCGTGGACAAAACACATGTAAGAAAATATCGATATATTTTTTTATTACTTATTTAGCCACCTAGTTCTTTATTAAACTGCATTTCCAGGCTTTATGAACGTAGCATATATTTTTAAAAGGTTCAAATCTACCTAGATATGAAACATCCAGAAGTACAAATTGTGTAAGCTATCTTTAGGGGCAAAATAATTATCTATAAAATTAATGTAATATGAACCACTATATTTAAGTTAAGTGACGATACGAATCGACAAAATAGAGTACACTTGGTCGTGCATTCATAATGAGTATGGTAATTTTTCTAACGAAAGTCTGTGATGCACATTTAAACTATAACTCCTCATGGTGACGTACAGTGAATTCAGCAATCCACTTCTTTATTTGGTCGTGGTTCCGATGACGTGATTTGTTGCCAATAGCTTGGTAGCCATTAACTTTATCTTTTGCTTAAATGTGTATCTTAAAGGAGTCTATATAATTCCGGTCTTAACATGTTTGTAACTAGTTACCTATGTCAGATATTTTTTTTTCAGGGGTTGGTTCAATTCTAAATTGTTTAAGGTATGTGACTACCCCAAAATCCTCGGTTTGGAGAAAATTTTCGAAAATTTTTTTATGTCTTTATATTATAGCCCATACGCTTGATTCCAAAAATACTTTATTTTACTTCCTATGATATTTAGAAGCTAAGTTATAGCTTATTTAGTAAACCGGAAATGAGTGTTTAAAGAGACATAAAAATGTAAACAAAAAGTTTGAACGTCTTTTTCGTGACTTTTAAGCAATATAAATATCTAATATTTATGGTAAATATAGATCAACGTATCCTTTACTTATTTATTAAGTATCCGTTACTTATTTTTTTAATCTGGCAACTGTTTTTTTTAATTCAAGCTTGTTTTACTGAATGGCAATAATAATATCGTTTATAGTTTGTTTACATTGTTCATTCTAAAGCGTTCTTCTTAATTATTACTTACTTTTGATAATTTTTCAGTTAATTCATTAATTTTCATTTAATTTTAACGTTTTATTTGATTGTGAGTAATTTCAAAATGCCGAAAGCTAGATCGAAAATATCTAGAAAGAGAAAATTTTATGGTAATAGGTTTACCAAGTTAGCACTTAACAGTAATAATAGTACGTCTGCAAGTGAAGCGAAATTGAGCACTTTTGACAGTTTTCATGTGCCTGAACCTGAATTTCATGGTTCTACAGGAAATAGAATTATTAATTTCCAAGCTTTGATGGGAATTATTTCAATCTTGTGTTGTCCGGAATGTTATGCAACTGGATTGAAACTGGCAGAAGATTCTAAGGAAGGACTTTGCTCTAATTTGTGTGTGGCTTGCAGTTGTGGGTTCATGACTGGCTTTACTTCTACTCCTAAAGAAAATAAGAAATTCTCTCTCAATACTTTATTGGTATTTGGATTGAGATTGATTGGCAGAGGATGATTCACAGCTGGTAAGAAGTTGTTATGCACTTTAAATTTGCCATGCATTTCTAAAAATACCTTCAGAGCTCATGAACTCAAACTGCTGGAAGCAGTACAGTTATGTTCTGAAGAAAATATGAAAGCTGCATCTAAAGAAGTGCAAAATTTTAAAAAAAGTACAACTTGTGGTGTTTCGGTAGATGGCTCATGGCAGCGGAGAGGCCAAATGTCACTTAATGGCTGCGTTTCAGTTATTTCCATTGATACGGGAAAAATTTTAGATCTGGAAGTAATGACTCAGTATTGTAAAATGTGTGAATTGAATGTGAAACGTGAGCAAGTATGTTCAAATTATAAAGGATCCTCTGGAAACATGGAAGCTGTTGGAGCTTTTAGAATTTTTGAAAGGTCACTAATCAAACGAGACCTGCAATACACCGAGTACTATGGTGATGGTGATGGTGGTACAAGTGAAGGATATATATGGTGAAAACAGTGTCACAAAACTTGAATGTATAGGACATATACAAAAAAGAGTAGGCTCACGTTCAAGGAAACTAAAAAAGAACACCAAAGGACTTGGTGGGAAGGGGAAATTAACTGATAAATTTATCGATAAACTGCAGAACTATTATGGGATTGCCATCCGCAGCAATGTTGGATGCCTCGAAAAAATGCAATCTGCTGTAATAGCTGCCTTCTTTCACTGCTGCTCTAGCAATCAAAATCCCATGCATGGGCAATGCCCAACAGGGAAAGACAGCTGGTGCAAATATAAACAAGCATTAAGTGATGGCAAAGTATATGTGGACAAAGCAGCAGGCCTTTCAAATTACGTGATTAAAGTGATAAAGCCTACTTATTTAGCACTCTGTGATAAGGAGTTACTAAAAAAATGCCTCCATGGCAAAACTCAAAATAATAATGAAAGCTTTAATAATGTATTGTGGTCTGTTTTGCCGAAAGAAATTTTTGTTCATAAAAAAACTTTGTTTTTGGGTATATACATGGCTGTCCTCTTATATAATTCGGGTTATTTAGGGCTATTGCCTGTATTTAATTATTTAGGTATAGGAATTGATCCAACGACACTTAAAAACTATATGGGAATTGACAAGGAGAGAATTCAAAAAATCGAAACGCCAGTCATTACCCTCAACTAAACTCTCCAGAAAAAAACAAAAAGCCAAGAAAAGTCCAAATTAGCTAAAAATGAAGCTAAAGAGGGCTTAAGCTATAAATATGGGGAGTTTTTAAAATGTTTAGAGAGTAGAAAAGTAATTATTTTGAGTTAAAATTATTAAATGTGTTTTACGAGAAACTGTTATTAAATATTTTTATTCACGATAAAGCTCACTACACAAAATATTGTTAAGATACTAAATCTAAATTTTCAGAACATGTTTTATATAGTTATATCTGTGTTATGAATCAAAATCTAATCTCTGTGTATATATTTATGTACTTTATTGCTTTTTTATGAAAGAAAAAGCATTAATTTTTTAAAAATTTGAGTTTTTGCATAAAATTTGGCATATTTAAAAAACTTTCAAAAACATTACAATTTTTTTTATTCCTATCACAGATACAGATGTTGTTTATGTACTCTATAAATATTATTTAAATACTTTTATTACAATTTTGTGTACAAGATTTGTCGTAACTGCAATTTTTCACCAAAATTTCGCTAAAAACAAAAAATTGTTATAGTCTACAAAACTCTCCAAAAAACAACAAAAGGGTAAAATAAAGGTCAAATCAGCTTTACATGAAGCTAAAAAGAGCTTGAGCTATAAATATATTGAGTTTAAAAAGTGTAAAATTAGTAGAAAGTTTTTCATGTAGTATTAAAATCTTTAAATGCATTTCCTGAAAAACTATGTTTTTCAATTTTCTTCTTCATGGTACAGTTCACTACAGAATTTTTTTTTAAGATATTGACTTGAAATTTTTAGAAAATGTTTTATTTAGTGTTATCTGTGTTCTAGACTATAATCTAATCTCTGTGTATATATTTATTTATTTTATTGCACTTTTTGTGAGAAAATAACATTAGTGTTTTGTAAAAAATTGAGTTTTTGCATAAAAATTGAAATATCTCAAATACTTTCAGAAGTATTTGCAAATTTTATAGCTATCAACACAGATAATGATGTCATTTATGTACTGTATAAATATTATAAGAATATATTAATTAGAATTTTCAATACAATCCTTACCGCAACTGCAATTTTTCACTAAAATTTCACTCAAAATTCCCAAAAATTCCAAAATTACTTACTTTGTAAGAACTGTATTGGAATTTTTACTTTTATGTCCCATTTCAAATAAAAAAAAAGGTTTATTTAATTGAAATTTTATATATTTCAAAAAAAGTGCTCCGAAGGTAGTCACATACCTTAAGAGAAGCTCTATTTTCTTTTGCATTTTAACAATAGCCCTCATTACTCTCAGCATGTAATGTTAGTGAGAAGTCAAATCGAAGGATGAACTCTTAGTCTTTAACACTAGAACGTTCATCGGTGTCAATTCGACACAGGAGACGGTTCAGTCTGCTTTTCCTTCCACATTTTTGTAGGAGATTTGAAACTTTTTCAAATTTTCTGCAATTCCTTTTTTTCCATGATTTTACGCTGTAAAAGTTTTGTAATTCTAGGTTAATTAGGAGAAATTTTACAGCAAGATATACCTAGAACGTCCGCAGATGTCATTTCGACCAAAAACAATTTATCATCATTACTATATATAAAACAAACTTCCCCAAGTACTATCGCACATTAAATTGACCTTTAATGCAGTTTTATTGGGTTAACAGGGGAAACGCGCGCATCTATTTTTCTAAAACTGTGTCTAAATGTTTCGTTACATAGCGTTCGGTTATGTATTCGTAAAAAAAATGATTTTTGTTTCAGCCCTTGTGCAGAACAAACACCCAGAAACGATGGCTCGTAGAAAAGATTTAAGCCCTGATTGTACTGCTAATTTTTTTCAGAGAGATTTATGAGAACTAATCGGGTAGTGGTTCATGTCTTGCTCTAATTGAGATTCAAATGAAGACTTGAGATTGAGTAAAAGTGACTGCGAAGAATCTGAAGAAAGTGCAGATATAATTGATAATATTCCAGTAACTCCTGATATATATCGCTAGGATTGGCACATAGTAAATACCGAGTTTTGCAGTTATTCCTTCAAATATACTTCTCCATTACCTTTCAAACTTGCTATTTTCTTTTGGTGGCATGGCGATGAACTCGTGTCCGATGTTCGATCTCTATTGCCACTAAAACTTAGCGTTCAAGAGGAGCTGATCCACGTTAAATATATCGAGGCCCAAAGTCCTCACGTTAGTGTAGTATAGAAGTTTGGAAAGGGAATTATCAGCTCAGGTATCGTCCTCGTCACTTAATCGCGGTTCAAAATTATATATATATATACGTAGTCTGTAGCCACCGTGTTGATTTAGAATTCAATCTAAACCCTTAACGTGTGCACTTGGGTTTATTCGAGTGCGCTAAACAGTTGCAAATATGCACCTACCAAATTTCCTACAAGGCGTAGTTCAAAACCTGTGGAAAAGTGGTTTTGGTCAAAAAGACCAATTCTATCCACTCCATTTTTTGGAAAAGTAATGAGTGAGATGCGCTATGGACTTTTGATGAAGTTTCTGCACTTTGCAAATAATGATGCGTCCAGTAGAAATTTAGATCATAACATGAAGCTAAAAAAAATAAGAGAGTTTCACGATTTAGTAGTACATAAGTTCAAATCTGTATATGTACCGAAACCGGATATATCAGTGGATGAATCGCTAATAGCATATAAAGGTCGATTAAGTTGGAAACAATATATTCCTCAAAAACGAGCTCGTTTTTGAATTAAATTATTTCAGTTTTGCGAGGCAAAGGGGCTATATTTGGAAATATTTGATACACACGGGAAAAGGTGCTGCTTTCAACGAAAACTATAATAATTATGGTCTTTTGACGAAAAGTGTCCCGACTCTTATCCACGAATTGAAGGGGAAAGGCTATTATTTATTCACCGATAATTTCTATACATCGCCTGAATTAGCAGAATTACTGATTCACAGTAAAACGGATATCTGTGGAACTTTACAAACAAACTGAAAAGGTTTACCTGTTTCATTAAAAAGTTTCAAAGTAAAGAAAGTGGAAATTAGTCTTCCAAAAGGGTAAAATGTGTGTTTTAAAGTGGAAGGATAAAAAACTCCTGCATATGCTTAGCACTTTTCATAAAGCTGACATGATGGATTTAAAAGCCAAGAAGGGGAATTCTGTGAAGCTAAAAACCAACAGTCGTTGTGTTTTATAATAACACCATGGGGGGGGTGACAGATCAGATCAGTTTCTATCTTACTATCCTGTTGATCGAAATCAACAATGAAAATACTACAAGATTTTTCGACTTCGACATTTGTTAAATCGAATTGTGTGGAATTACTTCGTTACCTTTAAAAAAAAATAGCGGGATTTTAAATCATATTGGTTTTCGGATGAAGCTGAAATAGAACGATTGATGGAAGAAGGAGGTAGTGATTCTGGTTCTCAAAAGTTCGTTACCCCTAAAATTTCTGAAAATGTAGTCCGCTTAAAGGAAGGAGCTTCCCTTCCTATGTAGAAAGTGACTTCAAAAAAAACCGGTGCGAAAATGTGTAGTATGCAACCTTTTAAGATAAATGATAATGGAAAAACGCATTCGAAGAGAAACACGTTTTAAATGTAAAGACTGTAATGTTGGATTGTGTGCAGTGCCGTGTTTCGAAAAATATCACACTGTTACAGTGCTGTGAACGACATGTATGTGTCAATGTATGTAAATATTTTTTCTCGAAATTAATGGTTTTGAACAAATATATTTATTTTTGCACTATATATGCATATGTACAATTCTAGCTTCATGAGTGTACAATTGTTTAGGTAAACTGTTGGCTTTGTAATGGGTATTTGCTTTGACTAAGCTTTTTATGCAAAAGTTTATTATTTCTAATACTTCTTTGATATTTTTAATACTTATACCTGTTAAAATTATTTTTTATAAAAGTTTATTTGTAATTGATTTTAAATTGAATAAAACATTTTCTTACAATTATACAGTATTTGGAGGATGAAACCTGATTTATTTTATTCCGGAAATTTTTAGTAAATTTCATTTTCTTAGACAAACTATTTGTTTTAAAACATGCATATTTGTGTATTATATAATGAAATTTCTAACTATCTAAAATTATGTCTGGGTTTTTTCTCCATTAAAATCTTTTAGGATCTTACAAATTATTTTGCCACTACTGATTACGTACTTAATAAGGAAAAATATTTCAGAATATAAATTATTTTTGGCCTCAAAAACATTTAAGTGTTTTTAGCTACAGTTTGGAAAGTGCATTGAAATTAGTAGCGGGACAGGATTTTTACATAGAATGAATGTGTTTTTGACTGCCACCATGTTATATATTTATCTTTCATTCTTTTTACAGTATGAGTAGAAGTCGTAAACAGTTTTGTCACAGTAAAATTAATTTTTGTTTTATATTCAGATTATACCATTATATTGATTCTGAAAATAATAGTTTAGTTTGACAAAAGCAATTATTTCACAATTTTAAAGCATTGAACAGTTTTGAAGTTATTAAAACTTTTATAAAATACGAAATTATTAAAAATATTTAATTATTGTAAGTGATGTATATTTCTTAGATTATTGGAAACAAAAAGTATAAAATTTAAATATCTCCTTGTAGAATTTTAATAATTATTTTTATCGCTAAACCTGGAAAAACACAATTTTTTTTAAATATTAACATTTTTAAAAATAACTAGAACTCTCCGACCTAAACCCATATGAACTGTTATAAAACATGTTAGGGGATATTTTAGGACTATATCTTGAGCAGGAAAAACGCCATAGGGATTAGAAAACACTCATCTTCAAAAATAAAAATGTGAGAAAAATACATTTAAAATTTGCAAAGGCATAAAAAAAAAATACTAATGTCTCTAAAGCTTTAATTCTTTAATATGTTACTATCCTACATATGCTCTACATCTTAATTCTACTTGAAATAAATATGACTGAAAATATATTTTTTAAATTGAAATTATTCTTCGACATAATATTGATAACAATTGTTAATTTGATCAATTATTAAGTTTCATATGTACCTTATACATATTCACAAGTGTTTTAAATGTACAATATTTATACGGAAAATAATAGTGATACAAGCGTAATCCAGCAATCCCCAAGTTTGTAAATTATATCTATTTTTTTCTCAGTTCCCCATCGTGGCAGTTAAGCAAGTTTAAGTTTTTGTGGCATGACTTTCAAATACTGTAATGCAGTACTATACAATATATTTAATATAATGTAGTTTGGTACATCAGGGAAATATTACTTAATTTTTCAACGTGTATATTCTATAGTCTAATTGCAATATCACCTGAAAAAGCTGGATTTTAGATTTACCATTTTAAGTCATATTCCATCCCTTTCAAGTATTATTTCTCACAGTAACCTGCGTACATTTTGGTCATGGCATTTTTCAAAAGGAAAAAAAATAAGGAAAACAAAGTAAAAAGCTTTTAAATTACATAAAATATGTGTCAAAATAAATATATGGGTCTTTAAATCAATCTTAATTAAGTAAATGCGAGATAACACAAAAACTTAAAAACCATGAGCAAACAGAAACTATTTTAGAAATTAAAATTGTAGTTAATAGCCATTTCACAAGAAATAATGGATTGTGTTAAAAATATTTTTCATTAATTCAATCTAGGAATGCAAAAATGCTTTAAAATGAAACAAACTAAAATCATAACTCAGAAAATTAAAATTTCTTAAAACCTAATTGGTTTTCAGATCAGAAACCTTGGAGCAAGTTTTCCAAATATATTAACCTTAAAAAGATGCAACCCCTCCTCCGATTTTGTTTTTATATTTAGGCTATTGTTATGAGTTTAGAGAAATTATCTATACGTACGAGAAAAATATTTAAAAACCAAAACTTATGATCCGTTTTTTCCACAGGCGTAATTTTTATAAACCTACTCAAATTATTAATGGTATTTCAGAAGCAAAGGATAAGGATTTTTTGAAATATAGTGAAATATGACGATTATGAATTATTACTGTTAATATTTAAGAATAAAATAACAATTTGTAGAATTCAGTACTGGAATTAAGGATACATTTCTAAATGATAAATTTGCTTATAAAATTGTTTATATTATTAATTGTCAGTTAATTTTTTTACGTAAGATGTTTTAAGTGTACTGTTTTAAAACACACAATTAATTGGTAAGGCATCTTTGTAATAACTGAATAGAAATATATAGTTACCATTTATAGATATGTGTGAATATGCATTTAAAGGATGAAATACTAAAGGAACGGAAATATTAAAAGTTAAATTTAAACAGAAAATGGTTAGAAACACTTTGTGCACGCACACTTTAAAAAAACATACATTTTCTTATTGATTGATTGATTGAATATTAACGTCGCGCTGTTCAGCTACTTGAGGACTTTTGGTGACGGACCACGTAATTTTAAACCATGGTCAAGTGACTTGGACGACACCTGAGCTGGCACCTCCCGTCTCCTAACTATAACACCACACCAACGGGAGGACTTTTGAGCTCTCGACAGATTTAACGTGCATCTCTGCCCTACACGGCGGGTCTTTAGTGGTACTGGGCTCGAACTCGTGACAAGGCAAGCCACGATCCGATACTTATACCACTCGGCTACCGCGGCAACCTTTTTTGATTGAATGCAGTAACGCAAGCAGGAACTTTTCATGGAAGGGGTCCAGGGTCAAAAGTCCACTATTCTCCTCTACTCCAATTCACCACCCAACATTTACTTTGGATTTTGTCGATTTTGGGGAACAAAAAACATTAAATATTATTTATTGAGTGAATAATTAACATTAATAAAATTAATTATTAATAATATTTACTTACTGTACAAACTATGCATATATATATGTGTGTATATATATAGAGAGAGAGTATATATATATTATATATATAGTATATATATATACACATAATACTTACTATATACATGGGATTAAAATCAATTGAAAAAAAATCATGTGCTTTGGGGGGAGGGATCTGAACACAAGGATACCTTCCCTTGTGTACGCAAATGATTAAATGTGTATTATGTGTGCAAATGCTGACATAGTGAAGGTATTTTCTCTCAGTGCAAGTTATTATGAAGAATGATAATGCTATGTTGAATTATGCCGAAAAAAATCATTCAACAGAAAAATATAAAGATAAGGATTAAAATGTGCATAAATTAAAAGTATTGAAATGACTTTTTATGTTATTGTTAGTTAAAAATATAATAAATTGCAGAAAGCCTAGTTTTATTTTACACATTTATTCATCATATCTAATGTTACTACATTTATTATAATTTTGTTAAATGAAAAAAAAAAAGATGATCACTTTTACTTTTTACCTCATAATTAAAAAAAAAAATAACAGGAAAATATTCTTGAGTTTTCTTCGTCTGATATTCAAGAATGATTACAGAGAGCTTTTGTCGGGTTAAAATTGTAATACCGAAATAAAAATGTTTAAAAAAAAATTATAAATTTCTTAAAAATAACAAGAAAAAAAAATTTCTTTTGCTTACATATATTAAAAATATTTTTGTAACTTTTAACGAGTCATTTCTTTAAAACTTTATTTTCTTACCCTTTATTTGCTGGTTTGCAATAAATTGGAAAAAAGTTGCTGCTGGCCGTGAAGTGCATAAAACATCCATCACACAATACTCGCTCTAGGTAACAGCTGTGAATGAGAAATCTCCCCTTTCCAACAACACAGAAACCGAAAAAGCAATAAAATCGTCCACTGCAAAACCATTTGTAGACCTTCCGCAGCTTTAAGAAGGAAAGTCATAAAACTTTGGTGCCCTTTCGTATAAGTTCGCAAAATTAAACAGAAACCATTTCAATATCACTAGCTTTGAAAAAGTAGACCGCTTTCCAAGTAAGTTTCAATTAGCGGGGCATCCACTTAGAGGGTTAATGTGTGGAATACATTTTATACCATTAAGACAGCCATATTAGGATACAAGATTATTTGTGACAATTAAATAATTTTCCAAGGATTAAAGAATTCGTGAGACTGGGGGACACTGTGCCAAGTTGCAAACACTCCCTGGTGAGCGTGCACCAGATCCCTTTTCTGCCGGATCAACAGTGGTACTAGGATCAAGCTCATGACACACCAGCCAGGATATCATTACCTTGATGACTAGGCTATCACGACCACCATCCCAAGGAAATTCCGGAAACTTAAAACGAAACATTCAATCGTGGGAAATGAGGAATAGAGCCAGAAAGCTTTTAGAAACATATTTCACTACATATTTCTTAACCACACGTTCATAAATTCACTACTTCGGCGACTCTAATATTAACCAATCAGAAAGTTGTGTGCGAGAATAGATAAATCTTTCCATTGACTACATTTTCGATACTTGCTATGTCCACTTTAGCCACGTGGTCAAAGTAACTGACTTGTGGCTGATGAGTCATGAAATTAAGCCTACTACCATGTAAGGGAGGATGCACACACACACACAAATAAAATCCGTCCAGGCTGAAACGTCCACGGTGTGGTGGAGAAATGACCCACGTGCAGATGAAACCGATGTACAATAAATATGTCGAGGCTCCAACACCCTCCACTTGGTGTCGAATTGAATTTAGAAGAGGGTTATGCCAGCTAAGATGTAGTTCTCATCACTTGACCACGGTTTAAAATTACGATGTCTGTCACCAGAAGCCCTTGAGTTACTGAATATTGCAACCTTATAATAACCAATCACTAACTCACTCATTGGCCACATAATGAATTGCCCAATATTCGCTGCATTAACACAGTGGTTAGGTACGATAACTCATGCCTCCCATTGTCGAGTCAGGAATTTTAGTTCTTGTGTTAATGAGGACCCACAGATTCAAGGGCCTGGAACCCGTAAAACTTGTTGAGGAATTTTCACAATGGTATGAAGTAAAATTGAAGAATGGAGTGGTGGTTCAGATGTCGTCTTCGTAACTTGGCTATAGTGTAAAGTATCGAGATGCATTCAAATTGTATGTTCATGTAGCTTCAAAGTAGGATGTTAATGAAAAAAAAGTCAAATTAATGATTTACCTATTTGTCACTTTTACCAAAACTCAGCATTATGTTATGTCCAAGGTAGCCGAATCATTATTGCGAGTTCATGAGCCGTCATTGCAATTGATTTATAGATTAAACAAAGAAAAAAAAATTAAAGGGTCGAAACGCATTTAATCGGTTAAAAAATCAAATGCTCTCCCAATTGCCTGGTGCATAAGTTAGGAGAGAATTTACCATGTCAGTTGTCGTCTTTGTCACTTGGCCGAGGTTCAAAATTACGAGATCCGTCGCCAATATCCCTCGTGCAGCTTTACAGTGTGATGTTAATATTACTCTCAGATACCGGCATATTCATGTGATTCAGTCATGTAATCCCCATAGAAATAATTAAATCATTATTTAAATTCAGATTTTTAATAGAAGATAACTATCCATATACAGGATTATAGCCTAATATAGAATATTTTTAAATATCGTTTTTGATGTGCCAATAAAATTAATGCATCCAATCAACCGTGTAAGTTAATAATTGTTCTAAAGTTCAAAAACAAAAAAGGTAAATTGATGTATGCCAATTTTTGCTAATAAAGACCACCCACTAAATCTGATTCATTTTTAGTTTGGAGAATATTCAGGAATACAATAATTCACGATTAAGAGTTTGAAAGCGGCATTCGGTACTTTAAATTTTGGATAACCGAAGCTTCTTACAAGTTTTGTAGAATATATATATATTGTACTGACTCTATTTTTCATAAAAAAAAGTTATGAATCCAGCTGACTTATTCTCATTCTATGAAAATTCTGATCCCAAAGAGCAATGGATATCTAGAATCAAAGTTGCAGTTGAGAAAGCTGAAAATTCTGCAAATATGTGCGAAGATTACGAAATTGTATATTGTTTGTTGAATACTGACTTCTCTAAACTTTATGAACTGGATTTTCCAAAAGAAGAAAGCAGATGTAATGAAGTGAGAGCTGATCTTCGACATATTTCGATGTTGCTTACAAAAATGAAAAAACTAATTAAATCGATGAGGTTCATGCGAAACATGACTAGTACTAATCTGGAGTTAATGTCTTCACTTGTTAGTTTCGAGAATATGACTAATTCTCAACTACACGAAGCGATTGATATTATTGAAATGTTTGAAAAAAATGTTTGGCTGCTTAGTGAAACAATAAGGTTAGTTAAAACGACTATCTTTGAATATCAAAATAAAGTGGAGGATATGGCCAAAACGTACCCAAAAATTGACTCGGATAAGGAATAATTGGTTAAAAATCGCAATTCTAATTTATTTCCGATCATTAGTTTTGCATCTTGGCTTTTATTTTCCTCTTGCTTATAATAGCAACTAATGATGATGTCGTCCGTATGTATATCTTCCGGCATATATTTTTACTATAGTAATTGAAATAACTGTTCACAAAAACTTAATTGTTATGCATATACGAATATTTAACATAACTGAATATTGTTGATGAACTTATACCAAACTATTTATGTTAGTTTATCAACTCTTTGGCGATGAAATAATCTTACGCTACAAGTTATAAAATATATATTGTAATTGTTGCTTTTAGAATTTGCAGTAGCTATCGTATATACTATTGAAATGTGACCAGTTTTCCAACATGACTATATTTTAAGTATATTGATTATTTTAAGTTAATAAAGCTTTTATAGATCGATGGTGTTAGTATTTTTCTGAAATTTCGTAATATTGGTATATTTTTTATTCCTTGGAAAAAAAATCTCGTGAAACTACGTACCTAAACAAAACTCATTTCGGAAAAGTTGTGCTTTTGCACAATGATTATTCACTTCAGTGAATTTAGTTTATTATGCACACACACACACACACACACACATAAAAACTATAAATTTTTTGAAATTTTCATGTTTTTTATTAAGTTTCCTCAAACATTTATTAAATATTTATTATATTTGTGTATGGGTGCAATGCAATATAACGGAGCTTTGGTAATTCAACGACATTGGCAAATTACTTGTAAGAAAATATAGAGGAAGTGTTATATTTATTTGATCACAACTACAATTTATGAATTCGGTCATCCTCTTTCACTCCTCAGAGACCCCACACCATTGGCGTGAATTACCTTGCTTTTAAATACTACATATGGCAACCCTAACTGTTTCTAGAATTTTCGTCATTTGTGGGCGCGCATTTCAAATTTGTAAGTGAATACACGTTAGAATTTTTTACGTTATTGAATGCTAGGGGCAAGAAAGAATTGATTGAGAATGGTGTATGAAAGAAGGATTAATTGCTTCAAGTTATGAATGCCCAAAATGTAATGAGCAAATGGGATTATATGAACGAAAGAGTGTTGTTTTGGATGGATTTGAATGGAGATGTTGAAATAAAGGTGTGAATACGCATGATGTTTGCAGAAGTATAAGAAAGAATTCGTGGTTTTCCAATAGTAAGTTAAGTATGTATGATATTTTGCGTGTAACTAAAATGTGGTTTGGAAGATGTATGAATGATTACGTTGTGAATGAATTAAAATTGAATAAAAATACAGTTATTGATTGGTTTGTTTTGTCGAGACGTTTGTATGAATGCGGTTGTGAACGAAAGCGTTAAAATTGGAGGAGTAAATGTTATTGTTGAAATTGATGAGAGTAAATTTGGGAAAATGAAGTATGGAAAAGGCAAGATGGAAAGTGGGTGTTTGGAGGTATAGAAAGAGGAACGAGAATACATGTTTTTTTCGAGTTGTTGAACGACGGACGAAAGAGGAATTGCTGTGTGTGATTAAAGAATGGGTCCTGCCTGGAAATACGATTATTTCTGATTGTTGGAAGTCGTATAAATGTTTGTCAGATGAGGGTTTTAAGCATTTGGAGGTGAATCATAGCGTATGTTTTAAGGATCCTGATACCGGTGCTCATACAAATTCAATTGAGGGTACATGGTGGGCAATTAAAACGTTTTCTCCGTAATCATACCAGCCACGCAGAAGGCATGTTCAACCATTACCTCGCTGAGTATATATGGCGGCGCTCTCGCGATCACTCACTCAGCGACGAGACTTTCCAGGATTTTTTAAAATCAGTTGTTACACTTTACCCTCCACTTGGGAAGGATCAACAATAAGAAAGTAAGTGCTGTTGTTATATTTTTTATCTTAAATGTTTAATTTATGTATTGTTTACATATATTTTCATTGCGCATCCATCTTATACTGCTATATTTACTTGCCACCGTTGTCGGGTTCGCTTGGCGCTTTTTCCGGTTCGGCGCCAAGGGTGTGGGCTCTCCTAGGATTGTACCATATTTTCATATTTAATTTTATTTGGGTTTTAGGCTCTCTAGAATCCTGCCCCTACCCGCGATGCAGGGGTCAGGGGGTGTACGTTACACCACTAAATAAATTAGAAACGAAAATTTAGGCAACAATATTTAAAATAAATGCTAAAGAAGTTTAATTTATTTAAGAATAGCTCTCGATGAAAATGGAAAAAAAAATTGAAGGGATGAATAAATGACGTTGAAATACTCGATGCGAAATAATGTCAAAAAGAATAATTTCGTCTGCCAGTCCCGTGTCACTTATGAACGCTTAAATAAAAGATGTACGCCCAAATTTTTGTCCCAGGATTAACATAAAAAATCGTTCCACGCAAGGAGAAATCTGATATTTTTTCCATGCAGTCTATTTACGGTAAACTCTATTTAGGTTTTGTTATTTTTGCTTTACACTAATGAAACTCAAAAATTAAAGCTTAACTTGTTTGCTTTAGTCTAAAGCTTGGTGATTTTCTGAAGATATCTTTTTTTAATCATTTGGCTAAAACATGCCTTAAAATTCGAGCTAGAGTTAAAGAGTTTAGCCAACTGTCAAGAAATCTAAAAGAACATGGTAAACTGATATAAATAGGTAAACTGTCATTCCAAATTGGATTGAATTTTTCTATGTATGAAGGACAACAAATATAGACCATATTGCTTTGTGTAGATAGTTATTTTTAACTCGTTGAATAAGTAATAGTACATTCAGTCAATACTTATATTTCCTGCGAGACCAATAATAAAGATTCATTCAGTTTTGCGTCAATTTTGGAAATGCATTTTTTAACTACTCGCACCTAACGCTAACTGAGAAAAAGAAAAATATTTCGGAAAAAATTTTTATACAATAAATGCAAGGATAAGGACAACGCGATATTTCTGCGTGTTCTAAACTATTTTCAATGCACTGAGTTTGAGGAAAATAAGGGTGGGGGAAGAATTCTACACATGTTAATTCATCCCCAAAGTAGTTATAGGGTATATTGAATCTGAGGAAGAAACACACAAATGAAGCTAAGTTGAATTTTATGGTAGAATATCAGGGTTTTAAGTCAAAACTATGCTGGAGAAACGAATAATAGATGTGATTAAAGGTAACACAAATATTTTTAATCTACTTGGAACTATAGGGAGTTTTTTTAGAGGTATAGAACTTTAAATTGTAATAAAACAAAGATGTATTATTCGATTGACATGAATTTTTTTTATTCGAAAGATAGTCTTGTGGCATTACATTTTAAATATGATCAAGCAAGGCGTGGATTCGTCGAATGGGACCAAAACGAGATTGCCGTTGTTCCCGATTTTCATAAGCGAATTTTGCTTAGCGATGAAGCACACTTCCGGTCTAATGGCTACGTCAACAAACAAAACTGCCGCATTTGGAGTGAAGCAAATCCACAAGTGTATGTCGAAACACCGTATCATCCAGAAACACTGACTGTTTGGTGCGCTTTATGGGCTGGTGGAATCATTGGTCCGTACTTCTTCAAAAACAATGAAAGCCACAACGTTACAGTCAATGGTGATCGCTATAGAGCCATGATTACTAACTTTTTTCATTCCTGAATTGAACAATCATGATGTCGAGGAGCTGGGGTTCCAACAAGACGGCGCAACATGTCACACAGCTCGGGCCACAATCGATTTATTGAAAGACACGTTTGGTGACCGCGTAATTTCACGTTTTGGACCTGTGAATTGGCCTCCAAGATCTTGTGATTTTACACCGCTAGACTATTTTCTGTGGGGCTATGTAAAGTCATTGGTCTATGCGGATAAGCGACAAACGCTTGACCATTTGGAAGACAACATTCGCCGTGTTATTGCCGATATACGGCCACAAATGTTGGAAAAAGTCATCGAAAATTGGACGTCCAGATTGGACTACATCCGAGCCAGCCGTGGCAGTCATATGCCAGGAATCATATTTAATATTTAATGCCAAAAGAATATCTTTCGAATAAAAAAATTCATGTCAATCGAAAAAACATCGTTTTTTTATTGCAATTTAAGGTTCTATACCTCTAAAAAAACGCCCTTTACCTTTGACATCCAAATGCCACACACAGTACCAAGAAGTGTTTTCGAAGAAATGCTTTGCAGTTCCAAACTTCGAATATGTATGCCCCATTTTGTCACTCCCAAAAAAGAGGGTGACATGTGACAAATATATATTAGTTTACGTTAACTGTCAAACAGGAGCATAGTATCAGGGTCATTGGTGACAATTAAACAGTTTTGACAGAATTACCGATTTCATGCACTCTTTGCTCGGCGTGACCGCTTCCGGTTTAAAAGTGTATTTATTACAATATGGATGTTCTTAAACAATTGTGTAAAACGTTTTTCATTATGCTTTATATGTTTGGGAATACTTATAAAAAATAAATCTTGGCCTAGTAATCCTTCAAAGTGCTACATGTGCTTTTCCAAAAATCATATAAATACTTTACAAGGAAAAAAGCTCGGCAGAAATAGATTATTTAAAACTTCCCTAAATAAAAAAACAAATACATGAAAGCAGGGACGACTCTAAACGTACAAGTAAGTTCGAATGTCAAACCGCAGCAAATACATTTAGCTGCCTACAGATTATGTGCAATATTTCAATAATATAACTGTGATGAATTTTTTTATCTTACTAATTTTTTTTTTTTTGATTATGGGTCTGGGTTTTATATTTTCTCTGAAAGAGTAGTATTTTAGGTTTGAAAAGAAAACGTAATAAAAATCTCTCATCATGGGATTACAGCAAATCAAATAAAATGTTTTTAATTTGCTTATAGTATCAAAGATAGCTAATGAAGTTTTGATGTAGAAGTTTTTATTTTTCATGACGTAATATCGCAGATATATATAAATTGCATCAGTGCAAATGTGTATTTTTTATTATGTCAGAAAGTATTTTCTTTTACTTCATTCCAATAAATATTTTTTTTAATCTTTTATTTTTGATATGCTCGCGCCTTCTCGTTGGTTTATCGCCCCTCCGCTCAGGTGGGAGCGCCCCACAGTTTGAGAAACACTGTTTTACACGGTTCGCGGCTGAGTCAGTGAGGGAATATCAAAGGCGCAATATTCAGCTACTCATTCGCTTTTGGGGACGGAACTCGGAATTTGAACCATAGTTTAGATATCAAGGCTGAATACTTTACATTTGCTTTACGAACGAATCTTGTAATAAAATTATCTTTCCTACTATGTTAGGATCATCTTTTTTCAATTTTAAACTATAATTATTAAAATAAGGCTTTTCATTTTAACAATATGTTATTCGACTAATTAATTTTTCTTTTTTTGCCATTTAAAATATAGAGGAGTGTAATTTCGAATATTTTTTCAAATTATATATATGCAATAGGAACAGTATGTGGGTATGCGCATTATCACACATATAAAAATATCAAGACACAGGTGGGAGGAAAATATTAGAACAATAAAGCTGTAGATAACGCTGACGGGCACCATCAATGATTATTTAAAACTTGCTTTCGATATTTTTAAATTCTTAATGTTCATAATATCCTGTAGAATTGAAAATAAAACAACAGATTTTTTTTTAATTCCAAAAACCATGTATACCGTAGATTTGGAATTCAAAAATCCCTAAAGACCAGTCTTTCTTAAACTGTGGAACACGCTTCTCTAGGGGGCGCAAGCATATCGAGAAATCAAGAATTAAAGATTTTTAAAAAAATTATGAATTTACTGAAATTAATCAAATCAAATACATTCCGAGATAATTAAAATTACACCTTTAAAACGATATAATATACTTATAAATGCATCGTACACCCACAGTGCAGAACAATGTATTTAATCATTAATTCATCAATACCAAGTTAAGAATAAATTTAATAACTACTGTTGATAATATGAGCTTGTCATATGCAAAATTATGTGCAAAATCTTATACTTATCTTGATAATTTGCACAATTTATAATTAAAGTCGTATTGTAACTTTAGCGTCGAAGTATTATTGAACACATTGCCTTACTTTTAATGGGGAGGGGTGCCATGAAAATTACGATTGAAAATTGGTTCACTAAGATGGAAAGCTTGAGAAGCATTGTTATAGACCGTGTATAATTTATAATGTCATAGTAGTAAGTGAATATTATTGTCGCACTATATTCAGCTACTCTGGGGTTTTTGGTGATGGACTTAGCCTCGGACAAATGACGATAATGACACCTGAACTGGTATACCCCTCTCCTAAATCACACCAAAGGCAGATCGTTGAAGCTTCTACATATTTAAAGTCCATCGGCTTTCTCTGCAAGACTGGTTAACAGCAGTACTAAGCTCGAACTCATGACACGCCATCCAAGAGTTTCTTACCTTGACCACTAGGTAATCACGACCTAATGACACATGAATCGAACTTAATACTCCTCATATAGAATGCTTCTTACAATTCATGACTATTGCCAGTAGACAGCCGATGCCTTTAATGAAAGTTCAAATCGAACCTTTTGCTCGACGCTTTCCGTTTGCAAAATATTTACTGCTTGATGAACGGCCCGTTTGAAGCCATAGTAGACTTGTAGCTATTGACTCATGGCGGATACAGTAAAATCTATGTCTTGACTTTACTTGTGAGAGAAGCTGATTAATACTTAAACTGTTAAGGCTTAAAGTCCTCATGTTGGAGGGAAGTGGACCACCAGTTCACAGGTGTCGGTTTCCGCACTTAGCCCCCATTCAATCTACTAGGCTCGTTTCTAATAGCTCAATAGACATTAAATTAAATCTTTTACATAGCCGCGAATTATGACGCAGTGTGATTCTCATCTGTACAAATTATGCTAAAATTGTCCTGTAGAATAACTTTGAATGCCAATACTTGCCTGTAAATTTGTCTTGCAAAATTTCGTCGTAAGCGAAGAAAGTTCAATTTTTTTAATTAAAAAAGCGTTCAAAGATATTTTTTCCCTGAGGTGGGGTGTGGCTCTAAAAGAGAGCTAGCTAGGTCATCTTAGGCAAATCCAGGCTTCTCCAATTCAAGGCCCAAATGCATTTCAATTTGGGATGAAGAAACTTTTCGCGTTCCATTTCCCAAAGATGCCAAGCTTCTAGGTTTCTCGGGCATTCCACTAATAGTCCTCATTACGCATAAACATGCGATGCTTGTTAACGATCAAATCGATTATTGAACTTTCATTCTTTAAACAGTCACCACTACAGATACTATTACTTATAATGTTATGTTATTCAGGAATAATACTTTCTGAAACTCAGCGTCATGTTGTACTGGAATAATCATGATTCACACACACACAGAGATCTAGTTTAAGATTATTACAGTTAAATTATATTAAGAATAATAGAAAAGATTTTCTGTCAAACAAAATTAGGGACATGGTAGCTTACTGGTCATACTCACCAAAACTGTGGTAGGTGATTCAAGTGTCTTCTTTGTTCCGCTAAAGCTTAGGATGGATGCGAGTTAAATTTCTCATTGGTCAAAATTTTGAAGTTAGTGTAGTGTAAAAGGCTTGAGAGAGAGTGGGATACTAACTCAGGTTTCTTATTCGTCATTTGAATATGGTTCAGATTCACACGGTCCATAGCCCAATGTTGCTTTAGAAAGCGACACTATTTAAAGATATACTAAATCAAGTCAAACAAAATTAGTTGATTGTGCTGCAATATTGAGCAATTGATTTCTTATTTTAACGCACCTGTCTTTTGCCGTATTTGTCAACTTTTATCCCGTACTTTATTAAAACTGCTTCAGCAAATTCACATCGTACTTCAGTATATTCTAATGATTTTTGGACAGAATTTTTCCATCACATTGAGCATGCGGTACCATGTTTGCTACCCATATTATTTTAGTAAAATTATCGTTTCATATTCCAGTCTTGATGTCACTAATGATGCAATGGATACCAGTAGATATTTATTTCAATATCTTATTATTAAGTCCTCATTGGTGCAGTATGGAATGGAGGGTGCCATTTCACATGTCGACAACGTCATGTGAACATGACAGAATTACTAACTTCGATTTATATAGTTCTCGTAAATTTTAAAAAATCGACAAATAATCAATCAACCTTCGTGAAACTATGAATAACGAATTATTATTCGTTCATTTTATTACTCGTTTTCGTTACACAGATTACCCTTATATTGCAACGCATTTGAATGTCTTCGTAAGAGCGTTTGATGGCCCGGTAATTATTTTTCTGATACATATCATATTGAAGTCGTACTTATTTTAATTTCGATTGAATAACTAGAGAAAATTATTACGTGGCTAACGAATAGTTATGGACCTTACAGTTCTAAGAAAAAGTTGAATGACAAATGTCATTACGGTACAAGCTAAAATAGTACGTTTGAAATTATATTTTAACTTGAACAGTTATTTCAGATTTAATGTGACGAAACATTGTATCATAAATCTATGAATACATTTTCAAGTTATTAGTTTTCACTTTTTTCAATGTTTTCTACATATATGAACTATTCGATACCATTAGATTTTTTGTGAAGCATAATTGTAAAGTTTCACACAAGTGTGCCGTTTTCAAGAATTTTCCTTTTTTTGCCAGTAAATTCATTTCAATCAATCAACCAGAAAATCGTCATAAATTAACCTGTTATTTAAAATGAAGAAATGGAAGTTTAGTGATGTGTGAATTTGCAATTAAAAAGGACCAGCAAATATTACTTCTTTTAGTGTCGGAGAATAGTGTTTCATAGCAGTTGAAAAATAATTAAGGCAGTTTCCAATTTTTTTTTTAGGAATTCGTACAGCAAATGTATCTAGGTAATATAAACACGATTCCAGACTATTCTGCCCTCACAACTCAATTGAGTTTAAAAACTCAATCTTTAGGGGAGATAATTGAACATGCCGAAAATATGTTGATTCAGTAAGAAAGAATATTTTCATTAGTGCATTCAAGTTTTACTAAACTCTTTTCGCAGTATTCTTCCTTGCACGAAAGCGAACTTGACAGGATAAGAGCTGATTTTTAAGAAACTCAAATGTTGGTGACAAAAGCAAAAAGTTTACTGGAATCTATGAAGGAACTTCAAGGTCAGGCTAAGGATAAATTGGAGTTCATTACTTTACATATCTCTGAACGTGACTATCGGAATGAAGTGATGGAGATCAAGTATCTCCTCAACTTCTTTAGAACAACGGCTTCGTTAATCTACGAAAACATAAATCACTCTGAAGTTCCGTGGCTGGAATTAAAGAAAGAATACATACACTCTCTGGCAGAAACGTACAGTTCCACTGACTCGGATGAATAAAAGAACCCTATAGAATGGCAATATCGCTTGGCTTATAACTTTTAACTCTCTTTCACTGCGTCATAGAGAGAGAGATATGTTTACTCTCATTCTTCTGTAGTGTAATAATTATTGACAGCTTATTCAAATCTTGAGGCATATAATTTTGGTATGGTCTTTAAAGTAATAGTTTTCTAAACACTGTCGGAAATATTTTAAATTCAAGACTAATTTATGCTGTCATAGGTGAAAATGATGCCATTGAAATTTTTAATGTGTATATAGTTGTTTTAAAACATTTGACAATTAAACGTATAATATACGTGTTGCCTTACAATTTGTAGTAGCTTTAAATACTCTGTTTAAAGTATTTAGTGTGTTTCAAAGACCATTATATTTTGGTTTTTTTAGATGAATAAATATTTTTGTTTATATTCACATTGTTTGTTCTTTTGTAATATATTTCTGATAACTTTGGATTTTCGTAATACGCATACAGTTTTAAGTAGTTTTTTCTTGCATATATTTGAATATTGAAACGCAACTCCTTAAAAAGTACTAAGTAAATTTATGCACTGAACACTACAAATCTTTCAAAACTGTGTGTGCAAATAAAATATCAAACTCCCATTGGTTTCGGTCCTAGGAGAGCTTACACTCTTGGCAAAAATTATTTTAGTTGCCGTTAATTGCGCCATCTTGGCAACTCTACTTTGATACACTACATGGGGTAACCCAAACTGTTTCTGGAATTTTTATTATTTTGGCGGCAGGCATTTCGAATTTCATTTTGTTGTTGGGCTCCGGCTTGGAAATATGGCTGTGTGTGTCAGGGAATATACTTTAGAATTTTTTACTTTGTTGAATGCGAAAGGTAAAAAGAATTGATTTATAATGGTGTATGAAGGAAATACTGATTGTTTAGAGTTATGAATGTCTTAACTGCAATCATCGGCATGATGTAACATGGTCGGCAATAAAACGCGTTCTTCGAAGTCGTACCAACCACGCCGTAGGTATGTTCGAGCATTACGTCGCAGAATAAATATGGTGGCGCTCACACAATCATTCGCTTAGCGATGAGACCTTGAAGGCCTTTTTTAAAACCTGTTACGCTACACTCTCCAATCGGAAAAAGATCAGCATTAAGAAAATAAGTGCTGTTTTTTTTATATTAAATGTTTAATTTATGTATTGTTAACATATATTTTGTTAAGCATCCACCTTATCCCACTATATTCAATTGCCGCCATTGTCGGTTACGCTTGAAGCCATGTTGCTCTGGCTTGGCGCTTTTTTCGGTTTGTCGCCAAGGGAGTGGGCTCTCCTAGGATTTTACCCTTAAAAAAATTTATATAGTTATATCATTATGTATGGTTTTTCTGTACATCACCATTTGTCAATTTTTATGAATGTATAAGTTTTTATAAACTTCTAGACTCAATATGAAACATAACAAAAAAAGTCTTTTGGGATAGCAATATTTCTCCATAGAATATGCTTTTTGGACAGTTAAAATCAAAGTTAAGGAACAATAAGAATCAATTAAATGTGATTCCAGTTAGTTTCGTTTTGTTGGAGTTCTTAAAAATAAAAAGGTTTATAGATTCAATATGATGCTTTTAAGATCACTAAGTAATTTTAAAGGACCATACTTGACTTATAACTGAAACTTAGGACGAGAGCATTTGTATATCATTCCTATTTTGACAATTTTCAAATAATATGGTCTCCAAACTAAAATGCTGAATTTCTTATGTGACTCAGGGATGAATACTTTACATTTAACAATTTTACATTTAACGAAACTTAAGAATTTTTTTTTATATCTCGCAATTAATGAATCTTATATTACTCTTATTTCTCCTATATATATTTTTTAAATTCTTTAAAATTACAATTAATAAACTACATCTTTGCTATGAAACGATTATATTGGACCAGTTTTTAATCATAATTCAAAATATACCAGAGTGTAAGTGTAACTGGTTTCTGTTCTATTTATAGTGTTAAAAGGAACTTTTTATGTCGGTATATGCAGCCTAATATAAAAACGAAAAATCAAGATGTGGTCAAATTTTGGAAAAAAATGTATGGATTGTCCTGAGGGGCACCTTGAAATATTATTTAAAATTTGCTTTGACTTTTTTTCTAACCTCCCCCCCTTCCACAAACCTCTATAGACAACTGACTTTTAATTCATAAGTCCCTGTAACAACGAATTTTTAATGGCGCAATAATCTAGCACGCATATACAACCCTAGTTGTCGTTCACTTCATTGATCAATAGATAGCTTGTAACTTTAACAAGTGTTGAATCACAACCTTTTGCTTAAGGAATCCCATTGCCTACATCTGTGCAGTGTACTAAATGACTCTTAAGATGCCCTGGTAGTTCTTTTACTCCTGGTCGTGAAGTCATGACCAGTATGGTATTCTTATAAATTTCCCCTAATGTAGTGTGTATCAAACTTTCAATATTTGCGTCCCTATATTTACAATCGTAATTCTCATCGTGTCCCCCCCCCTTGTATTCTTACGATATAATAAATTCAACAACAATGCACTTTGACGATAAAACTACAATAAGACTTTTAATTATAAACCGTACAAATTATCAAAATAAGTATTCAATTTTGTATGTACCATATTTACTGGAATCTAAGCCAACTATTTTCCCACTGTTAATGCTACTGAAAATCGGATGCGGCTTAGAATTCAAGGCCAAACATTTGTTGAATTGGAAAAATTAGGCTTTCGTCCATTTTGAAAAAAAAGTAACCATTCCTTCTGGCTACTTGCATCGATGACTAATAACACATCACAGTTTATTTGCAGTATTCAGTCTATCCTAACATCATTGTCTGCTCGTATTTAGGAATTGTTTTTTGCTTATAAACTTTCTTTCAATCACCTAAACATCTAAGATATCGATAACAGCATCGAAACGAGTTCAATATTCCTCAAGAATGAAAAGAGGTAATTTCAAATGAAAAAAAAAAAAAATGGATTCAGAGCAGTGGCTTTTGAAAAGTTGAGACAGATAAATCAACTATTACACGTTGATGGCGTGAAAAAATGTGTAACTTTTGCTTGTAAATGTTAAAAGTACACATTCTTTTTACAAAATATTACTTTACAAATGCATTGGACGGCATTGATTACGACACCCAGTGAAAAAATGGCAATGTCGGCCAGTGACGTTTGATCCACTGGACGCTTAGTATGGGTGCCCATTGGTACGGGACGTTTCAGCTCTGGACAGATTTAACATGCATCGCTGCCCTACACGGTGGGTTATATCCCACCTGGGATGGCCTAGTTTCTCAGAATGCAGTTTCTTTTTTATAATACTATTTTATTAAAATACTTAAATTTAAATAATGAATAAATAGTAATAAACAAAACAAAATAGTCCAGCAACCTACATAGAAAATAATATGAAAAATTTAAGGGAAATCACTTTCCATTTTGTCACTTAATATTGTGATTTTGTCATATGCATAAACATATTTACATTAATTGTAAATTTTTAATTATAAGTAACTAAATTAAAATTTTTCGTTGTTGACCTAAGTAGAAATTGACTTAATAATTTTATATTACTTGTTCTTGCTTAAATTCTAATTTAATATTGCAAATGCGTAAAAAAAGTTAAGTTACAATTACGCTACTATCAAAGTATTTGATTGTGTGCCGATAAACGTTCCTTAAATATCTTTAAGTGTTAATTGTAAAGGTATATTTAAAAATGGAGCTATAAAGATATGGCTATCTTTACAAACACCTAGATAGAAAACATATATATATATATATATAGTTTTATCACTATTAGTTTCCACTATTCCCTTTATAGACTGCCATTTGTCAAAATTTATGAACTTATAAATTTTGAATTGGTTCCAGTGTATCTCGCTGAAGACCACTAAGCACAAAATCTAAAGCCCTCTTCATAGGGTGTAGTACTTATTTAATGAAGGCATGTATTATGCACAACTAAAAATGAAGTTAATTAACAATTAGAATCTATGAAATACAAGTCTTGATCATGAAATCATGACCAGTGTGGTAATCTCGTAAGTTTCGTGTCCAAGTGCTTCTCAAACTTTCAATATTTTAAACCCAATGTTCCATCATAATTTTAATCGTATCCACCTTTCTCCTTACAATAACCATCTTTTATTTCGAAAAAAAGATACTTTAACGCTAAAGGTACAATACGAATTTAACCTGTTAATTTTCATCAGCGTATATAACCATCTCTCTCAGCCAGTGCGTAAATTTCCCGTGCGTGTATGTACGTCTTTCCGAAATACGATCATGGTCGCGGTAGCCTAGTGGTCAAGGTATTGGGTCAATGATGGCTTGTCATGAGTTCGAGCCCAGTAGCATTAAAAACCCGCCTTGTAGGGGAGCTAGGTACATTAAAAATGTCGTGAGATCAAAATTCCTCCCGTTTGTGTGGTAGTTAAGAGAGGGAGTACCAGCTCAGGTGTCGTCCTCGTCACTTTACCATGGTATAAATTTACGAGGTCCGCGGCCAAAAGCCCTCGTGTAGCTAAACAGTGCGACGTTATTATTCACTCACTCACCCATCCACTACGGAGCCCAACAAGGGAGGCAGTGTGAAGGTCAATTGACAAAAAACAATCTCGGCGCATACCTGGAGTACACCCAGGATATTCCATTAATGCATCAGGGTTAGGATCCAACGGGAAAACCTGAACGGGTTCCAAATAAAACAAAATAAGTCGATTATGCTGCAATATTATTTTTTTCGTAGTCAATTCACCTAACATTTGCTTCATTTATCGCCTTTTTCAATTAACTTAATTAAACTAATTTTAGCATTTCACCTTTCTTTTCTTTCTTTTTTTGATTTTGTTGCAATACCAGAGTTTTCAACCCATATAATTTCAAGTCAATGTAAGTTGCATGCTTTAATCTGATACCAATAATATGTGACTTTTACCAATTGATACGCATGTTATAAGTATGTTAAAGCATAATGTCCTTATTAGTAGGCATTGTAAGGTGCCATCACATATGTCGATCACTTTACGTGAACGTCTCATTTTTGATTTATTAATTCCCTTTTATATACCTCTCCTAACGCTTCTGAAGAAGACCTTCACAACACAATCGACACTCAGTGATTACACATACTATATATTTTTCATAGAGATAATATATTTTTAATTTAATCAGTTGAAATCTAACTCATTGGAATGACTTCAGTAAAACATGTGGAGGTTCATTAACTCAGAATATATTGCAAAAATTAAAACCTTACTTATATCAATCTACCATTATTATCTATAAAAAAGTATTGTGTGGCTAAACAATACTAACCAACTATTAGTTTTTAAAAAGTTAAATAATAAACGTAATAAAACTGAAAATTGGAAGCTAATTTACACTGAACGGGCATTCGCGAGATTTAATATGATGATTTTTTAAACAGAAATCTATGAACAAATTTTCAAGTTATCAATTATCAAATCATTTAACGTTACATACTCATATGAACTATTAGGTACTTAAATTATAAAAAATCCTCATAGTAAGATTTGTAAGTAAAGTCGTTATATTGCCGATACAATTATTCCAATCAATCCCCAATAATTATCCACCGTTAACCTTAACATTAAAATGAAGAAATGTAAGTTAAGGGGCACTTGAATGTTTGCTAGTAAAGCCAACGAGTGAATACCTTTATTTTTTCGCTTCGCGATCCATGTGCCCTGTAATAGCACCGTGAGCAGCTTATTTTTTTTTCACAAAATACTGAAGACTATATTACAATATTTTTAAGCAAGTATCCCGTTATAAACAAGAATTTTCGAAGTTCTGGTGAATGCATAGATTATTTTAGTGTGACAGTGTTCTTCATATATTAAATAGATCCAGGAAATTTAAACATATCCTTAGACTATTCTAATCTTAGAATTCAATGGAGTTCAAAAATGAAAGTGGTAGTGGAGAAAGTTGAAGAAAGTAAAACGATATTCAATCTGATATAAAAGATTTTTCCTTCAGGGATATCATATTTAACCAATTTTACAATACAAGATGATTTGTTAAAAGAAAATGATCTTAAAAAAAATGGCATTAGATTGACAAAAAAACTGCTACGTTTTCTTTCAAAAATAAACAATTTAATGAAATCTATGAAGAATATCCATGGCTTGTGTGGATAAGGATGGTTTTTTCTTCAGCTAAATCATATTTAACCAATTTTACAATACAAGATTCTTTGTTAAAAGAAAATGATCCTAAAAAAATGGTATTAGATATACACGAAACTCTTAGGTTTTCTTTCAAATAAAACAATTGAATGAAATCTATGAAGAATGATCACGGCTTGTGTGGATAAGGATGGTCTGGCGTTCATTACTTCATATATATGCCTCAGCATGACGGTAGGACTCAAGTGAGGTAAACCAACAACATCATCGAAATATTTGAAACTATGGCTTCGATAATCTGCGAAAAGACAGATGATTTTCAAGATGCTGTAACTGGAATTAAAGTAAAAGTCGAAGCACTCTGAAGGAAACATTTGATGCCACAGACTCTGTTGATTGTTTATCTTCTGTATAAAATTGTTCTCCTATTTTAGTATTGTAACAAATATTAATAAATTTACAGCGTATTTGTTTTGTGCCGTAGAATTTCTGTATAGTAACTATGAACGAAACGTTATCAAAATTGTTTTGAATGGAAGTTGATATTTTGAAAAAAAAATTAGCATAAGATAGTTAGTGAATACTTTTATGTGCATATTCAGGTATTTAGCTATTTAACAACGAAATAACTTCATATTGAACATTTTAAAATGTAGACTGTAATTGTTACTCAAGGATTTGTAATAGCTTTAAAAAGTCTTGCTAAAAGAGTTTAGTAATTTTCTCAAGGCGAATCTATTAAAATATTCCAAAAACATCAATAAACTTACAGCAGATTACGTTCCTAATTTTACTACACCAATTATGATCGTCGGAGACATTAATTTTAATGTCTCACAAGACCACTCAATGCCAGGTTTCATGCTCGGCGAGTTCAATTTATCTAAAGTCTGAAGCACACTGGGCGTGTTTACAAGCTACAAGCCGGCGAGGAAGAAGCCGGCGAGTTGGCGAGTGCGCTAGTTGTCAAGTACACATAAGCATTCCACTCGCTCAGTAGCCAAGTAGCTGGCACGTGGAAATATACTGTTTTAGTTGATTCGTAGTGGTTTCCTGTTGACAAAATGAAGTGGAATGCGAATAACATTTCGTTGTTTTTACAACTGTATCAACAGTTTCCGGCATTGTGGAACATTAAAGATAAAAATTAGTGCAACAAATCGTTGAGGGGTACGGTGTTTAAACAACTAATGTCTGAACTGGAAGAAAATCAGTTGTTGGGGCAAATGGATAATAAGCAACTTAAGGCAAAAATTAAATCCATTAAAGATGTCTACAGAACGGAGTTAAATAAAATTGAGAAAAGTAAAAAGAGTGGATGTGGGGTAGATGACGTTTATGTGCCAAAACTAACCTGGTTCAACGAAGCATGTTTCCTGAGTGAGGTTTTGGCAACAAGAAGCAGTCAATCAAATTTGGTAAGTAAATGTATTTACATTTTATTTTTAAATTTGATTACAAAAAATATTTTAAATACATTCTTTTTTAAGGCCTTTTTAGTCCAAGTTTCTCCCATTGCCAGGGTAGAGGATTTTCTTCAGTGAAATATTTCATGAACTGTTGTCTGATCTGTATAGCTGTTATGTTTGGATTGTTGCTGCCCAGTGAGGTCGCTGGTCGTAAGGTGTTGGCATGTAACCTCCACTGAACAGGTGTTACTTCTCCTGTGTTAAAATCTTCTCTGTCCAGTGCATTTTGTGGCATATAGTGGCCTGGGGAAGTCTTTCGCAACCAGTTATGTAAACTGCAAGCAGCCAAAATAACTCTATCGATGGTGTCGGGTTTCAGCTCAATTGCTTTTGAGAACACTCGAAAACGCCAGGCAAGTATGCCAAAAGCATTCTCTGAAACTCTCCTGGCACGGGATGTGCGATAATTGAAAATTTTCTCTTCATCACTTAATCCATGTTTACTGAAAGGCTTCATAAGATCGGGTCTTAGAGGGAAAGCATCATCTCCGATAATAACATGGTCCTCAGGAAACCCAATTGCTTTATTTTCCATTGCAATGTTCAGAGAACTATTTCTGAACACTGCACTGTCATTGGCTCTTCCATTTCCTCCTACATCAACGTAAGTGAAGCAATAATCAGCATCCACCATAGCAAATAGTATGATGCTGTAGGTTTTCTTATAGTTGTACTATACTGAACCTGAACCAGGAGGTATTTTAATAACATGTTTACCATCAATCGCTCCACAGCATCTAGGGAAATTCCAACGTTGGAGGAAAACCTTTTCAATTTTTTTCCACTCTTCAACAGTTGTGGGTACCTGAAAATGAAATATAGTTTATAACAACTTTTTTGATACGGTATTAGTCCAGTCAGTGATGGTTTTTAATTTCCTTCTTTGTAATAGCTAATTATATATTTGTATTATATTAAGGTTTGCTTTTACATTGGGGAATTTTGATTCAGAGGCTAATTACAAATTTTCATGAAAATCAATGCTACTCTAAAACATTAGGAGGTACAGTAGAAATGAGGCTCAAGTACGAATTATAGCATGTTCTTGCCTACATTACTACGAATTATAGAAGTTACGACGAACTGAGCCCATCTGGGCAGCGAAATTACTACGAAATAAGGAGGGGATCGTAATACAGTATTTTTACTGTCATTGACTGGACTATAAATAATGAATAAAAATTAAATAAAATTATTAGTAGTTTTTGTCCTTTTTTAGGATGCAAGCCAAACTGATATTGCAGAAAAAGATGAGGAAGGGAACTCTATTGACCAAGATGAGCCTGACATCGGGGAGAAATCACTCCTCAATCATCTGAAATTATGAAGCCACCTGAGCAGCCGAAAAAAAGGTTAAAAAAAAATCAGATAGTATACCAGACAAAGAAATAGCTCAAGCTATCCAAAATTAGATGAGATAGCAAACAAATCTACTGAGGACAAGCCATATGACCTGTTTGGCAGGTATGTCGCATCAGAAATGCGTCAGCTACCTAATCGGGCAGCCATCCTGCTACAGCAGGAGATACAAAATTGTATCACTCGTTGTAAGTTAAACACATTGGACAATGAATCAGTTCAACATCAATATGACAATTTTCCTTCATTGCAATCTCCTCAATCAATAGCGTCCGTTTGTTCTTCAAACGAGGAAGAGAACATATTAAAAGAGCAATGATAAATACGTTTGCAAACATTTAATTAATATATTATGTATCAAAAGCATTTCATTTTGTTCAAAATAAATTTTTAAATACAAGTTTTGAAATTGAGAAGTGTATATTTACCATCCTTTTCTATATTTCAAACCAACGTTACTTAATACAAGGGCAAAATGTTCATTCATGCAACTTTTGAAAATAAAAATAAGATAAAATATTTACACTTACATTAATAAATGGACGAAGCACGCAACAAATCTCCGTAAGTACCTGTGGTAAGAAGCTGGATATTGTTGTTTCTGGAACTCGAAACAGGTACTCCAAAGATTTAAACGAATCATCAGTTGCTGAATATCGTAAAGTTATTTCTAATTTTGTGGTTACTGGAATCGCCATTCTCATTGTCGTGTCCTGCTTTGACAACTTTCCGCGAACCATTTCCAGTAGCTCATCAAACTGTTCACCTGTAATTCTTAACATATTTCTATAGGCTGTATGGTCTTCGTTCTTCAGCTCTTTCAGTAATGTATGTGATGCACCATATTCAGTACGTCTTCCTACCCACGGTTTCACCCACACTTTCCTCTTCTTCCGTTTCGCGTTTTGTCGTCTAATTAACTCTTTTTTAATCACTTTTGATAGAACTAAAACTCCAGATAGAACTAATTCCTCCGACATTTTCAAGACCGTTCTACTCGTTGCTTCTGGACAATCCACAAGCTACTGTCAGTACACTTGGCTAGTTTACAATCTAAATCGCTCAAAAGCCGGCGAGTGGCGTGTAAAGTCGCCGGCAGAGTCAACTTTTTCAAGAGCTTTTTTAAAAGCAGCTTTTAAGCGAGTGCGGTGAGTACACTGGGCTAGTTTACGAGCTGCTTGTAAAAAAGCCGGCTTGTAGCTTGTAAACTCGCCCCGTGTACTTGACCCTTTACAAGGAAACTTCAACTTTAGGTCATTCTTGTATTGATTTAACGTTTACCAGAAATCTTGATGTATTATGTATGTCATTTGTGTTTAACTTTTCGTATCACAGACCTATAATTCATAAATTTTTATTATAACGCAGTAATTATATTAGTTTATTTAATTTCTCTCCTGAACCCGTTGAAAGGAAATTCTTGGCATCATTAACAAAAAACATTGAATCCCGGAGGACTTCTTGGTCTTCAAACATGATAGCGACATACATAATATTTTTTTATAAAAGATATTACACGTTATGAAACGTATACATGTACAATAAACGGCCGTGGCCAAGACACAGCCACACCTTTTTTTATAAAGAATAACAGTAACTTTTCATTATAAAATCATTTTCAAGCAATCACGATTTTACCAATAAAATTAGATCAATCAATCTGCCATAATCGTCAATAGTGGATTCAGTGATACATCATTTTGCTATTAAAACTTGCGAATGAATATCCTTTATTACTAAAGATTAAAGCAAGTTTTCCCAAGTTCTGCTGAGTGCTTGGATTAATTTAGTCACTGCATTCTCCATAGAACAAATGGATCCAGGTAATTTAAACGCATTGTGTGATTATTTTGCTCTTTTTAGCCAATGAAGTTCACAATTTCAGGCTGCAAAGGATCAAGATGGAACAGTGTGGGAGTTTATTAAATCGGCAAAAAAAAAGTTACTTCAGTAAAATCGCAATTCATCGAACTTGTTTCACAGGAGGTTTCTTTCGAAGGACCGAAACTTCGAGAAATAATGGCTGCTTTTCGTGAAGCTGACAAGTTGATGTCAAAAACCAACAATGTAATGGTAGCTGTGAGGTACAATCAAGGCTAGGCTAAGCACAAGACAGGTGCTCGCAACGCGTTTCTCTGAGGTTAACTGTGTGGCCGCGGTAGCCGAGTGGTATAGGTATCGGACCGTGGCTTGCCTTGTCACGAGTTCGAGCCCAGTACCCCTAAAGACCCGCTGTGTAGGGCAGCGATGCACGTTAAATCTGTCGTGAGCTGAAACGTCCTCCCGTTGGTGTGGTGTGGTAGTTAGGAGAGGGGATGCCAGCTCAAGTGTCGTCCACGTCACTTGACCATGGTTCAAAATTACGTGGTCCGTCACCAAAAGCTCTCGTGTAGCTAAACAGTGCGACGTTAATAATAAATCAAATCTGAGGTTAACTGTGAGACTATACTGAGCAAAACAAACAGTTTCATCGTGTTGTTTGAAACAATGACTTTGTTACTCTATGAAGCGACAAATAGTTTTGAAAATTACGTAACAGAAATTCAAGAAATATTGCTTGCTTCAACGGAAACTTACAACGCCACGGACTCAGATGAATGACAATATTGCTTAGATTGTGATTTTACTTTCATTTTAATGTCATTGGATTTTGTCTTGCTTCCAGTCTCTTTTTTTTTAGTATAACTCACATTAATAACTTGAAAATTATCACATATATATTTAACAGTATATAATCTATCACATATAATATAACAGTAACCATTCTTTTACAACAAGCGCACTGTGCTTGGGGTCATTGTCTTGCTGGAATATGAAATTCGACCCCAGTGTCCCAATTTATCAGCACTTTCTTTCAAATTATTTTGCAGAATATTAAGAAAAGCCATCTTGTGCATGATTCCATCAATGAATACTAGCTTTCCCACCCCCAACACAGTCATACACCCCCCAAACCATCACCGTCCCACCTCCGTGCTTCACAGTAGGAGTTGTGTGTTTTGGGTGGTGTGAGGTATTTGGTTTACGCCACACCATACGACGACCGTCACTGCCGAAGATGTTGAACTTACTCTCATCGCTGAAAATGACTTCGTTCCAAAACTGTTGAGGCTTTAAAATGTGTTCTTTAGTGAATTTCAATCGCTTGACTGTATTCATCTTACCAATTAAGGGCTTTTTTCGAGCTACTCTACCATTATAGCCAGCCTTTCTTAGGATTCTTCGTACCGTTTCTGCAGAAACCGATCGACCTAAGGTATTAGAGTTATTGGCTGCAATTTTAGGAGCACTAATTTTAGGATCAATCTTCATTTGATGTATAACTCTTCGCTCGGTTATAGAGTTCATAATTTTCTTTCTCGCTCTTCCTTCGTTATTTGCCAGTATACCAGTCTTTTTAAATTTTTGCAGGATTTTTTGGATACAGTTAACACTTCGTCCAACTACTTTAGCAATATTCCGCTGGGATTTACCTTCATTTGACAGTTTATTAACAAGTTTTCTCTCTTCGATCGTAGTTTCCTTCCGATTCACCATTTTAATCAAGACATCAAATCACAGACATAAATTTGTTATCAGATAGCATTTGAAAACCTTCCTTTATCATAGAACTATTATCAAATTTCTATTTAAAAAATTACTAGTAGTTTTGCATAGTGATTAAAGAAGTGTACCCTCAATTTTGTGACATTAAAATGGTGTAGTTTTTCTTTCAAACCTTCATATTTTTGTTTCAATCAATTTCCACATCTTACGTTTAATGTTATTTGGAAGAGTAATGTATGCATTTTGAATGTACAAAAGTTTGTTAACATAGCGTATTAATTTCTACACCTGGTGATCCGATGATGAATTCGGAATTAAGTGTACTCTCAATTTAGGGAGTCACTGTATGTCTGAGCATGACGGTAGGACTCAAGTGAGGTAAACCAACAACCTCATCGAAATGTTTGAAACTATGGCTTCGATAATCCGCGAAACGACAGATAATTTTCAAGATGCTGTAACTGGAATTAAAGTAAATGTCGAAGCACTGAAGGAAACATTTGATGCCACAGACTCTGTTGATTGTTTATCTTCTGTATATAATTGTTCTCCTATTTTAGTAAAGTAACAAATGTTAATAACTTTACAGCGTATTTGTTTTGTGTCGTAGAATTTTTGTATAGTAACTATGAACGAAACGTTATCAAAATTGTTTTGAATGGAAGTTGATATTTTGAAAAAAAATAGCATAAAATAGTTAGTGAATACTTTTATGTGCATATTCAAGTATTTAGCTATTTAACAACGAAATAACTTCATATTGAACATTTTAAAATGTAGACTGTAATTGTTACTCAAGGATTTGTAATAGCTTTAAAAAGTCTTGCTAAAAGAGTTTAGTAATTTTCTTAAGGCCAATCTATTAAAATATTCCAAAAACATCAATAAACTTACAGCAGATTACGTTCCTAATTTTACTACACCAATTATGATCGTCGGAGACTTATTTTAATGTCTCACAAGACCACTCAATGCCAGGTTTCGAGTTCAATTTGTCTTACAAGGAAACTTCAACTTTAGGTCATTCTTGTATTGATTAATCGTTTACCAGGAATCTTGATGTATTATGTATGTCATTTGTGTTTAACTTTTCGTATCACAGACCTTTAATTCATAAATTTTTATTATAACGCAGTAATTATATTAGTTTATTTAATTTCTTTCCTGAACCCGTTGAAAGGAAATTCTTGGCATCAAACAAAAAAACATTGAAACCCGGAGGACTTCTTGGTCTTCAAACATGATAGCGACATACATATTTTTTTATAAAAGATATTACACATTATGAAACGTATACATGTACAATAAACGGCCGTGGCCAAGACACAGCCACACCTTTTTTTATAAAGAATAACAGTAACTTTTCATTATAAAATCATTTACAAGCAATCATGATTTTACCAATAAAATTAGATCAATCAATCTGCCATAATCGTCAATAGTGAATTTAGTGATGCATCATTTTGCTATTAAAACTGGCGAATGAATATCCTTTAGTAACAAAGATTAAAGCAAGTTTTCCCAAGTTCTGCTGAGTGCTTGGATTAATTTAGTCACTGCATTCTCCATAGAACAAATGGATCCAGGTAATTTAAACGCATTCTGTGACTGTTTTGCTGTTTTTAGTCAATGAAGTTCACAATTTCAGGCTGCAAAGGATCAAGTTGGAACAGTGTGGGAGTTTATTAAATCGGCAAAAAAAAAAAAAACAGTTACTTCAGTAAAATCGCAATTCATCGAACTTGTTTCACAGGAGGGGTTTCTTTCGAAGGACCGAAACTTCGAGAAATAATGGCTGCTTTTAGTGAAGCTGACAAGTTGATGTCAAAAACCAACAATGTAATGGAAGCTGCGAGGTACAATTAAGGCTAGGCTAAGCACAAGACAGGTGCTCGCAACGCGTTTCTCTGAGGTTAACTGTGTGGCCGCGATAGCCGAGTGGTATAGGTATCGGACCGTGGCTTGCCTTGTCACGAGTTCGAGCCCAGTATCCCTAAAGACCCGCTGTGTAGGGCAGCGATGCACGTTAAATCTGTCGAGAGCTGAAACGTCCTCCCGTTGGTGTGGTGTGGTAGTTAGGAGAGGGGATGCCAGCTCAAGTGTCGTCCACGTCACTTGACCATGGTTCAAAATTACGTGGTCCGTCGCCAAAAGCTCTCGTGTAGCTAAACAGTGCGACGTTAATAATAAATCAAATCTGAGGTTAACTGTGAGACTGTACTGAGGAAAACCAACAGTTTCATCGTGTTGTTTGAAACAATGACTTTGTTACTCTATGAAGCGACAAATAGTTTTGAAAATTACGGAACAGAAATTCAAGAAATATTGCGTGCTTCAACGGAAACTTACAACGCAACGGACTCAGATGAATGACAATATTGCTTAGATTGTGATTTTACTTTCATTTTAATGTCATTGGATTTTATGTCTTGCTTCCATTCTCTTTTTTTTAGTATAATAACTCACATTAATAACTTGAAAATTCACACATATATATTAACATAGAATTTTAATATAGAAATTAAAGTTATAATAAGCAAGGCCCTTTCAAAATAATTATGCATACATGAGTATCTTTTTTGTAAAAACTATTCAAAGCCTCGTTATTGATTATATTTTAAACACTACTTGTTTTCAATTTTTATTGGAGTTAGAATATTTTCAAATTAAATATTTTAAAGTATTTACTGCTAATGTTACCTAAATATTTGTATTAGCTTTGGTAAGTCGAATCCAAAATCCAATAATTTTTCCAAGAGAATATGTAATGATATACGTTGCCTATTTTAAGAAATTAAATATTATATAGGCTGAATTTGTTCATTCTTTGCTTGTATTATATTTCTGAAATTTCGTATATTTTTATTCTTTCTAAAATGTTATGAGGAGCTAAATATTTCTTGGGTAAATTCGGATTTCAAATCTCAGCTGTTAATAAATTAGGTATAAATTAATTTAATTATTCGACAATACAAATAAATCTTTCAAAACTCTCGTCACTTTGAATAGATAATAATTTTTTTTTAGAATTGTCATTGATCAAAGATTAATGTATATATTTCCAAATATTGGAGTTTTATATATGTGCCTAAAATGGTTCTGGTTTTATACGTTTTTAATCATGACTTATTTTGTAATTTCGTAGCTATCTATGTTTCTCAATATAAATTTACAGATGGTGACAAAATGCGTCCCTTTTAGTTTTAATTAAGCGATATGAAAAGCAGAAATTAAGAAGCCCTGTTACAGTTTAGTTTTCCTTAAAGGTGGCAAATATTTTCAAAACCAATGATATTTAAAAACGAAGTTGATTAACAATTGGAATCCTTTCAATACTAAATGATTCCTAATATTTAAATTTGCCTCGTGCATATGAAAAATATCTTAAATAATCTAGTAATACAAATGCTACAACAAAACAAAACAAAAAAATGATTGTTTCTTTTCAGAGAAAGATTTACACTGTGGGTGCAGCTCCCAAATATGGTGGACCTTTATGTTAAAAAACTGTGAAGAGCAGCCCTTCATTTGCCAGAACGCAGGTTTTTAGCGAAAGAAGCCAGGTGCTCTTTTCCCTACACAAGTGACCCGGTAAACCACTTTCCATCCCTTATCATTTTGGTAAAAATGTAAGTTATGTATTAATAAGTTTTTTTTAAATTTAAACTTCCTTTGTAATTAAGGCTTGTTTTTTTCGAACTTTAACAAGTTTTTAAATTTTAATATTTAGTTGAATGGAGTCCTGGTATGTAAAAATAACTGCAGGTAGAATATGGCAAAAGTTTGTGGATGCTACTTCGAAAATGTCTAAAACTAAATTGCTTGTGCTAGTTGCTGTAAATGGCGGAGTAAAATTTTTGTGTACCAAAATCTGGTATTATAATTGAAATATATAATTCCTGAAAAAATTTAAAATCGAAAGGGATAAGCGAATATCCTGGTATGGATAGTACAATGACAACTTTAAAATACCTCTTCATGAAGAGAAAAATGAAAAATATGAAAATTTAAGCATATATGTTTTGTTTGGGTATTTTTAAGGAGCCTGCCTAGTTATCTCCTTTGCAAGCCTAATAATTTATCTGGTATCAGGTCGTATGAATCAAAATGAATATTCATTACGGATAATGAGGCCCTTGATTCAACATTATGTTACTTCGAAACGAAACACTGGGAATATATTAGGAGTAAGATCGAGGAAGTGCAGAGAAGAGGAAATGGGATGTTTAGATATGCAATTGTAGACGTAGTAGAAAAGATGTACAAGCTGGTGAACATTATAAAGAATGATTTCAAAAATGGAAGGCTGGTCAATGTAAAAAGGATATTCGGTGCTTTTACATTTGATGCTACGTGCAACAGTCTTCTGCTCACCGAATACGAAACCATTAAAAATCTCGACAATGAATTATTAAGAGATTCGAAGAGTCTTCGATGCCAGTGATAATTTCGCAAACCAATTGATCTTGAAATTCCATTTCCCTAAATTCGCAGAGTGAAGCAAATCTCGTTCTATTGATAAGGATCTAAAAGGTTTTAAGAAGGAAGTATGCAACATTATCTACGAAAAACTTTTGCATGAAAAAGCGGAATTTTTCTTATTGAAAGATGTGCTTCAAGCAATGGTCAGTTTTGATGTTAATCTAGTTGGTTATGAAATTAAGAAAACAGGACTTATAGATTAGAAGACACGACGTATCAGTTTTTATTTTACGTAGTCTTCGGGTCCCAAAAGGTGTCGATACTCATGACGATGGTATTTTACCTTCTGGCCAGACATAAAAATGTGCAAAACGCCTTGCGAGAAAAATATATATGAAGTTATTAAACGGGACAAAGGAGTGTTTCCATACAACTATTTGACAATATAAAATACCTGGATTTGGTTATCAAAGAAACCTCCAGTAACAAGAATTGAGAATATTATGGAGAAGAAATTGAAAATTAAAAGCACCAGCAAATACGTATCTAAAGGTACGCACGCCACCATTCTTCTATAAAGCATTCAGAGATCCTATCTGTTGAAATCTCCAAGAAATTGACCCTAGCAGATTCATACGTAGACCTACACTCTCTAAAGAAAACTGCTCTGCACCAAGCCAACCTTCCACACATTGGAATTAATAAAACTTACTTCATTCTGAAGAATAGATTTTTTTGTGATGGAACTTACTCTGATACCGTCAATAATGCCACATCCTGTTCCCGATACAAGAGAAAACCACATCATGAAACGAGCATACGGAAAAACCCCTTTTTTTTCAGGACCGAGTGAGTCCATCTCCATCGACATTGTTTGATCCCATTATTATGTCCTCACAATACTGATATTTGCCATCACAAATATACAAGTATTAACAATAACGAGAAAAATCATTCATTATATCACGAGTGTTGGAAGACCAGGAATGTGATTGTGAGTGACCTTGGTACACAGTTCACTCCTGACATCTTAAGGGCAGTCGGAAATGTAAAATTTGATTTTTTTGACAATTTGAGATTTTTACATTTCCACATAGTACAGATTTTAACCTTTCTAAAAATACCTTACTTTAACCTCTAGGGTAAGCAGAAGCCCTAAAAACCTATTTTTAAATAATCCTTGAAACTGGGCCACGCCCATTTGACAAGCGTAAAAGTAAACAAAGTTTTTTGTTTTGGCTTAAAAGTTGAGCGACTGGTATAAATCAAAACATTTATCTTTTATTGTATAAATTGAGCTTTTTATTATTTTATTTCCTAACCCATTTGAAACTTCACTGTATTTTTAACGGTCAAATCAGTGTTTGTTTACACTTTCAAAACTGCGTTATAATTTTTGAACTCGCAAGTATTCTTTAACATTATTCAGCTTAAACTTTCAAAAAAATTGCTATAATATATCGACTTTACCATGCCTAGAGCATCGACTAAAGTATTTAAGAAACGAAGAGGAGTTTTTAATAAAGGAAGATGTAATAAAAGTAATGATGGTTGTGGTGAAAGCAATTCTACTGTTCCAAAGAACTCTGCTGTTGAAAAAAATTGTGCTGATGGTGCAAAGCTTTGTACTAATGAAACTGAACCATCTGCCAGTGAGAGAAAAATTGTAAACATGGATATTTCATATTCGGATGAGGCTTTTTCTGGTTTCAGAAATGTTATTGTGGACATTAACCTTTTAGCTTGTGTGTTTTTTGAAGCTGTAAAATGTATAAAGTGTGAAAAAAAAAAACAGGACTCAGGTTGCACCTCAGTGAAAGTAACTGTGGTGAAGCTGTGAAGTTTCACTTAAAATGTCCTTCTTGTAAATATAACTATACTCTCTCTCTCTCTCTCTCTCTCTCTCTCTCACTCTTTTTAACTCCAAGAAATGCGATAGTTCTGAGAATTACGAACTGAATACCCGGCAAGTGTATGCTATGCGATGCATAGGTAAAGGTGCTGAGTCTGCTAGGATGTTTTGCGGTATCATGAATCTTCCCCCGCCACCCACAAAATTCTCAAAGTACAACCACATTTTACTGCAGGCAACAAGAGAAACCTGTGAACACAGTATGGCAGAAGCTGTTCGTGAAGCCGTTGATGAAAATGATGGAAAAAGGGACCTTGCTGTTGATGGTAGCTGGCAGAAGCGTGGTTTTTCTTCAAAGAATGGCTTGGTAACAGTCACAAGTGTTGATACCGGCAAAGTTATAGATGTCGAAGTTTTTTCAAAACATTGTATTTGTCCGAACAAAACCAAGAATCTTCAAAATTGTAAGAGGAATTTTGAAGGCTACAGCGGTAAGATGGAAGTAGCTGGAGCTCTATCCATTTTTCAGCGTTCCCAGTCTCTCTACAATGTTCGGTACACAAAATATTTAGGAGATGAGGACTCCAAAGCGTTTACTTCTATTGTCGAGAACAAAGTATATGGTGAACATTGCTCTGTCGAGAAATTAGAATGCATAGTTCATGTTATGAAAAGAATGGGGACACGTCTTCGACGCTTGAAAACTAAGATGAGAGGTCAAACACTTTCTGACGGAAAGCCTTTATGCGGAAGAAATAGATTGACAGAGGCAGAAATCGACCGTCTGCAAGCATATTATGGTCTAGCAATCCGCAGAAATTTGTCTAGCGTGAAGGACATACAACAAGCCATATGGGCAATATTTTTACACAAGCTATCAACCGATGAAAAACCTCAGCATGGATTTTGTCCCTCTGATTCAGATGCGTGGTGCAAATTTTAAAAAGCAGAATTGCTTGGGGAGACTTATCATCACAAAAATAGTTTACCTGTGGATGTTGTGGAGGCCATGCGACCTGTTTTTAGGGATTTAGCTAATCCAGAATTGCTAAAAAAGTGTTTACATGGAGGTACGCAAAATCATAACGAAAGTGTAATGTAATATGGTCTCGTGTACCGAAGAAAACATTTGTACAATTAGAAGTTTTGTCACTGGGTACATATGATGCAGTTTCCTCATTTAATATGGGGAATGTATCAAAACTAGAAATTTTGAGGAAAATGTGTATTGAGCCTGGTGATTACACGGTACAGGCGATGGAGTGCCTCGACAAACAGAGGCTGTTACGAGCAAAATACTATTGTTTACAAAAAACAAAGGAAGTTAGGAAGGAAAAAAGACTTAAAAGGAAGAAAGAAGATGATGAGCTACTAAAAAATGCTGATGATTTAGAATATGGAGCTGGAATGTTTTAACTAAAAAGTAATTATACGTTAAAATCAATTTTTCTCAAAATGTCAATTTTTGATGTTCGATGTTCCTTTTCTTAGAAACTACTGTTCACAGGTATGTAAATTTTTTTGATATATTTATAATGATGGCTAATAAATACTGAAATGAGCTTTTGTAAAAACCCCAAAATTTATTTTTACAATTTTTTATGTGAAAACGGGTTAACGTAAACTATGTTTGATAAAATATTTTATAAATTATGAAAAAAATCAAAATTAGCTAAAAGCTCATTTGAGTATAATGAGAAATGTGTATTTTAATTATATGAAAAATTTCAAGCATGTACATATAACAGATTTTGAGAAAATGAACCTCGAAAACAGCCAATTTAACATTGTCGGTATAGAGGTTTCCGACTGCCCTTAAAACAAATAACCAGCGTAACTGGCATTGCTCTGCATCACACAACCAGTAGAAACACAAAAGTCAATGGACAGTCGGAAAGGATCAATACCTCATTAAAGACCACCATCCTTTCCTTAGCAGACCATAAAGTTGATTTTGACCTTGCAGTTGCAGTACACAAATCTTTATACAATGACACTAAGCATAGAAGCCATGAATTTGCACCTGACATAGTGTATTTTGGTCAAAAAATTTCGTTATTGCAAATCATATTTTGAATTAATTGAATATTTTCGAGCCAAATTGTATTACCACTTTATAATATTTTTAAGCAGGTTGACTATTCTGATGAACAACAGAGAGCAACTCACTACATTATATCTTACACTAGAGAATCATGACTAAGTAGTTCTACCTTAATCAATTGTTTCAATTTTCACCTTAGATGGGAATGTGTAACTTTGAGGGTAGTTGGGGAAGTTGCCTGATCAACAACTCCTCAGCTGTCTCTCTCTCACAGATTAGCACTTGTATGCATCAAATCTTAAATTTTTAATGAAGACATCGGTGGTGAATTTTTTTTTTAAATGATCATTGATACGTTTATGTATAATAATTTCTTAACAGCATTACATGCATGCTTACCTACCCAGGTATATTGTAATCAAGATACTCCTTATTATAATACTATACATACATTCCACATATAATAATTTTTGTAACACATATTTGGTATGATTTATTAAACAAATTTAGTTGTGATTTTGAATATAGTTACTGTTTTTTCAAATTATTCATTCCTTTTCACATCATTTAGATGGCTTCTATCATATGTCTGTGATACATGATAATAGAGTATAAAGAATTTGTTAGAACTATTTATTATTTCATGTATTACCATTTTTGTCATACGACTATTAACAGAGTGCAACACCTCAATTTGTTTTAGTAAAATATTTTAATATTAAAATTGTTTCAAATTCCAGTTTACGATGTAGATGTAATGAGTCAGATACTTCTTGTAAGCTACATGTCTATTATAAAAAGCAGATGTGTCAATTGTTTGTGAATCATGTAATTCGGCATGGAGTCAGGCAATTCTATGAAGAAAAAAGAACCCTTTTCTCAAACTAATTTCATACTGGATCAATAATTGATTCAGCAGCATTGATTCCAAATTTTATAGGTGAGAGAGAGTTGTTCTGTTTGGCTTGCTTTTTTAGCTTGAAAAGTTTTCTGGGGAAAAATTTGACAAATTTGAAACCTGTCAGCTTTGATGAGAGACCATAGACGACCGTATTAGGTCGTCTTCTATCCTTGACGCAATAATGATTCGGAGTTCTGGCCTGAAATTCTTGCAGTTGAAATTTGTTAAAGGAAAATCTGAAACAAATCGTAAGGAAAGCTTTTCCGTCAAACAAATTTCTGGCCTTGGTTTTCACTTTGTCACGATCACGAAAATAAGGTTGTAGAATCGAATCTTCCTCAAGCCACATATATCCAGGGCTAATGTTAGTTAAATCTCTCATTACTGAAAGTCTAAAAGTTTGCATGGTATTGCAGTTTAAAGTATGGGATGTTAATTAGCGTGTTGCACTTTTCAATTAAACATGCGTAGTACAGTGTTCAATGATTTAGGAAACAATACTATTAATTATATACTAAAACAATTGAAACATATTTAGCCAATGTTCTGGATTTTTTTTTCAGTTTTTAATGCGGTCTTTTTTATCTATCTTTATCAATCTTCTTAACAATATAAAATAGCATTTGACATTTCAAATAAGCCTTCGGGATTTTCTTTTAATGATTTTTAGTCCGCTTTTTCTATCGCACTGAGCCATAAGTACCATATTTTGCTATCCGTACAATTTCGGTTAAATAATATTTCTATATTCGAATCTCTGATCCTATTAATATGCGAATAATTTTACCAGTGAATACTCATTTTACAATTATCTTGGATATGTGTGGAGAGTAAGGTGTTAGTTCATATGTTGACCATGCCAATTAAGCATACTTTTGATTTGCTAATTGTTTCATACAGCTCTCGTGAGACTTCTAAAAGAGATCTTAAAAAAAAATCGAACGAGTACTTATATTTTTTTCACATGGATATAATGTTTTAGACTATAAAGTTAAAAACTTTAAAATACAACTTATTAGAATGCCGTAGGGCGATTATTTGATGATACGGTAATGATTTTTTAGGACATAAAGCACAATTCATAAGTCTACTTTATTTTTATTAACCAGGCAATAGTATACTCTATCGATGTCCTATCTATCTAACTTATATATCTGTCTAACTTATATATCTGTCTAACTTATATATCTGTCTAACTAATATATCTCTATCTATCTAACTTATATAACTATCTATGTATTTTATCTATCTACCTAACTTAACTATGTATCTAATTTATCTATCTATCAAGGCTATCTAACTAACCTAATTAGCTATCCTATCTATCTTTCATATCTATCTAAACTATCCATCTATTTAACTACACTCATGTCCACAAATTAAGGATAATTCAGAATCACACTGAAATTGAACACTAAAATAAAAATGTCACCTATAGAATTATCCCGCATATCTTGAAGAATAATATGCAAATTACAGGAAACCACCAAAAGGGGCGGATAATACTTCACAATAACAAGAGTGTAAGAGAGGGGTATATAAGGAATGGTGGCAAAGCTGTAAAATTGTTCACAAGCACTTTAAAAGCCTTTCAGTGCAATAACCGCATAGTTGTGGCACAAAGGAAGCATATTTGGATGATTTTTTTTACGTGGTACATTTATTGGACGACTGGAATGTGGAAGTATCCAGGTGCAAGTATTCGAGGAACTTCGAATCACCCAGAGTGTCATTTCAAGGCTTTGGCAACGATTCCAAGATGATGGTAATGTGAGTAGATGTTACAGCACAGGTTGCCCCCGAGGTACAACGCCGAATGAGGACCAGTATTTGGCAGTTACTGCCAAAAGAAATAGATGGAGCCCAGCATCAGACCTGTTTCGTCAGCTCTCTTCAGCTACCGGTACGACAGTTTCAAGGCAGACCGTGTACAGACGCTTAGGGCACATTGGTCTACATGCTCGTAGGCCTGTCAGATGTGTTCCACTTACCGCAACTCACTGTCGACTGTGATTAACCTGGATGAGAGAACATGCATTGTGGACACCACAACAGTGGTCTTGTGTGATGTTTTCTCTCTCTCCAAAACGAGTCCAGGTTTAGTTTGCAGTCTGATTCTCACCGGACTTTAATATGGATATCACCAGGTACCCATTACCACCAAGAGAACACCATTGATCGACACCGTTACGGTGGTGCAGGATGGAACGTTTTGGGGAGGAAGTATTCTTGGTTACAGAACTGACCTGCATGTTCAGAGTGTAACAATGACAGGCCACATCTATCGGGATGCCATTCTGGAACAACATGTACGTTTGTTTCGTGGGTCCATGGGTGCTCAATTTCTGTTTATGGATGATAACGCCCGTCCTCACCGTGCAAACATTGTAGACGAATGTCTTAAATTGGAGGATATCACCCGGTTGGATTGGCCAGCATACTCACCAGACTTGAATCTAATAGAGCATGTGTGGGATACGCTTGGACGATGAATTTCAGCCCGTCAACCCCCTCCCACCTGTCTACCGGAACTTCGGAGGTCATTGCTTGATGAGTGGTGTAATATTCCCCAAGATCAGGTTGATAATTTGATACTCAGCATGCCTAGGCGCTGTAGCCTGTATTGCATCGTCCGGGAGACACACTCCGTATTGAACATCATACTAACCATGTTATACTGTTTTTTTGTAAATAGGTTATTTTTTGAAATTTGCTCCATGCAGTAAAAATCGTAATTTTTATTAATTTTTTGAAACATATAGCATCTTTTTTGCCCTTTATCTTTTGTTTAATAAATAAACTTTACAAATAAGTCAAATTTGTTTTGCTTCTGTCTCTTTCTTTGCCTGAACTTCATTATCCTTAATTTAGGAACATGAATGTATATATCTATATAACCTATATATCGAACCTATATATATAACATTTGAAGCTGTCCTATCTATCTCACCTATGTATCTAAAGTATCTATATAAACTATCTGTGTAAACAATCAATAGAGAAATTTTCTATCTAACCTATTTATCTTACCTCTCTAACTTATCTATCTATAACCTATCTGTCTAACCTATTTATCTTATATCTCTAACTTACCTATCTAACATCCATTTATCTTAACTATTTATTTAATCTTAACTATTTATTTAATCTTAACTATTTATTTAATCTTAACTATTTTTTTAATCTTAACTATTTTTTTAATCTTAACTATTTTTTTAATCTTAACTATTTATTTAATCTTAACTATCTATCTAGTCTATCTATCTAGCCTATCTATCTATCTATCTAACCCAGTGCTTCTCAAACTTTCAATACTGGCGCCCCCCTTTTCGATCTCAATTTTTATCGCGCCCCCTTATACATTAATAATGTACTGAATGCAATAATAATGAACTTCGATGCTAAAACTACAATAGGAGATCTTAATTATAAACCATACAAATTAGTAACATAAGTATTAAATTTTGTATACTACTTTTAAGTAATAAATAAATAATATAATAGGATAATTATTATGTGTGTTATTTTTCCTTTCTCTAATTTTTAAATTGAACATATTGCAAAATGTGGTGGCTGCTTAGAAGACAAAATATAGATATCTGCTAAATATAGAAAAAGAACTCAGAGGGTCAATTTCTAATCATAAGCATTCCTTATAAAAACTTTGCTTTCCAAGACAAGCCCATGGAAATCATTAATATTTATTAAACTTGTTCTTAATTTAATAATAATGAATTAGTTATAAACTACCATGGAGCACTTACATTAAAAGTATACCGGCTGAAGTACCCGCTTGCACGAGTTCATTTATAAGAAAATAAAACATTATTGAAATAATCGCTGCATTTTGTAAGGAGCGTAAAGCCCTGTGCGCGACAATGTTTACAAAAATGTAAAATGATTTTTTAAATGATTGCTCAAAGTATAATTAGTTTAAAGCGAACTATAATTTTAAGCCTCACAGAATTATCATTTAGAATTGATGTTGAATAATGAACAATAATATAAAATTCAGATGAAGAATAATTGTATTATTTTTAATATTTAAAGCGAAAAAACTTCAACATGTTTTAACCCTGGAGCAGGCGTGCACTCGATACTAATGGTCCAGCGGGGTTATTGAGTCACCCCAATCCTTTTTTATAATTATTTTTATAGTACACAATAAAAATCGTAATTCCAGTGAATAATTTAATTGTTGAGAAAATATACTTACCTACTTTCAAGGACTTTTCAATTTTTCTTTGGTAACAAATAAACAGTTTTGCCAGAATTAACGATTTCGTAATCTATGTGTCCCGCGTGACCACTTCCGGGTAAAAAGTGTATTCTCTCATTATGATAATATATATGTTACTAATAAAAAATTTTGTAAAACGTTTTTCGTTGAGCTTTATATATTTTAGAATACTCTTAAATAATCTCCGTGGTTTTCCAAATATCATAAAACTCTTTTCATGGAAAAAAGCGCAACAGAGAAATACATTACTTACAACTTCCCTAAATGAGAAACAAACACATAAGAGAGGGGTCATAAGTAACTGTACCAATAACTTAGAAGGTCAAACAGATTACAGCTATAATGTGCAGTATTTTTTTCAAAAATAATGACAGTGATGAATTTTTTATGTTCCTAAATTTTTTCGATTCTGGGTACGGGATCTGTTTTTTCTCTGAATGAGTAGTGTGTTAGGATTAAAAAGGAAGCGTAATAAAAAAAAATCTCTCATCATTGGATTACAGAAAATCAAATAAAAAATTTTTTGTTTGGTTATAGGATCAAAGATAGCTAATTAGGTAATGAAGAAGTTTTTATTTTTGATGACTTAATATTGCGCGTGCGCACCTATAAATTATATCAGAGTAAAAGTGCATTTTTTATTATGTCTGAAAGCATTTTGTTTTACTTCATTCCAGTAAATTAAATATTTTTAAATCTTTTATTTTCGATATGCTCGTGCCCCCCTCGTAAGGTTATCGCGTCCCCCAGGGGGGTGTGCCCCACAGTTTGAGAAACACTGATCTACCCTATCTATCTACCCTATCTATCTACCCTATCTCTCTAACCTATATACCTGAACTATCGATTTAACATTACCATCTAACTTAACTTTCTAATATATCGATTTATCTAACCTATTTATCTATGTAACATATCTAACATATCTATTTAACCTGTCCATATAATCTATCTTTTTATCTCAGCTATCTATCTATCTCACCTATCTATCTAACATCTATTGATCCTATCTGTCTATCTAACATCTATTGATCCTATCTATCTATCTAACATCTAATGATCCAATCTAACATCTATTGATCCTATCTATCTAACATCTATTGATCCTATCTATCTAACATCTATTGATCCTATCTATCTAACATCTATTGATCCTATCTATCTAACATCTATTGATCCTATCTATCTAACATCTATTGATCCTATCTATCTAACATCTATTGATCCTATCTGTCTATCTATCTAACCTATATTATTATCCCATCTATCTAACCTATATTATGATGCTATCTATCTAACCTATATTATGATGCTATCTATCTAACCTATATATTGATCCTATCTATCTAACCTATATATTGATCCTATCTATCTAACCTATATATTGATCCTATATATCTAACCTATATATTGATCCTATCTATCTAACCTATATATTGATCCTATCTATCTAACCTATATATTGATCCTATCTATCTAACCTATATATTGATCCTATCTATCTAACCTATATATTGATCCTATCTATATAACATATATATTGATCCTATAAATATAACCTATATATTGATCCTATCTATATAACCTATATATTGATCCTATCTATCTAACCTATATATTGATCCTATATATTGAACCTATCTATCTACCTATATATTGATCCTATCTATCTAACCTATATATTGATCCTATCTATCTTACCTATATATTGACCCTATCTATCTAACATATCTATCTGTGAACTATATATTGATCCTATCTATCTAACCTATATATTGATCCTATCTATCTTACCTATATATTGACCCTATCTATCTAACATATCTATCTGTGAACTATATATTTTTCTAATATACATATCTATATAACTTTATCTAACATTAATATAGATATATAACTTTATCTAACATTAATAAATATATAACTTTATCTAACATTAATAGATATATAACTTTATCTAATCTATATAACATATATCTATCTAACTTATCTATTGAACCTATCTATCTAACCTATCTATTTATCTAACATATCTATCTTTATAACTTTATCTAACCTATCTATTTGCCTAACATATTTATCTATATAACTTTATCTAACCTATCTATTTATCAAAATATATCTCTATATAACTTCATCTAACCTATCTATCTAACCTATCAATGTATATAACCTATTTATCTATATAACTTATTTATCTTAACTATCTATATAACCTATCTGTCTAAAGTATGTATCTAACCAATCTATTTATCTAAACTTTCTATTTAAACGATCAATCTATCTTATCTATCTAGCGTATCAGTCTATCCAATCTTTCGATCCAGCCTATCTATCTAAACTATCAGTCTATACTATCTTTTGATCTACCCTATTTCTCTGAATAACCTATCTATCGATCCTATGTATCGATCTAACCTATCAGTGTAACCTATCTATCTATCTAACCAATCTATCTAACCTCTTTTTTTCTAACCTAGCTATCTTAGCAATCGATCTAACCTAACTATTTAACCTATCTATCTGACCTATATCTATATAACCAATTGATCTAACCTATCCATCTATCAAAACTATCAATCTATCTAACCTATCTACTTTACCTCTCTAACTTACCTATCTAAATTAATTATCTATTTATCTCTCTAAACTAATTAACTTATCTAACCTATCTATCTATGTAAACTATATGTCTATCTAAATTATCAATCTATCTGTCTTAGTTATCTAACATATCTATCTAACCTATTTAGCTATATTTTCTATCTAACATATCTATCTATCTAACCTATCCATCTGTTTAACTATCTATTCTATAAATCGAACCTAACCTATCTATCTAACATATGAAGCTGTCCCATCTCACTTATGTATCTAAAATATGTATCTAACGTATCTATATAAACTATCTATCTAAACTATATATATAGAACCTATCTACCTGTCTAAGCCAATTTATCTTACCTATCTAAACTTATTTATAACCTATCTATCTAAAATATACCTATCTAATTTCTGTATCTGAGCTATTTATCTAGCATTAATTTCTCTAACAAATGCTTATCAAATTTCTGTATCTGAGCAATTTATCTAGACTGTATATCTAAACTTATTTATAACCTATCTATCTAAAATATACCTATCTAATTTCTCTCTCTCTGTATCTGAGCTATTTATCTAGCCTTAATCTCTCTTACAAATGCCTATCAAATTTCTGTATCTGAGCAATTTATCTAGACTATCTATCGAACCTATCTATCTTTCTAACCTATCTATCAAACATATCCATCTATCTAACCTATTAGTGTAACCTATCTTTCTAATCTATCTATCCATCTAACCTATCCATCTTACATATCTACCTATCAAACCTATCTATTTATCTTATCAATCTAACCAATCTATGTAATCTATCTATGTAATCTATCTATGTAATCTATCTATGTAACATATCTATGTAACATATCTATCTATCTGACCTATCTATCTAACCTATTTATACAACATATTTATTTATCTGACCTATATATATATCTAATTTATCTATCTATCTGACCTATCTATCTATTTAACTTATCTATCTAACCTATCTATATATATAACATATCTATTTATCTGACCTATCTATTTACCCTATCTATATATCTAACCCATCTATCTAACCTATCGATCCAACCAACCTATGTATCTCACCTATCTACCTTATCCTATCTATCTCACCTCTCTATCTCACCTCTCTATCTCACCTCTCTATCTCACCTCTCTAGCTCTCCTCTCTAGCTCTCCTCTCTAGCTCTCCTATCTATATGTGTATGTACACAGACGACACTGTAACTTTTGCAACTCACTCTGGACCCAGACTTATAGTGAGAGCACTCAACCGACAACTGTTACAGTTGGAAAGCTGGTTTTCCAGTTCGAAAATTGCACTTAATGATGCCAAGTGAGTGAGTAAATGTGAGATTTAATGGCGCAAGAGCCAAATCTGGCCATACTGCGCCAAACATGTGTTAAAATATTAAAACATTTGATATGTGTTAAAATATTAAAACATTTGATATGTGTTAAAATATTAAAACATTTGATATAATGTGTTAAAATATTGACAGCACAGTTTTTTTTAAAAAGTTAAAATTTCAAATCACGTATAAAAACTCGTTTTCAAGCAATAAAAACAAGCAAGTCAGGCAAGATCTAAAAATAATAGCATTAAAAAAAAGTCTAGTAATAAATTAAATTGTACAAAAAGTTTAAGCATTTCAAATTAATAAAAAAAATAGCTCCTACTTTTTCTGAAACACGTTGGAGTTAACGCGCGTAAATATCATTTAGGATAATTTGTAGGACTTTCTTTAAGTGCGCATTTAACCGTAGAATCTGGCTCAAAAGTTCCTTCTCCACCACGTAATAAGTTATCATATATTCCTCATCTGTTGCATATTCTGTAGGTGCTGATTTTCTGGGTCTATGTGGAGCCATTTTAATTTCAATTTCTGGTTTCTGTACTTTTCGGCGCTTTCTTCTATTTCTTGAATTTCGTTTTACACACTGTGGGATTTCAGGTGCATTAGAATGTTCTCTATTGGATGTAGTAGGGACAGATTCTGATAAGGGAACTAATGGTTGAATTTCAGTTGAAAGTGCAGCAAATTTATTAGGAGTTGTAACAGAACGGGATTTAGGTTCTAAAGATGAAACAGAAGTATTCAGGTTATTGACAGGGGAAGTAGTTGTAGTAGTAGTAGGAATAGGTATTTTTGACAAAGACTCACTTTGTATTGTTGGTATTATTGCAGATGGGGAAGGAAGTAAATTTTTTTGAGTAGATGAAGATGACGTGGAGGCGGTAGACTCTGAATATGAGGTACTAGGCATTGGATTTTCAGAAGATACAGGTTTCAGGTAATGTAAAGGTGGGCAGATTATGTTTGTTATATTTAGATCTGTTTGGGTAGTTGTGGATATAGTTGAAGGTTTAGTAACCTGAGCATACGTTTGGGTTAACTGAGGAAATATTAATTTGCGTGCTTTAAAATAAGATATGTTTTTATATTGTTTTTATTTTCTTGGATCTGCTTTTCTAATTTCTATTTTTGGTATAATTTTGAATCTGATGGATGAGACTGCGTATAATTAACACATTTCGGCTCTAGAGTACAATCCATGGAAGAATGGTCAACGGAAGTACATATAGAGCATGTTAACTGACCGCGGCAGGAAGATTGGGAGTGACCGAACCTCTGGCATTTGAAACAGCGCTGAGGGTTCGATATATAAGGACGGAATTTACAATTCGGATATCCAACTTTTATTGTGTTTGGTAGTTTTGGGGCAATTAAATGTTAAAATTAAATATTTTGTGGGAATAATTGTAGAGTCTTTTTTTTACTGTGATTCTCCTCACATGAGTGACACCCTGGTCAGAGAAACCTTCAAGTATCTCTGTATCAGGAGTGCCCAACAAGTCAGGTTCAGAAACAACAGCGACATGAATTCTGGGTTTTAAGCAGACATATTGTTACAAGGTTATTAAGAAATGATTTCACGAGAAGAAATGACTTGGTTTGAAAAGCTGACGTAGTTTCTATTAACAGATCCCCGGAACGCAATCGTTTTACGGATTTCGGTACAACCACTTATAACGATGAGCGTTTTATGAATAGCAAAAAGCGGTATTTTTGACATGTCTTTGTTAGGAAGTGAAATGAGTAAAATTCGAGGAAGTGCAGAAACAGTATCAGTGTTTAGAGTGGGTAATACGAGGTCTTTACCGTGGTACAGCAGCATTGGATCCATATGTACAAGTAAACATCTTCGTCCATGCGTGCCTCCACCCACCACGGAGTCCAACAAGGGAGGCAGTGTGCCGGTCATCTGGCAAAAACCAGGCACAGCGCTTACCTGGAGTACACCCAGAATATAATGCTACAGCATCAGGGCGAGGATCCAACGGGAAAACCCGACACCACTTATCTGCAGCTCTAACCCTGTAGCAGTGACTCCTCGGGGCCACCAAAAAGAGGTACCACCAGCCGATTGATAGGAGCGGGCTCACTCCTGCCACCCGTCTATAGTGACGCGTGAGCCAAAGGGAACGCAGAGGTATCCCTAGGCCACCAATCTCCTCCAAACGGGAGGAGTGGCCGCGGTAGCCGAGTGGTATAGGTATCGGATCGTGGCATGCCTTGTCACGAGTTCGAGCCCAGTTCCACTAAAGACCCGCCATGTAGGACAGCGATGCACGTTAAATTTGTCGAGAGCTGAAACGTCCTCTCGTTGGTGAGGTGTGGTAGTTAGGAGAGGGGGTGCCAGCTCAGATGTCATCCACGTCACTTGACCATGGTTCAAAATTACGTGGTCCGTCGCCAAAAGCCCTCGTGTAGCTGAAGAGTGCGATGTTAATATTCATTCAATCAATCAATCAATCAATCCAAACGGGAGGAGCGTGGGCAAAGGGAACGCAAAGGATCCCCAGAACTCTATTTTCCTCCTTACGGGACGCCGCACACGGCAAACATGCAGGTCGGAAAACCAACGGTGTTAATCGAACATAAATAAAGCAACATAATCAAAATATTTAAAGAAATTTAAGAAAAAGAAACTTAACTAATGCAATACAAAATGTAAACCATAATATGTTCGTAATAAAACAGAAGTTTTTTCACTAGAAAAAAACAAAATTGGAATAAAGTTCAGTTTGTAATATAGGTCTGTGGTCTGACATTAAATAAAGAAATATGATGACACGAAAGAGGGTCGAAAATAGAGAAGAATCACTAGGGTACCCCGGGATTGTGACCCATGTTGAGACGCCATTGATTTATTCTTGTACTTTCCCTGATCACGCTCGTGGCATCATAACTATGACGTAAGGATTAAAGTGATGTCATGCGCGCCGGCCACGGATTGGTTCCTGATTACATCACAAGATGATGTCAGATGTAGAATCAAGTGTATATATATGTAGCTCTTTTCTTAGACTGTAGGTTTTTTGTGTGTCTCTGTGCTGTTAATAATGATTTTTGTTCCAATAAACGTCGCAAAATATTATTTGCAGAACTTTGAGTTAGTAACATTTGGCGTCCGCGACAGGACGTGTTATTGGAAATAGTAGATAAATAGAATTAGATATGGATCTTAAAGCACAAAATGCAGAGACGAGTACTTAGGACTGCATTTACCTTAAGCGCAAATAAGATAGAAAGTGAGCTAAAGAATGATGTAGTAGATTTACAGAAGATTTCGTTGCTACAAGTGCAATTGAAAGATAAATATTTGAGATTAGAAGCGGCACAAGAAGCAGTATCTGGAACTTTGCTACAATTAGAAGATAATGGAGAAGAATTCGAGACTGATTTCATTGATGCCGAAAGCTACCATGAAAAATATTTAGAATATTACACCTATATCGATAAGAAGTTGGCAGAGACTGTTATTTCTGAAGTTCCAGACACACCAAGAAAGTTTAAGCTACCGAAACTCGAACTGAGAAAATTCGGTGGAGACCCGAAGGAGTTCCTTTGTTTTGGAGTCAGTTACAAAAAATTCATGACGACGGGAGCATCCCAGATGAAGACAAGATGCAGTATCTTGTGGCTTCAGTTGAACCCGAATCGAAAGCGGAAAGACTCATTCTTATTTTTCCGGCTACTGCAGCGAATTACCCGAATGCTGTGGACCAATTGAAAGAGCGATTTGGAAGAGATCTACTTGCCCAAATTTATGTTCGGGATCTTCTGACAACGGTTATGAAGAATGCTGTGTCCGGTAGAGCAAAAACGGACTTTTCAAGACTCTATGACGAGTTGGAGGGAAAGCTGAGAGCCCGGGAGAGCCTAGGACGAAGGCAGGAAAAGTTTGGAGATTTCCTAGCCCCCCTGGTTGAGAGCTGCCTGCCCGAAGAAGTGCTAATGACGTGGGAACGGAACAGAGACCACCACGAACTATCCCACAACACTGCCGAAAAGAACATTCACTCCTTAGAGAATCTAATGACTTTTCTCCGTCAAGAAGTGCAGGGTGAAGAGATGGTTGTGTTATTAAGAACTGGATTTGCATCGAATAAAGTTACCCGTAAAAAGGAATGTTTGTACCCCTCTAAACGAGATTAGTGGAGATCCGGCAACTGCGGCAGCCCTGGTAAGTTTAAAATCCATTGACAATAAAGTTGCTTGTTTTTTTTGTGATTAACCCCATCCCAGCCATAAATGTTTTTCAGCAAAGAAAATGTCTTTAGATGAGAAGTTAAAAATATTGTCTAAAAAGGGAGCTTGTTATTCATGTTTAACTAAATCAAATCATATCAGTAGGCAGTGTGACTTAAAATCTAAACTGAAGTGCAATTTCTGCTCTTTATCTCATTGATATTATGTGTAGAAAAAACTTGAAAAATATTTAAGTGTTAAAAATTCTCCTTCCACTATTACTCTTTCTAATCAATGTAGCAGAGATCGAACGGTTTATTTGCAGACTCTGTGTAATTGCGCGAGGTCGAGAAAGGCGCATAAGGATTCTTTTAGATTCAGCTAGCCAGTATTCTCACGTGAGTGAAAGATTAATTGCGCACTTGGGATTAATACCACATAGATATGAAAACATAATTCACTCCCTGTTTGGAGGAACGCAAACGAGGCCTAAGAAACATGGAGTTTATTCTATCGAGCTGTTGGCTTTGAATGGAGATTACTCTTGTTGTTTAGAAGTTCTCTCAGAGGAAAAGATATGCAACAGTGTCCCGAAAATAACAGATGAGTAAATTCTAAATAATTTAAGAGAACTGAACATAGGAGTTTTCAGATTCATTTAGCGAAGGTTTAGAAATTGATTTGTTAGTGGGTTCGAATGTGTTAGGTCGCATTTTAATTGTCTCGTGTGATGTGATCGAATCAGTCTGCCACTGAAAACCTATTCGTAGATATCGTGGAGTTTATACATGTTAAATCTGTTATGACTCGTCACCAATAGCCTTGGTGTTATTTTACAGCACGACCTTAATAAATATTTACTAATACGTACTAGAACCATTATAAAAACCTCTCCGAAGAGCAATAACGTGTCAATATACCAGTCGATTCATAACTAATGGAACCAATTTCAGAGGATCATAAATTTTTATTGAATCAAGTTATTTACATGCAATTTTGAATGCGGTTTTCTCTAGCATAGTGCACTAAACGTATGTTTTGGCCAAGCTAAAAGAGTTTTTTCAACCATTTTTTGGTGTATTTTTCCAACTTTCTAGTGAGATTGCTTTTTGAAGTCATTGAAATGCTCTTACTTTATATTTATCTATAGGTTTTTTACCCCATAAAAAATAATTGCACGGAACAGACAAGGGGTAGTGATAATTTATCAGGAGGAAGAAAATTGCTTATATTTCGGCTATTTTATAAAAAAGTAACGACGTTTACTTTCTCTGATCAAACGTTTCAAAACATTATTTTGATAGTGTTTAGCATTGATTTCAGACTTCGGTTCTACAAAAAAGGGTTTTGTTAAGTCTTGAAGGGTACAATCCCATCCTAACACCTGATGGCCAACATGCCTTTTGTAAAACAACTGTCTTTTCGGCGCTTTTTGCAAGAAATATATTGCATTTTCGTTTTGCCAGTTGTGAGTGGCAGATGAAACATTGCTTCATCCGAAGTTATCTATGTTTATAGCTACCGTTGCATTGTATTAAATACAGAGGCCAAGAACTTTTTATTTGATTTTCTATGTCCTTTACACACATTTAATGACATACTGGAAGATTTACATTTTTATAGCGAATTTTCTTAATTTGACGATACATTGTCGATTGCTATACCTTTAGTGTATTTGCCATAGTTCTTTAAGGGAAAGGATTTGCTAGAGCGATAATTTCTTTCAGCTGTTTTTCTTTTTCATTAAATACTACTTCCGTTAACATTTTTCCTCGAGCTTTTTATTGCGAGCAGAATTTCATTTCGCACAGACAAAACAAAAGCAGATTTAGAAAGATAATTGTTTGGATTTTAAAAATATCAAATAAAATGAAAATGTGATTTTTGACCGAAAATGACGTTTTCAACGTAGTCAGATACCTTAAAGAGGCTTGGCTGTTGCTCGCTATTAATTTTCAGGTTAACCGCTAATGTTCCGTTCTCACTCGTAGAAATGTGCAAGCAACAAATTTTTCAGGTTAACCGCTATTGTTCCGTTCTCACCTGTAGAATGAGCAAGTTTAACAAAATCGATGGATTTATCTTCACCTGAAGAACAAGTAAATTTTTACTTTGAATTTTCTTTTAAGTATTATACCTTATAATACTAAATTAACCATTGCATGCCCAAATGCGAATTGGATTTAATATCCTAAAGAGTTGTGTATGTTTTAATTTCTTAAAAATTGACTTCATTGTTCTGACATAGAGAACATTCTTTACTGATTTAAATTTAGAACCTCCTGTTCGAATTAAATCACGAAATCTTTTTTTCTTATTTCAAGAAATGTAATTGTGTAATTTGCTAAACAGCATAATATACAGTTAAATTATATTCAATGTGTTTTTAAAATATACTTCCTGTATTGTTTAAACTAATAAGTATAACGTTGTTTACTTAAAAGCTTAAGTGAGAATACAAAACCAAATACATATGTATTTATGTATATTATTTTCTCTGAATGATTACAATTCTTGTTCGAAAGCATTTAAGCTGGAAAATTTTTTTGTGTTATATGCTATTTTCAAAAAAATATTCATTTATGTGTATAATTTCAAGTGTAAAATGTGCATTATATGTTGAAAGATTGGTCTCAGTTAAATAATATATTTAGTGGTTTAAAAGAAAAAGAATATATATATATCTCCCTTTTCTCTTGCTAGTATTAATTTTCAGCTATGATTCATTTATGAAACTGAGATACAAAGCGAAAATAAAGTAGAGGGAAAGAATCTGAGATAGTTCAAGGTTGTGTATATACGAAACGTTCATCGTAACTGAGTTCTATGCAATTGTTTTTTTTTTTTTTTTTGTGTGGAATCAATTGTAATAACTTGTGTTTTTCTTTTGAATATTAATAAGAAATTTTGTTTCGGCTTAGTAGAACTTTCATTTATGAGTATGATTTATTTTTTAACTTGATTGTGCCAGATATTTCAACTGTGTTTTAGATTAGTGATGATTTTTAACATGCTTTTATAAGTTTTTATTTTTGTCTAAATGTTTGATAGTATTTTTACTTAGATTTTTTTGAGTTATAAGTGATATCTACGAGAATATTTTTATTTTTTTCATTTTGTGATTCATACAAATTTTTCGAATTTCATTTTGTAGAAATTAAGATATTATTTTTGTTGCATAATACTCCATTATTAATTAATTAATAACATTTGGTTAAATTTCATTTATAGTTCAACGAATAAATTTGTAATTAATTTTAAGTGACATTTCGCAATGACCTATTTAGCAAAAGGTCGCAGGCGGGACCTCCTTGAATTGGTGGAAACGCTAGGTATAACAATTCAAGACAATTTTAAAATTCTTGACATAAAAGATGCAATTTTAAATAGTGAGGGATATGATGCAGAATTTACGTGTGAATGCTTAAATCGCATTAGTGATAGAAAAGAGCTCGAATTGCGGGCTGAAAGAGAAAAAGAAAACCAAAGACAATTTGAATTGCAAAAACTCCAAATTACAACTAATACTTCTACAACTTCAGACTCCAATATGCCAAAGTTAGAACTCCAAAAATTACTTCCGATTTTTGATCCAAAGACAACTGATATAACAATTTACCTAAATCTCTTCGAAAGACAACATTTTTAAAAGTACCAATTCAACAGTGGGTGGTATACCTTGTTGGTCTTTTACCAACTGAAGTTTCAAATTTAATCACTAAAGAATCTTTTGCCGTTGCACAAGACTACTATAAAGTCAAACAAATTCTCCTGAAACGCTTTAAATTAAGTGCAGAAAAATTTCGGCAGATGTTTTCCCGACACACTAAAGATCCTGTGAAAACCTGGCGTGACTTCTACTTTGACTTGCAAACATATATTGGTGGGTGGCTGAAAGAATCAAAAGTTACGACGCTTGAAGAATTGAAAGATTTGATTGTGGCGGACCAAATAAAAAAGAAAGCCCCTCAAGATTACAAAGATCACTTTTTGGACCAGTGGTGAAATTGGAACAATCCTCTACAACTAACGGATAAGCTAGATTCGTATGAAAAAATTAAAAACATGAGAAATAAAAACAATAAAAAACTTTAGCTGGAAACAAAAAGAAATGAATTCCAGTCCCTGGAGAAGTAACTACACACAAAATCCTAAGTTGTCGTATGAACATTCTGTCTGGTTTCCCCAGTCAAAGTAGGCGGGAAACTGGGATTCCCAGTAACAGTAGGCGGAATCCTATTTCCAAAGACAGAATACCTGAAAAGAAAATCGTTGATACAAAAGACAGAACTCCTGTATCTTGCTATGGATATGGTGCTCCTGGAATCATTCGATCAAGATGCCCCACTTACAACCCAGTTCGACAAAAAGATGATGCCTTGTCATCAAGTCTGAATCAATCAAACTTTTATAGTTTTTCTAGTGAAAGTAATCACATTAGTATAATCCAAATTTCCATTTGTAATACAGAAGCAGCAGTTTGTGCTGATACTGGTGCTACACATTCAGTGGCTGGTGAAAAATTATACCATTTACTTAAACAAAAAGGATTGAATTTTGAAGAGAAAACCATGCAGATGACTCTTGCTGACGGTCGTACTCAAACCACAGAAATACTGACAACTTCTGTAGACATTAGTATTCAAGGAAAAGTCATTCCCACGGAACTATTAATTTTGAAAAATACTAGAGGTAACAGAACCCTTCTAGGCATAGACTTTTTAACAGCTGCAGGGATCGTCTTAGATCTCCAAAGAAAACAATGGTACTTCACTGAAACGTCTCACAGAAAATATAATTTTGTGAAAGCGCTTCCTAATATCAATACTCTGCTCACTGTTGACCCTGAACCACATCTTTGTCAACTTCGGAAAAATGAAGGTACTCACCTTTCACTTCCACAACGGGAAGAACTAAATTCACTATTGGAAAAGTATGAAGAATGCTTTCAACCAGAGGGAGAGCCTACACCATTTATTGAACATCGTATAAATACAAGAAACCATCTTCCAGTTGCAGTGCCACCTTATAGGATGAATCCTTCCAAGAAGGAAATATTAAAACAAGAATTAGATAGACTTCTCTCAGAAGGCATAATTGAAGAATGTGAATCCCCGTATGCTTCCCCAGTGGTACTTATACCAAAACCAAATGGAGCATTTCGCCTCTGTATTGATTACAGGAAATTGAATGAAATTACAGTCGCAGATACCTATCCTCTTCCTAGAATGGATGACTTGCTACATCAAGCAAAACTCACTCCTTTCATGTCTACACTTGATCTGCGAGCAGGATACCATCAAGTTAAAATGCATGTTGAAGATCAAGACAAGACAGCATTTGTATGTCCTTTTGGCACTTACCGTTTCTTACGAATGCCATATGGTTTGCGCAACGCACCTGCTACGTTTCAAAGACTGATGAACCGTTTTTGTAATGGTCTGGAAGACATTCTAGCACTACCTTATCTAGATATAATTGTTTTGTCAGAAACTTTTGAAAAACACATGTTTGATCTTAAAACTATTTTTGAAAGACTCTTACATTTCAAACTTAAAGCAAATAGAGAAAAATGCCATTTTGCCTCTTCTCGAGTTAGATATTTCGGATTTTGGATTACACAAAAAGGAATAGAAGTTGATCCAGAAAAAGTTGCGTCTATACTGGATATTCCACCCCCTAAAAACGTCAAAGAACTACAATCTTTTCTGCAAACTTGTTCGTGGTTTCGAAGATATATTCAAGATTTTGCGAAGATTTCACGTCCACTAAGTTATCTTACAAAGAAGAAAGTTAAGTGGCAGTGGGGATTTGACCAACAAAATGCATTTCAAACCCTTAAAAAAAGTCTTACAACACCTCCTGTGTTAAAGCAAGCAGATGGTACTAAGCCATATATTATTCGAACAGATGCTAGCAATTATGCCCTTGGAGCAGTTTTACTTCAAGGAGAAGGATCTGATGAACATCCTATAGAATACGCTAGTCGACTGCTAACCCCAGCAGAACGCAATTATTCCACCACAGAGAGGGAGGCCCCTGCTGTGGTATGGGCTTTGAAGAAATTTCGTGGTTATATTAAAGGAACATATATAACCGTGGCATCCAACCACCAACCTCTGAAATGGCTTCTAAACCTCATATCTCCAACCGGACGACTTGCAAGATGGGCACTTGAAATCCAGTCTTTCAACTTGAAAGTACAGTATATTCCTGGTAAAGCAGATGTCGTTGCAGAGATGATGGGTGTGTGTGTGTGTGTGTGTTATCTCGCCCAGTTACTCAAGAAGAATAGTTTTGCGAAGAAAATAATATCACGATATCTGATATGCCTACACGAAGTTGTAAGGACATGCGTGAGGCGCAGCTTAAAGATGATAATTTAAAGAAAATCATCGACAGTTTTGAATCCCCTCTTAAAACTGAAGAATATGCAAACTGGACTAAACGTGGATTTTTGATGAATCAAGGTGTTTTGTATCGTTATGTTCCTGATGCTGATTCTGCAGAAACTCAGTTATTCCAACTGCTGAACGTGAATTGATAATGGAAAGACATCATAATGATCCAATGGTTGGACATTATGGAGAAGAGGGAACATTCCAGAAAATCGCCAGACGATATTATTGGACAGGCATGAGAAAGTACATATCCGATTATATTAAGCAATGTCCAGAATGTGCTCGTTTTAAGGCTACAAACCAAAAAACTGCCGGGTTGCTTAGAACTCCAGTCTATTCACAGAGATTTGAAGTCATTGCTATTGATTTATTTAGGCCATTGTCTCAAACTGATACAGGTAAACAATGGATATTCATTGTCGAGGATTGTGCCACGAAAAGGGTTGAGTTATTTGCCCTTTCTCAAGCCAGTGCTCGTCAATGTGCAACAACTCGGATAGAAGTTTTCATGCGTCATGGCATACCAAGACGAATTATCAGTGACAATGGAACGCAGTTTGTCAGTGCTGTTCTGCAACAGATTTGCTTTACTTTAAATATAAGTCAAAACTTCATACCAGTTTATTCACCACAATCTAATCCAGTAGAGCGAAAAAACAGAGACCTTAAACCGCGACTTGCAATACTTGTTGGAGACGATCATTCTAGTTGGTATTCCAAACTACCAGTCATGCGTTTTGCCATGAATACAATTGTCTGCGATACTACAGGTCACACTCCTGCTTACCTACTATTCGGGAGAGAGCTACGAACTGTAGATGATGTGGTGCAAGATTTCAAAAGCGTCGTTCACAATGACAATTTTGTTGCCGAAATAACACCTTATTTAAAACGATTTGCAACTATTACTGAAGACATACGGGAAAGAATAGAAACAAAGCAAGATCAACGAAAAAAGCAATATGATAAAAATCGCCGTCCAGTCTATTATTCTCCTGGAGATAAAGTTTGGGTTACTTTACATCCCATCAGTAGTGCAAAGAACAAGAAAACTTCCAAGTTCATGCCAAAGCGTGACGGTCCATATCTAATTCTCACCCAAAAGTCACCGACTTCTTATGTTATCGCAAGTCTTGCCAATCCATCTGAACCGATTGCTACTGACCATACTTCTGCTTTAACACCTGTTAAAGACATAAAAACTTCTCCGGTAGCTCCACTTTGGAAAAGAGGCTGACCACGAAATGTTACATCCACATCACAAAATAAACATGTTCCAAGCCCGTCGACTGCTACAACAGCAGTTTCCAACAGAACCATCCATCCCTCAACAAGAGCTACTACTACAACAGCTAATTATGTCTCCTCGCCGGGACGTCGTCGGATCCATAGGGGGAGATTGTAACCCCCGTAGTTTAAACTCTTCTCATATGAACAGTAGAAAGACTATCGTGCCCTCTAGCGGCTAGAACAATCTTCAGTAATGGCCAAGCTTCGGAACTGTAAGGACGTACGAGCATGCGCTCCGACCCCTTTCAATTCTATTGTAACTGTTAGTTCTCTTGTTATGTATGTAAATGTTTTTGTCTAATAAACGTGTTTAATTAAATAGTGGACTTAATTAAGAACCCCTTCCCCGCGTGTCCCTTTATTACATTGGGTCACACCCCTTATAAATTTTTTTCTTTGGTGACCTAATTAGACTTAATTTTTTCAATATATTGTCTTCCTGGAGATTTTGATTGCCAGCCAAATTTTATTTCTGAAGTTTATACAGTATTTATTATCAATGTTTTTCTGATTTTTAAAAGCTTTATTTATAGCAATATTTGAGTAAACATCTTTCAAAACCATTAAATTTCGTTCCGGTTTTGAGGATCTAATTTTGATGACCTAATTTAATCCTGCTAATAACAATGTTTGGTTTAGTAATTTAAATATTTACCTTTTAAAATAAAACTTGTAGAAAAACGATTAAATTTCACCATAAATAATTTTTAAAATGTGTCACTCTAATTTTTGAATTAACCGATAGTGTTCTGAAGAAAGTTTCCTTTTTGTATGGCATATTTTAGGTTTATTTTTAGTATTGCCATTTGTGCGACTAATTTTGATAACTTGTTCTAGAAATTTGGTCCAAGGAATTTTGGTAGAAGAATTTACTTTACATCTTAATTTAGTTACAATAGACTGATTTACACGTTCACATTTACCATTTGTCTGGGGATAAGTAGTTAATAACTGTTTAACGTTATTGTTCATGCTTGTCGTAAAAACCGTGCGTCAGACGGCGCTGTCTGTGTATCTCTAGTTACTATGTGTTTAGGTGAATAAAAATAGTGTTTTACACTCCATGTGTGAGGTGTGTGTTATTGAGCTATCCCGGGTGTAGTGATCAAACATTTTGGTCCGTCGAGCCGGAGTTCAACAAGTAACTATGGTTTTGTGCTTTATTAGTTGAGTATTTGGTGGTGAAATTTTTGAATAGGTGAGTGTTTATATTCTTAATGATGGTTTTAGGAGTTATTTGGTTGTGTTCGCTAAAGTATGTGTTAATAGTTTTAACGGATATCATGGTTGAAATTAGTGTTTGTAGATTTGTGTTGATTGTGATATTCTTGTTGTGTGTTTTTGTATACTTTCCTATTCTCAATAATATAATTTAGGTGCTTACAAATGCTTTTTGGTTGAAAATAGTGTATATTGTGTAGATGTTGTGACAAAATAAGTTTAAAAATGGCGTTGAAATTAAATCTAAAGACGAGCTTATCTCGGTTGCTGTGAAAATGGGTTTGGAGATTCCTAGCAAAGCTAAAACAATAGATTTAAAAAAAGTTAATTGAATCAAGTGCCGTTTATAAAAATGATATTGAATTTGTGCGTAGTCTTGTTGAAAATGCTTTAGAGAAAAGTAAACAAGAGGCTGAAATTCAATTAGAAAAAATTAAATTATCTCAGATTGAAAAACAATTAGAATTGGCGAAGGTTAGGAAGGAATCCAAAAAAAATTCTCAATCTCTTGAAAGCGGAGAACCAAGCTCCACATAACTGATAAATTGGAGAGTTTGGTAAAAGGCATTAAAACTTTGACAATTCCAGTACCGGTTAGGTCAGAGTCCTTTAATTTATTTTTTTTCGTTCTTTAGAAAAGGCATTTCAAATCAAATCCGTGCCTGATGAGCTAAAAGCCGAAATTATATTAAATATTTTAGGAGAAAGAGAGAGTCAATAATTTGCTAACATATGTGAGTCAAGAGGATTTAAGCAATTATGTTAAAATTAAAGAATTAATATTAAGAGAGTTAGAACCGACGCCTCAAGAATGCCTGAGTAACTTTAAAAAGGCTCGTAAACTACCATCCGTAAACTATGTTCAGTTTGCTTCGCGCTTAAGTGCAACTTTCGATTATTATTGTCAGTTGCGTAAAGTTAATGAATTCCGCTCTTTGTGTGATCTAATAATTTCAGATAAAATATTTGAAACGCTAGATAGATACGATGAATCATATTGCAACGAAACAGGGAGAAACATATTTCAAGCCTCAACAGCTTGGGAGGGAATGTGATGTCTATTTATCCGCGAGAGGAAAGGTTTCGAATGATTTAATGAGCAGAAATCCAGGGAGTGGAGTCAAAACAGATGGGCGAAATAGACTGCAGACGGTTAGCACTAGGCGTCAAGAGAGAAACTCGTCGAGTGTTTTCGTGGCCGAAACCAAACCAAATTGTGTTCTATGTAAGAGTAATAATTTTCATCCCCTTTCTAAGTGTTATCAGTTTAAGAAACTGTCAGTTGAGGATAGAGTAGAGGTAGTTAAACGGAATAATCTTTGTATTCGTTGTTTTTTACCTCATAGATTGAAGGAGTGCCGTTCAGAGAAATTGTTTTTGCCTTAGACCTCATAATAGCTTGATTCATTTTTCACGTGACAAAACGAGGAATCCCACTCCTACTAGTAATTTAAATTTGGATGCTCCTACTTTTCTTCCAGGGCATATTGAAGGATCATTTGAAGCAAATTCACAATCACAGTTTGTGGCGACTGGGTTTGAGAAAGGCAGACTAAAGAATGTGTTTTGAGTACTGTACGCGCGCTTGTTAAAAATAAATACTCTCAATGGGTGGAGGTCAGATGCTTGTTAGATGTAGGATCGCAGTCTTGTTTATGTACGAGGGCATGTGCTGAGAAATTGCAGCTGAAAGTGGAGAAAATACAGTGGTTTCGTGCGTTAATTATGCTTCTATGGTTGTTAAAAATTGCGTAAAAACTACAGTTGCAAATAAAGCCACAACTTTTGAGAGTGAGTTAATGTTGTTAGTAGTTAATAAGATTACATATCTCATTCCAAACAAGGTGATTGATGTATATGTTAATGTTTCAGAGTTTGTGCCCTTAGCGGATGATAAATTTAATATACCAGATAGAAATGATATGTTACTTGGTGCTGAAATCTTTTACGAATTGTTAAAGCCTGGAAAATTTTATTGTGATAATTCGCATTTAGTGTTACAAAATACGGTGTTTGGTTATGTTGTAAGTGGAAGTGTAGATCACACAAGTTACAGAGAATAACGTTCATTGCGGATTAATTGTTGATGACGATTTAAACAAAACACTGAAAAAATTCTGGGAAATTGAGGGTGTTCACATAGAGCCTAAGGTTGATACAGAGGTGTCCTTGTGTGAGGATCATTTTGTGCGCACTCATAGGAGGAATTGTGAGGGTAGGTATGTAGTATCGATGGCATTAAAGATCCGTCTTGTTTAGGAAACTCCAGATATTGCTATTAGGCGACTTAATTCATTGTGGAAACGGTTGTCTAGGGATTCTAGTTATTTATCATTGTCTGCGGAATTTTTGAAGGAGTATGAGGAGTTAAGTCATTTGGAAAGGGTAGTTAAATCAAGTGAACCACCCACACATTACTACATACCCCACCATGGTGTATTACGCCCTGAAAAACTGACTACTAAACTAAGAATCGTCTTTAACGGTTCATCCCCCACCACAACAGGCATAAGCCTTAATGACATTTTATTGAAAGTTGAAGTGAAGGAAGATGTGTTTGAGACAATATATTGTTTCAGAAGACACAAATTTGCTTTTACCACTGACATCCAAAAGATGTACAGGCAAATATTAATAAATCCTGATCAGCAGGTTTTGCAACGCATTATATGGAAAGATGGACTAGATGCAGAAATTTTGACGTATCGACTAAAGACTGTCACTTACGGGCTGTCCAACGCACCCTTCCTTGCCATAAGAACCCTGCAGTAGTTGGCGAAGGATGAAAAATCGAGATTTCCTTTAGCTTCTGAAACCTTGTTATATGATACCTACATGGATGATATTGTGAGTGGAGCGCCGAATTTGGAGACTGCTCAACAATTGCATTCGCAACTGAAAGACGCCCTGCAATCTTGTGGAATGAACCTTCATAAGTGGTCATCTAATTCTCCTGAGTTATTAAATAGTTCGTTGTCATCAGACGTCGAGCATTCATTTTCTACTGACATTAAATTATCTGTGAAGACATTGGGAATTAGTTGGAAGCCATTTGAAAATTGTTTAGCTGAAACAGATACCTTAAACGCGAAACATATATATACAAAACGTGAAGTTTTAAGTGTAATTGTGCTAAGCTATACGACCCTTTGGGTTTATTAGGCCCAGTGATTGCGAAAGCAAAGGTGTTTCTGCAGCAATTATGGCAATGTAAACTGGACTGGGATGATGTGTTACCTAATTCAATTGCCAACGAGTGGAGAGAATTTGTGACAACATTAAAATGTATCGAGGAAGTGAAATTAACAGATTTATTATGGCTGACAATAATGTTAAAATCGTTCTCCAAGGATTTGCGGATGCATCTGAAGCGGCCTACGGAGTGGTCGTTTACCTACAGTGTTTTCTTCACAACGGTGCTGCCAAAGAGAGCATTCTTTCCAGCAAATCTCGTGTTGCACCAATTCGAGTTATTTCCATACCTCGACTCGAGCTTTGTGCTTGTGTTTTATTAGCTCAACTCGTCAAGAAAATACACTCCACCTTGAGGTTAAACATATTGTGCTACATATGGATTCAACTATTGCATTGGTATGGTTAAATACACCTACCAATCGTTTAAAAACCTTCGTGACCAATCATGTCGTCAAGATGCAAGAATTGACTGAAGGATTCCAGTGGAACCATGTGCCATCTGTTCTCAACCCAGCAGATCTTGTGTCTCGGGGATTGCGCCCTTGTGACCTTCCAAATTTAAGGTTATGGTGGCATGGTCCACAATTCCTTGAAAAAGGTAAGTTGTTAAGTGAAGAAACAAGTTTGTCACCAGTTAAGGAATGCGATTATTCTAAGGAACTGAAAACTGGTTCGAGTTCTGATATAATTACATCTAGTGTTTGTGTTTCAACTAATTGTGTATCTTCTATTTTATCTACTTTGTTACGTAAAAGTAATAGTTATATGAAAATTGTTCGTATATTTAGTTGTGTTAAGATTTAGTAATAATGTAAACAAACGTAAACTAACATTGAGTGGTCCCCTTTCTGCTACAGATATAGACCAAGCAGAAACTAAACTGATCAGAATGGTCCAAGAACAGGTGGTTTTTTTGGCTGAAATTAAGAGCTTACAAAGTAAAGGAGTTGTCTCACCTAATAGTAAACTTAGAAATTTAAACCCCTTTATAGACAGTGATGGATTATTGAGAGTTGGAGGCCGGCTGAGTAATTCAGATTTACCTTATGTTAATAAACATCCTGCAATTTTACCAGGAAATCATAATTTAACTGTTCAAATAATTGTCTATTTCCATAGAAAGAATCTGCATACTGGTGCTTCTTCTCTTCTACACTATGTAAGGGAAAAGTATTACTTCTACACTATGTATTAAATGGTCGTTCATTATGCAGAAAAGTAGTGCATGAGTGCCTTGTCTGTTTTAAAAGCCGACCCCTTGTTACCTCTCAGCTAATGGGTAATCTACCCCGTGATAGAGTAGTTCCAGATTACCCGTTCAACTGTTCTGGTGTGGATTTTTGTGGCCCATTCATGATCAGGGTACAAAATCAAAAAGAAAAGGAATTTTGCATAAAATTTATATTTGTGTATTTGTATGTTTTGTGTCTAAAGCGATTCAAATAGAAATTGTGTCAGATCTTACATCTGATGCTTTTATTCCTACATTAAAAAGATTTTTTAGTCGCAAAGGTAAATGTGCTAAATTGTATTCCGATAATGGGAAAACATTTGTAGGTGCAATAAAGAGCTCAAGAGATTTCTAAAACTTATCGAGGATTCAGATGACAATTTAGCTGGTTTCTTATCTGCTGAGGGTATAGAATTGACGTTTATACCACCTAGAGCGCCATCCTTTGGTGGTCTTTGGGAAGCTTCGGTTAAGTCAATAAATTGCCATCTTAGGAGAGTTGTCAGTGGCTCAAATTTAACCTATGAGGAATTTTTAACTGTTTGTATCCAAATAGAGCGAATTTTAAATTACAGGCCACTGTGCCCTTTATCGAGCAATTCGGATGACTTGAACGCTTTAACTCCAGCCCACTTTTTGATAGGGAGGTCTATGACTTCAGTAATCGAGCCCAATTTAATTGAATTAAAAGAATGCCCTTAAAAATGGCAACGGATGACCAGACTAGTACAACTAATTTGGAATAAGTGGCACAGATGTTTCTTAGTGAATTGCAATAAATGGCAATTTAAAAAACAAAATGTTAACGTGGGTGATTTGGTAGTTCTCATTGAACACAATATGCCAACCTTTAAATGGCCTTTAGGGAGGCATAGGAATCAATAAATTTGTTACAAATATTTACAGAACCAAGGAAACTTTGAAGTTGTTTAACATTTTTGGGAGGTTGTAATTTTTTAATAGTTTCAATATTTTGATTATCAGGGGTAATGCAGCCTTCTTTAATTTCATAGCCTAAAAAGTTTATCTTAGTTTTTGCAAAAACACATTTTGAAAATATTAAATTAATGTTTTCCTCCTCACAAATTTGGAACATTTTTCTTAAATGAGCATAATGCTCCTCTAAAGAATTTGAAAAGATAACTATATCATCTAAATAGTGACAAGCAAAATTTGAACACTTATGTTTGGTTAAATTTTACGAGTAATTACGATTAAAAATTGCTGGAACATTTCGAAAGCCAAAAGGAACTTGAAATTAATATAAACCTTCAGTTGTAACAAAAGCTAATTTTTCTTTATCATGCAACGGAATGTGCCAGTAGCCACTTGTGAGGTCAAGCGTAGAAAAATATTTAGCACTATTCAATTTATCTAGCAGCGAATCTATTTGAGGTAATGGCTCTGCATCTGTTTTACAAATGGCATTAAGTTTTCTATAATCAATACATAATCTGGTTTTCTGCTTTTCATCTCTCTTATAAGCTAAAGTAACAGAAGAATAACAGCTATTGGATTATTTAATTAAACCTGCAGCTAATAAATTTTGTATTTGTTTATTAATCTCAGCTTCTGAAGTGGCTGAGGTTCTATAAGCTCGCTGATAAATTGGGAGGTCTGATGTTAAATTAATTCTAGGGGGCTCCATTCTTATTTTACCTACATCATACTTATTTTTAGAAAAAAAACATGAGTGTATTCTGAAATAAGTTGTATCAGGTTAGGAGATAGTTCTTTAACAGTCAGAGGTGAGAGAACTTCCTCTGAGGTATTTACTAACCCTTCCTGTATATGTAATGAAATAGGGTTAGTGAGGGGATTCTGATTATTTACAATAATTTTTCCATTTTGTAGTAACTGGTTATGTTCACAATCAATAACAAATTTATATTGACTACATTCTGGTAGTCCTAGAATAATGTAAGGTAGACTACTATTAATTATATACAGATTTATGTTTCTTTCTACCTGTCCAATTGTTAAATAAGCTTTGCATAGTTTGTTTAATTGAAAATTACCATTAGCTTTTTTTTTTTTTTGTTAGTCTGTATAGACCTAGTTTGTTTTGCAACCTAAGTTTATTTACAATATCTGCAGAAATTAAAGATAGAGTGGATCCAGTATCAATAACAATATTCACATTGTTATGTTTAGGTAAACTTTCCAAGTTAGCTAGGCTTGGCAATGATGAGATGTGTCCGGACACTTTTAATTGTCAATATGCTGGGCAAGAGGCCTCAGTAGAAGGGTGTTGTCTCTGATTAGGAATTTGTTGGCTGCTAACAGAGTTCTCCGAGCTCTGAGAAACAGTGTTAGTAGCCAAAGATGAGTCACAATTAAATGGGGTTTGTCTCAATTGATGTTGATTAAAAGGACATTGTAGTTTCCAATGATAAGCATTGGGAATTCCTTGTTGTGTGCAAATACTACATGGAGATGGTGGCAGTCCATGTGTTGAAAATGTGTGTGGTGGTTGGGCCTAAAACCTCCATTGTTAAAGTTATGAGCATGCTGATTTGGGAGATGTTGGGGACGCATTCTATTAAAATTTTGGAAGTTGAATCGAACAGAGTAGCGGTTTTGAGGTACAAAAGTATTTTGTCTTGGTCGAATGGGCACATTTTGTCTGAAAGTATTTTGTTCAGGTTTTGGGGCTTGTATTTTCATTAAGCGTGTAGCTATCATGAGCCATTCGGTAGGTGAGGTAGGGGATTTACTGTCATTAATTGTTTAATACTGGTGGGCATTCTATCCGTAAGTTCTTCCAAAATGAGTTGAGATAATCCTAATGGTCTACCATAATTTAATTTTTGATGAAAATATTGTTCTAAGTTATCTTTTAATTGAAGTTGTGATAAATCTGATAAACTTATAACATTAGGTTTTAAAAAAATTTCAATAAGAATTGAACACAGTTCTCTCAAAAATTTGAAATATTAAGGCAAGAGTTAATGTACTGAGTTAATGCAGACCCTTTTAGATATTTTGATATGTTTACAATTTTCCAACTATCATCTTTATTACTAAGTTTACATGCATTATTAAAATAATCTAACCAAGCTCCTATTAGCATGCCATTTTTTAGAATCAAAATGGACTATATATGGTTCATTAGGGCTTTAGTTGGTATTACTTATTACAGCCAAATTGGTTTGCTCATTATTTGCCATTTTAAAACCAGATCTGAGAATCATACAGAAATTAAAATTTTAATTTTGCTTAAAATGTGAATTACCAAAAATAAAAATACCAAACTATATAAAATTAAAATTTCAACAAAATAAAAACAGTTGCAGCTTTTAATTAGAAATTCAAATATCAAACATTTAAGTTTTTAAATTTCGTATTTCAATATATATTGTTTTATCATAATTAAAAACTTGTATAGCAATACTATAAAAATATGTAAAATAATTTTTCATGAAATGTTAAGCATAAAAATATCAAAGATCAGAATCACACTTGAAAAATAAATAATACGTATAAAATTTGCACTATCAATAATTTTGAAGACAAAATTTCTTACTTTATAAAATACATTTTAAAACAAATCACCAAAAATAACAAGATCCACCACCGTTGAGAAACCAAACGAAAACCTCGCTGAGCGAAGCAACTAGTAACGTACATTAAAAATTTCACTTTTCTGTCGGCAGTTGCACTTTTTGACGAAAACTAACCTATTATAGGTTTACTCACATAAATTTTTTGGATTAATTTGATGAAAATGCAGGAGTCTCACACAACTTAAAAAGGGAATTTCCCGCTGTTTAATGAAGTAGGCACATCTGGAACGGGGATTTCCCCCTTTTGAGAACGAAGTAGTGAAACTATTTAGCACATGTTACGATGAATAGGTGACTCCACAAACTTTCTCTTTTTTTCTACCTTTGGTTGAAATAATGTTGACATATTTTATATCCCACGCAGATCACATCCTGCAGACTATTATTAAGATTTCTGGAAGATTGGTAAAACTATCGTACGACGTGGCGAGTGGATATTATTACAGTAGCGAACCAAGAGATAGGGCGTGGCCGGTATTGATTTTCTTTATGTTGATGCATCTTTCTCATGTAAAGATCGACGAGGCAGTATGGTAGATTAGTAATCCAATTTATTGAATGTCTTGAAACACTTAGGCATATTAATCACGATGAAAATGGACGACGCAACACAGACAAAGAAACTACAACACAAAACAGTTGGCTACATATTTACAGAGAAACGAAAGAAGAGAGAGCGATTACACAAGGTTTCGGCTTTTATAGTACAAGTACTTATGACGTAATAACAGCTCTGATTGGATAGAATGGGCGGGATTGGGATGTCTGAGGCAATAAGAGTACTCGATTAAGATTAAAATCAGGGTGTTAGTGTAGAACCAAATAATTAAAAGATTATTGCAGTACTATTAAAAGAATTAATTAAAAAGTTGCTAGGGGAATTATATATATATATAATACCTCTTTCTAAAATATTAATTAAGTCTAACTTTTTTTTACATTTTTATGCTGCTTAAGTTAACTTCCTTTAGCTGAATCTTATCAAATGAAAACTATCATATAATGATAGTTTTGATAAGAAAAATGTGGACTAATGTTTCATACCAGACAATGAAACACAATTAAAAATGCAAGAAAGGGCTGTTTGTACAAACTGATAAGAACACAAATCAATTAAAACCTTTATATTAATTTAATAATAATTTCAACAAATTTATTTTTCCCTTTGAACTTGTAGCTCTTGCTTCATAATTTTAAGAAACTCCATTTATTTTTCAAATCCCATAAATTTGTTTACTTGTTTTACTTTCGTACATTATTCAATAACATCTATAGTAAGTCTTCCATTCTTCTTTTTCTTTTATTTTTTAATTAGCTCCTATAAAAAGAATTAATTACAATACATCTACGTAAACTACCATTGAGTCATTCATGTACATAACTTGAAAAACATCAATCTGATCCAGATTATATTGCATAAATTTAAGGCATAATTAACGTATTTGTATAAATTATATTTACCATTTAACTTTCATTTTCCACAACACGGTCATGTCTTAAATTAAACACCTTATTTCTCAGAACAGATTTTTCAAATGTAGCAATTCTATTTCCATCTTATTAAATCATGGTCTTTATTTGCACGATGCCACTCTTTACTTACCAAAAATCGAAAACATAAACTAAAAAGTGTTGCTTAGCAGTTCTGCAAATAAATATACAGCCAACTTAATATTTTCTGACCCTGACGAAAGGACAAATGACCGCTCACACAAAGCGTGCGAACACAGTCTGGTATTTCCTATGCATAAGCCTGAATAAACCTACTATATTTCTTCCAAGGATGACTAGGGGGCGTTCAAGTCCATTGAGTTCACTCTTCTTAAGGCTGTCTTCGGTAAAATTACGGATAGCTTGAATTAAACGCGAAGTACATTTTCAGGCAGAAGAATGCCTCGATTTCAATAGAAATTTGCAATATTATAACTCATACATTTGCTAACAATATATAGGGAGTTTTTTAATAGGTATAGAACTTTAAATTGCAATAAAACAACGATGTATTATTCGATTGACATGCATTTTTTTATTCGAAAGATAATCTTGTGGCATTACATTTTAAATATGATCAAGCAAGGCGTAGATTCGTCGAATGGGCCCAAAACGAGATTGCCGTTGTTCCCGATTTTCGTAAGCGAATTTTGTTTAGCGATGAAGCGCACTTCTGGTTGAATGGCTACGTCAACAAACAAAGGTGCCGCATTTGGAGTGAAGCTGATCCACAAGTGTATGTCGAAACACCGTTACATCCAGAAAAACTGACTGTTTGATGCACTTTATGGGCTGGTGGAATCCTTCTTCAAAAACGATAAAGGCCACGACGTTACAGTCAATAATGATCGGTATAGAGCCATGATTACTAACTTTTTCATTCCTGAATTAAACAATCATGATGTCCAGGAGCTGTGGTTCCAACCAAACGGCGCAACATGTCACACAGCTCGTGCCACAATCGATTTATTGAAAGACACGTTTGGTGACCGCCTAATTTCACATTTTGGACCTGTGAATTCGCCTCCAAAATCTTTTGATTTAACACCGCTAGACTACTTTCTGTGGGGCTATGTAAAATCATTGGTCTATGCGGATAAGCCACAAAAGGTTGACCATTTGAAACACAACATTCGCCGTGTTATTGCCGATATACGGCCACAAATGTTGGAAAAAGTCATCGAAAATTGACGTCCAGATTGAACTACATCCGAGCCAGCCCAGTTATGCCAGAAATCATATTTAAAATGTAATGCCACAAGATTATCTTTCGAATAAAAAAAATTCATGGCAATGGAATAATACATCGTTGTTTTATTGCAAATTAAAGTTCTATATCTCTAAAAAAACACCCTATATATTGTATTTTCAAATATTTTTTTGAAAAAAAATATTCCATGAATACTTTCTTTTTCGTTGTAATACGTGAAGACATAGTTCATTTAACATTACGGTATAGGAGAAAAAAACGCAAAACACATTTTATACCAGAAAATGAATCTCACTCAGTTTGAAATGGGAAGTATAACAAAAAAATGCTGTTCTCTAAAGGATAGTGAAGCCAGGGTATCATATTAATTTTTCATTTCTTTTATATATGAAAAAATGTTCCAAATTTGGGTCGTATTATTTAACATTAACCGAAGACAGCCTTAAAAGAGGATAATTCGCTAAACGAAAGATGTCCAGTAGTCTTCCTCAGCCCCAGTCATGTTGAATAAATCGGCTTTTACATTACCATCAATCCACACGTTGGATGGGACCCACTGAAAATAATACACGATCATAAGCAACATCTGATCAATAAGATTAAGGATATCAAGTACATGTGGAATAACATTATGAAATTGACGAACGAATGCAAAAATTAATGGTATGACCAGTCTATTGACATCGAAACCGTAAACAGTATAAAACATTAAAGAAATAACAAATTTAAGAAAACGTGCACGATAATGGTTTTGTTAGCATTTTAGCTAATTGTGGGGTAATAATTTGCATGACATGTAAAATAGTGGGAGAGTACAAGCGAACGCAATGAACTGGTATGTAATATAATAATTTTTAGTTTTCTTATTTTTAAAAGAAACTTAGAAGAGATCGCTAAAATTGTGTCTGACATTTTAATCGCCTCAAAATTTAAAACCATTCGAACAATAGCTACATAGTCATTAGTCAGCGTGTTACTTAAGTTTGGAATGCTTTCACACGCACAAATGCTTTATCGCTGTGCTTCTCAAACTGTGGAGCGCACCCCCTGGGGAAGGCGTGACAGCCCTGGTAGGGGGGTGCGAGCATATTGAAAAGTCAACAGGATTATTAAAACAATTATTAATTTATTTAAAGTAAACATTCAAAAAAACACATTCTGAAATAATGGAAAATAAATAAGAATATAATATACTTAGAAAGGTTGTTTTTTTTAGAGGTATAGAACCTTAAATTACAATAAAAGAACGATGTATTATTCGAATGACATGAATTTTTTTATACGAAAGATAATCTTATGGCATTACATTTTTAATGATTTCTTTCATACGACTGCCACGGCTGGCTCGGATGTAGTCCAATCTGGATGTCCAATTTTCGATGACTTTTTCCAACATATATGGCCGTTTATCGGCAATAACACGGCGAATGTTGTCTTCCAAATGGTCAAGCGTTTGTGGCTTATCCGCATAGACCAATGACTTTACATAGCCCCACAGAAAATGGTATAGCGGTGTTAAATCACAAGATCTTGGAGGCCAATTCACAGGTCCAAAACGTGAAATTAGGCGGTCATTAAACGTGTCTTTCAATAAATCGATTGTGGCACAACCTGTGTGACATGTGGCGCCGTCTTGTTGGAACCACAGCTCCTGGACATCATGAATGTTCAATTCAGGAATGAAAAGTTAGTAATCATGGCTCTATACCGATCACAATTGACTTTAACGTAGTGGCCTTCATCGTTTTTGAAGGATTCCACCAGCCCATAAAGCGCACCAGTCAGTTTTTCTGGATGTAACGGTGTTTCGATATACACTTGTGGATTAGTTTCGCTCCAAATGCGGCAGTTTTGTTTGTTGACGTAGCCATTTAACCAGAAGTGCGCTCCATCGCTAAACAAAATTCTCTTATGAAAATCGGGAACAACGGCAATCTCGTTTTGGGCCCATTCGATGAATCTATGCCTTGCTTGATGATCGTTTTGATGAATTGCCAAACCAAACTGAGAATAAATCACTTGACAGTTGTTAAGTCGGTCGCCATCTTGGAAAGTAATGCCAACTTAAACTTCTATACCTGGGAAAAAAAAACACTCTTTAAATCCATCAGTACTGCCCACAATGTATTTTATAATTAAATTAACATTACTAATTTAAGAAAAAAATTTAATAATTAACAGTGGTTGTCATACATAAATTTATACGCAAAAATTAACATTTATATTGATGTGTACGTAATGCAGCCGTTTTGCACGTATGCACCAGTAGTGGTGTATTTAAATGGGGGGACGGGAGAATGGTAACTTTTATGGTCATTTTGTTGCATTCCAAGTCTTCGGAATAATTTTTTGCATAGCTGTTAACGGAAAATATCGTATGTCGGAAATACTTATATATACGTCCGTGACAATGTACGCAGAGAGACGACGTCAAGAGCTGAGCGAGACGTATATATACGCCAGTGGCGAGAGGTTAAACTCGTATTGTAGCATTGACATCAAAGTATCGTGTTATGGAATTCAATACATTGTTATTGTATAGAGGGGGCGTGATGAAAATTGTGATTGAGTATTGGGTCGCAAGTATTGAAAGTTTGAGAAACAGTGCTTTATCGAGATTGTTTCTTTTCAGTTGTTATTCCTTCTATTCTATTATAAACCGTCCCCTTTCATTAACTGCTTTTTTTTTTTTTTGCTAGCGGCTTACTTAAATATAACATGTGAGAAAGAGAGTTAGATTTTCCTTAAAGTTACCCTATAAAGCAACGCATTTTCTCTGCTGTTGATGGACCTCACAGTTTTGAACCTCGATCAAGTGACGAGGATGACACGTGAGCTGGCACACTCCCTTTCCTATTACCGCACTACATCAACAAGATCACATTGAGCCTCGACAGATCTAACGGCATCGGTGCCCTCTAAACTGCGGGTCATCAGGACTCAAAACCACAACTCTCCGGACATGAGTTTGTGACCATAGCCACAAAGATGACGTCCACTAAACGAAGTGTTTGGGCATGAAGACCTTATAGTTTCTGCAGTCTAATTGTTATGATTCTGCAGTGGTAGCAAGCACGTAAGAAGAGACTGACGCACATAAGATCTGTGAACCTCAGTTCTCCCGTGTTTTAGTTTGGAGGAAGGGTATAAGCTCAGATGTCATTCTGTTCTCTTGATCGAAGCTCAAAATTTCAAGATCCATAACAAGCAGCCCAAAATTGTAATCTAAAAGTTTATTTGATAAATGTATAATTAAAGAGTAGTTTCCCGGGAGACCGGTACGTAACTGTAAAATCTTTTTGGGTGGGCTCGATTAATTTTGCCATTTCACCAATAATCCTCGTGTTTCTTTATAGCCCGTCGTTAATATAACTTTGTTGTTGTTGTTGTTTCCAATCCCCTTGGAGCAGGAAAGCCTACATCAAGTCCTTTGACCTTTCCGCGTAAAAGTGCCACACAACAGGTCATGCTCTTCATACAACTGTTGCAGGAAAATGCCCCAGCAGTCCAGAAGATGAGCAGAGGAAAAGCAAGGAGAGAGCAGGGACAGGTAAAGAAAGACTTTACCCCCTGCACAAAAGTCATAATACGCAGGTGAATAATACGCAGGCATATACGTTTACTCTCACTAACACAACCATTTCTCATAAATTTTAATCATAGTCAAGTGTCGATGTAATACTCTAGCTCGCATCTGATATTTTAAACTTCCCATTCCAAATACACCCAACATGAATCCTCTCTGTCATTTTTCTCATTAAACTCATTTGTATCAATCAACGTAATTGCGGTAGACGTGTGGTGATGGGCATGGTCTTCAGACTATCGTAATTGATGTCGATTCGTAGGTTCGAGTTCTGATGTCATTGTTGATCCGTCAAGGGGTCCATGCATCAACTGTATTGAGGTTCAAAACCTCACGTTGACGAAACATATAAATTCGTGGGGGAGAGGGAGATGTGAAGGTTCCAGTGTCGTCTCCGTCATTTTATCTAGTTTCAAAATTATGAGGTTCATACCCAATAGCCAATGTGCTACGACGATAATAAAAATTGAGTCAAATCCGCCCAAAAATATACTTTTCAATACTTTCAATTTGTTCTTGGTATGAATATTTTCCGATTATGTACGACAAAATACTACTTCCATTATTGCATTCTTAAATGCTTTTCTCCTATTTCGCGAATTTTTATGGTTTTCTTCACTGAGTAATTACATGTTACTTAATTTTATTATAGCAGCCTAAATGGCATAGAATTTCTTAAAAGTTGAGGTGTCACGTTCGCGAACTTATGACAGGCTTCATTTTTGTCGTGTCATATGTTCGAGTCTTGGTGTCACTGAAAATACCTGTTTAGAGGGGCTGATGAACGTGTTAATTCAGAAATTCTTGCTAAGGGTATGTCACACCTACTGTATATCCTTTTTACAAGACTCCATTTAAAACATTTTCAGAAAATGAAAAGTTTCTCGTGTAGCTGACTTTAGGGTCATATCCTTTGAATGGCCTCAGCTTGTAGGCTAATTCTAAATGTATTATTTTAGACATCTCCTCTTCGCGTACGTTCAGTTCTGCACAGTGATAACACTGTAAATCTGGAGACTTGTCCAACGTCTTATGCTTCGATTGAATTTGAAGTAGATTTAAAAAAAATATGTTGCAAAGTACAGCTATGATTGCACTGCACATCTGTAGACTTGGTCATAGTCTTGTGCTTCAACAGAAATTGATGAAAATAGAGTATTTGGAATCTAATAGCTGGTATTTTAGAATCTATTGGTTGATATTAAAAAATTACTTTAATTTTTGGAGATGCTCTATTGTTTTTCAATTCCCTATTGATGAATAAATCTATTCTCCGTGGTTGGAGATAATTTTTTTTTGAAAATTTTACGTTGCGATTTGTATTTGTTACAGGTTAAAATAAAATGTTAACTAGTTTCCGGCACTTGACAATCCAAACACCATTCAAGTATGTCATACCCTACACGTGAATCACCATCATAGTTTTGGATAAATGAGCACGTTTTAAATATTCCTTATGCTATGGCGTAATACTGTAGTAATTATGAAGAAATGTGATATTTGATAGATACAGCATTTAATAGATATAGTGCAACATTATTTCGAATGAAGAAATTCTCTTCGCGGTTATCATGAGGAACAATAAAATGATGAAGTAGAACAGCAAGTATGATTCCTCCACTGAAATCGATCCAGATTTTGAAGAGGGAGACACTGTTGAAAATAAATGTTTTGTATTTAGACACAAAACTATTTGGGAAGAACATAATCTCAAAAAACACAGCTTGTACACATATCCACTTTCAGATGAACTTTTAAATAAAAGCGATTGATGGACAGTAAGAGAAAATAAAAAAAGGAATTCCGAAATTTTTGAATTTAAAGAATAGAGAACTTGACTTGTATATGTCTAGCGCAGCGCGCGCGCCTTTAAAAAGATACAGATCTAAAAAAAATTAACATCCAGAGAAAACATTCCACTCACTCACGACGAGATTAAAGTGTATAAACAATGTACTAACTGCCCTTATAAAAAGAACAGAAAAACTAAATTTTCATAAGAAAAATGTAATAAACATATTGCATGCTCCACTTTTCTTCCTTTTTAAGTTTTGTATACAAATCTTACGCTAAAAATAGAATGTAAACAACCTTGAGTATGATATAATCTGCGCGAGATATTTTGGTCGTTTTTGTCGCATGAGTGATGCCGGTTTAAAAAAGCCATAGCCCATAGTCCTTGCTCATGCCGATGATATAGTAATCATTTCTCGTACGAAAACTCTTTTTCAGAGGCATATCTACTACTTAAAAAGTCAGCTGAAAACTTGCATTTAATCATTAATGAAATCAAAACTAAATGCATACCATTAACAAACACTACATTAGTATGTAATAATCTGCTTAACGAAAATTAAGTCTAAAGTGGTTGTTAATTTTGACTATTTGGGCTCAAAAATTAACTTTCTAAGCGAGATTAACTCAAATTAAAACATGCATTATTGCTGCTAATCTCTGCCTTCATGGTCAAAAAGCTTCCTTGGTATTCGCTGTCTTCATTGAGAGAAAGAGTGAAGCCAAAAGTAATTACTAGACATACACAAATTACGCTATGTAAAACAATCATCAGGTCCGTATGCATCTTTTTATCTGTGAAACAGCTATCTATCTTTGAGCGTCAAGTTCATAGATGTATCTTTAGTGGTGAAGTTGAGAAGGGCTTCTATATAAGAACAACGAAATATATTTGAATTATACAAGCTATTTAAAAAGTAGTTGTCATTAAATACATCAAGATTGGTGGTTTAATATTTGAGGGCCACTTCTGCTGCATGGACCAGTCATTCTTGACGTTCAAAATTTTCAAGTAAAAATCTATTGGAAGGGTAGGCTGAAATTGAAATTTGCTGTTTGCGTGGAGGAAGATTTTAAAGTTTTAAAAGTAACTTATTGGGTGAGGGATTATTAACGTCGCACTGTTCAACTACACGAGGGATTTTGGCGACAGACCTCGTAATTTTGTACCATGGTCAAGTGACGAAGACGACACCTGCGCTGCCTCCCCCATTCCTAACTACCACACCACACCAGAAGTAACTTATTGGGGAGAAATGTCGCTAAGCGGAGGTCTGAATGGCAGAGGTTGCTTGGCAAGGCCTTGGCCCACCCAGGGCTGTAGATCATTGTCCTCACGTTACCGGAAGATTTGGAGATAAGGATTGCAACATATGTTCCTTCCACGTCATTTGATCAAGATTCAGAATGTTTGTCCTTTGCTACAACCCCCATTGCTTCAAATTGTATTGTTAATCGACAACCATTTGTTCAGTCAGTGGTTTAATTGCGTCAGGATAAGGTGTTTAGTTAAATTTCCTCCAGATATTTTAATCACTATACGAAAGCCAGTGAGGTGTGTTAAATGTTTTTATTAGTATCTTTACTTTTGTGATGTACGTAAAATTGTTTCTTTCAGTGGAAATTTAAAAAAAAAAGTGTGTCATCCGTTACTTTTAAAAAACATAATGGGTCACTGAAAGTCCTGTTGGGGGGGGGGGAATTTTTATCATTTTTGAATCCCCACTCTCAAATTAGTAAGCACTTCTCAATTAAACAAAAATTTATATGTTACAGTACTGAAGACCCGCAACAGTTTTCTATATGGGTACTGATATATTTTGATGGCGAAGTCATTTTTGATTGAAAATTGATGGAATTTTAAAGTTTTTTTTAAGCATTCTTAAGAAAGAATTATAATATGTGAAATGATAAAGGTAGTGACGAGCAAGTATTATGATACATTAAATTTATTTTTCTTTATTATTGTCACACAAAAAGTTTCTATTTCACATGTAATACATGAATCTTATAAGGGCATTCCTAAGAAACGTATTTCAGAAAACATTATATTTGTAGAATATATTTTTAAATTTTTGAATTTAACTAAATTGAAAAGCTATTTTACATTATATGACGTCATTTATGCGTATACGCCTATTACCTTTATATACAGAAGTAAAATAAGAGTTCCTTTACTTTTGGAAAAGTACTGGCTTTTATCTCTATATGGAATTTGTGCTGTAGCATTCAATAGCCCATTTTTATCAATATGAGCAATAAGTTTGGCGAAAACGTTACCAAGAGTACAGCCAATATAGGTTCTGAATCAAATCCATCCGGTTCAAGCGATGAAGTGTCTGAGACTAGTGATGATTTAGAACACTTGGAATTGGCTAAAAAGGAAGATGAAGAATGTAAAGAGTCAAAAGATGAATCTGCTGGGAAGGAAGAAACTGGTTCACCCAGTCGAAAGACAAGCTCTTCAGAAGAGCCAAAACCCTGCACGAGTAGACAACAAAAAAATGCCCTTTAATCCCGAAGATGACTCCCAAAGTGAAAGTGTATTACCAGAAGCTGAGATGCCATCATTACCTTCTCGGGATAAAGAGAAAAATGTGGCAGGTACAAAAGAGGGCCAGGAATCCATTGATTTTGCTAAGATGCCTCTCAAGGATGTAGTGGATTATTTCATTGGAGATGATCGCGTTCAGAGAGAATCGACCCCTCTGGAGAAGGGAATACATTATCGGATATTTCTGAAATCTGTACTCAAACAGCCGGTAGCTCTATGGAAGAAAGCGTGTACCACGATGCACAATCAAATGTGAAAAGCGAGCCTTCTGCTTCTCTGTATCACGATGCAGTGGAATCTCAGACTGCAGATCATTCGGATTCTAATAGCCTTGGTGGGTTGTCATCTTTAACATCAAGTGAACCTACTGGTGTAACTACTGCATCAACTCCGACTGAAGAACAAGGTAATGATGCATACATAAAAGGATTAGAACGAGAAGCTAGACAACGTGGCAGCCCACCATCTACCTCGTCTGGAATAGCATCCACAGATCCTTCGCAGGTGAATAAGAATTTAGAGTGGGTGGAAGTAGGAGAACGCTTGCTTATACCACGACAGCCTAGACAGGATGATGTTCCTGTTATGAGGGATATCGTTCATTCTTCAAGTGAAAGCGCTTCTGAAGAACAAGGGCATGAAAAGTACATGGAGGAACTTAATAAGGAAGCTCATCAGCGAAATTATGACACGAGTTCATCGGAAGCTAGCTTTGGCGAAAATAGTGCTGTGGATAACTTTCAGAAATGGGTGGATAAGGGAAACATAACAAAAAGTGGGAAATCGTCTGAGAAAGTCGGTGGCGACGCGGAGCTCCCTAAAAGTGACAATGGCTCTGAAAAACTCCTTTCACCTTTAGAAAGATGCTAGCGACAAGCCAGAGAAACTAGTGAACCTTCAAGCTCCTCTTCCAAAATTGGTTCGGGGGATCTTCGAAAAACGGTTAAATCTGAAAAATGGTTGAGTGCCGGAAAAAATATTCCTTCTTTCGACGATTCGGAAAAACGTGAAGAAAATAAGAAGGAAAAAAAGTCTAGCTTTGCAAAGGATGTCGAATGCAGCATTAAGGATCAAAAACCAGGTCTTCAGCTTAAGGTAAAAAGTGCTACTAAAGAAGAAACGGTTGAGCCATTTGGAATTGAAGAACCTGTACCCGCTACTGATCCAACCTTGAAAGAATCTGAACTGTCTCCAAAACAAATGGAAGTTGGATAACCTGTGGAACCGGAATTTGTCCCAGAAAATGCAGAGAAGCGTGATGTTACTCTCAAAAATGTTTCTATATTACAATCGGATCCTTCAGGTGTAAAAACTCCTGATCTAGAAACGACAAATCTACATGGAAATGAAACTGTACAAAGTACCTCTAGGCATGGTATGGAAAGTGAATTAACGCCTGTACATTATCGTGCCTCTTATTCAGAGCCTTCAAATATTAAGGTTGGTAATGCCAACACTACAGTTTCTAGTACTGTAGATCCAATGAGTTCTACCATTTTATAACTTGGCCATGGTAACAAAGGCTCAACAGAACGTATAGAATTGGATGAAGCTTCGAAAACTGACGGAACCAGAAAATCACGGTAAAAATCGGGTTCCCTCTATGAACTGCAGCATACCACTGTAACAAGCATGGACTCTACTGAAGAGGAAAGAGGTGCAACATTTGGAATTTGAGAGCCTATAACCGATGTCGAAATCGCAAAGTCTCCAGAAGAAATGGATGTTTCTTTCCCAGTCAGGCACCACTGATCCAGAAAGGATATATTGCACGAAATGGATACAATGCAAAGTGCACCTGAACACACATGGTTTGGCAAAGTACCAATCGGAAGAGTCTCGTAAGGAACCTTCCAGATGCTTCCGACTTTAAGGATGGAAGGGACTCGAGATCATTCAGTTCTTCTGCGGAACCATTTAGCACTTCCTGAATTTCTAGCCACGGTCTGGAAGTTCAATCGAATCTTCGGAGTCTGAAGGCATTACAATGTCTGAAGTACCCCAAAATCTTCTCCAAAACAATGTTCTCGTGCATAAGATACAGGCGCGACAATTGCTCGAATTGAAACAATTGAAGCAAACGGTTGCCATGTTTGAAACGGAATAAGTAAAACGCAAAATGCTTTGAACATCAAATGTAAGATTCTGGGAATTGTCATCTGGCAAATGGAAATAGGATCTCCTGTTGAACGGGAATTTTGTCCAGAAAGCAGAGAAGGATATAACGCGTTGAGAGTTCAGCTGAGAGAGGAGATACTGTTCAGAGAGATCACTTTCGATCTTGGAAACTAAAAAAAAGACCTTCAATCTCAATACCTGTTTTAAAGTCAGAAAAGCAGTCGAGCAAATCAGATGAAAACAAGCTACTAATCTCATGGCTACTGGCATCTTAAAAGTGGGAAAAGATCAAGAAAAAAGGCTAGACTTGACAAGGACAAAAATATCAAACATTCTGCATCACCAAAGAAACGGGTTCGAAGACGCAGCCAGAGATCTGTTTCGAACTACGGGTGAGTTGTCGGGTTCCGGAACAGATTCTGAATATTCGGTAGGAAACCAAAATTACATTTTTAATAACCAAACGCCTCAATCTCGTGCAAAGCGTAAGTATATAATCCCTTTGTCAAACCACTTGTATACGGAAGTCTCATTTTTCCAAAATTCTGTAATTTAAAAAAAATCGATAATATAAGGAGTAAATTGGCTTGTCGTATAACTCGACGTTAAGCCTTATGGTGGAAAATAACTATTTACCTAGGAGAACTTGCGAAATACTTTTTGATTATCAGTTATATTAAAGCCAGTTTAATTGTTACTATTAATGTTAGAAACGAAAATGTTAGTTTGGATAAACCGTTATATCAATGTTTATTTATCTTGATGATTGAGCTTTTTATTCTATGTTCTCATTTAGACGCAAGCTAATTGACCAAGAACAAAAAGTAGTCTTTTATCCATGTACTTGGAACATTTTTAATCGTATTTTATAGCTCTTTTATAGCAGTAAATTTGTTTCGTATATTTTTGACGATGTGAATACTATTTTTGATATTTATATTTGTATTTAAATAAAGAACTTTTTCGTCTTTCTTTTTGTAGAATATTTACGACTTAATTTCTTGTACATGCACTTTTAGACCCTCTTTAAAATCAATGGGTAAACACGTTTATCTTAATTTCTTGTAAAGGGGTGTTTTTAGAGGTATAGAACTTTAAATTGCAATAAAACAACGATGTACTATTCGATTGACATGAATACTTTTTCATTCGAAAGATCTTGTGGCATTACATTTTAAATCCGATTTCTGGCATACGACTGCCACGGCTGGCTCGGATGTAGTCCAATCTGGACGTCCAATTTTCGATGGCTTTTTCCAACATTTGTGGCCGTATATCGGCAATAACACGGCGAATGTTGTCTTCCAAATGGTCAAGCGTTTGTGACATATCCGCATATACCAATGACTTTACATAGCCCCACAGAAAATAGTCTAGCGGTGTTAAATCGCAAGATCTTGGAGGCTAATTCACAGGTCCAAAAACGTGAAATTAGGCGGTCACCCAACGTGTCTTTCAGTAAATCGATTGTGGCACGAGCTGTGTAACATGTTGCGCCGTCATGTTGGATCCACAGCTTCTGGACATCCTGATTATTCAATCCAGGATTATAAA